>NW_026844478.1:231856-264970 GCF_025583915.1 Anolis sagrei ordinatus | reverse complement strand
ATAAAAAAAAATAACGAATTAATAACGAATTACGAAATTAACGAACGAAACCGCCCAGCCCTAGTAATTACTTATCACATGTCTTCAGAATTTGCTGATTTCTCTGTTGCTAACCATTTTCATCCTTATCCATTGAGCGAGTGGATTGTCCGCCTCTCCCCTTAATAGGTGTGTGTGTGTGTGTGTGTGTATAGTTGCCTTTGGGCAGAGAAAGGCAGGATAGAAAAATTGTTAATAAATAATAAATAAATAATACAAACATATATATATAGGTTCTTCATTAAACATCGCAAGAGTTCCAACTCCTGCGATTCCAAGATTTCATTTCTCCGAGACCTCCGATCCCCAAATCTCACGTGAAAAGTCGCGATGCGTATTTTATACCATATGTCTTCAGAAGTTGCTGATTTTACCATTGCTAACCATTTTCATCCTTATCCCATGAGTGAGCGGAATGTCCGCCCTCTCTCCAAAATATTGGGTCTTCCTTTGATATTGGGAGAGTTTGAACTCCAGTGATTCTGAAATTTCCTTTCTCTGAGACCTCCGATCCCCAAATCTCATGCAAGAAAGTTGCGATATTTCAGATAGATAGATAGATAGATAGATCTGATAGAGATAGATAGAATAACGGAAATGGATCAAGTGAGTGCATTACAGAGACTTATTTAGCAGACCACCCATTTGCAAATGTCATCATATTCGAATCAATACGGGCAATTCCGACGGTTTCCACCCCACATATTTTTCACACTTGAGAAATGGAATATCACGCATCATCCTTGGCTCCTGAGATGGTTTCTGACCGTCTTCTCCCAACTTCCTTTTTGGGCACTGTTTCCATGAGGAATCCCGACGGGTGCAGACAGGAAGTCCCCTTGTGTTGTGGGTTTCTGTCCCTTTCCATTCAAGACAAGGATTAAGACTGGTTAAAGTCTTGTGGGACATGGTCCCAAGTTGACTGTATGCTCATCTTCCCTCGGACATTTTGCCCAAAGGGTTCTTTGGAGGGATTTGCTCCCTTCTTACGGGCTTGATTCCAAGACGCACTGGGACGAGAGAGCGGCCCTTCCTCTCTGCATTCCTCCTTTCCCTTCCCTATAACCTGGGGGTGTTTTCCATGGGCACCCCCCACATTTACAAGGCTCGAACACGAAAGGAATGCCGTGTGGCGTTTAATGGGGGCCCGAGAGAGAGAGAGGAGCCAAGGCTGAAGGGGGCATCCCGGCCCAAAGGCCCATTAAACGCGTGCGGCCCCTTTGAAGCCCAGCCGTCAGATGGCGGCCATAAAGCCGAGCGGCTCCAGTGCCCCATTGAGAGGCATTGGGGGAGGAAGGGGGTGGGAAGGAAGGGGGGCGGGGGCAAGAGCCGGAGCAGGCTTCTTGCCTTCCTTCTCTGGAGAGAAAAGCCCCAAGGAGGAGGCAAAGCTCCCAGTGGGAAGCTTGGGAACCTTCCGCTGTTGGAGAAGGTGAACGACTCTGCACAGTTTTGCCAGGAATAGATCTTCATATCCCCAAGTGTTTGTGGGAAATAATCCCACACAGAGGCTCACATTGGCATACATTGCTAGTATAGGGATACCTTGAGTTGAGAGTTTGATTCGTCCCATCACCAAGCTCTTATCTCAAATCTCTCTTATCTCAAAGCAAATTTCCCATTGAAATGCTATTCATCCGTCCCGTGCACTCCTAAAAACCTCCCCCCATAATTTTTTTTTGTTGTTATGTGGCTTTTTAATAAGAAAACGTATTTTCTAAATAACCAGTAATGTCTAAATGTACCTTCACATGGAACAATAACAAAAGAAAGATCAACTTTGCAATGGTGGAAGCACAAAGCTGTGGCAAGGAAGCACAAAGCGAAGAAGAGGCAGAAGCATCACTCTCTTCTTCCTACTGTCCTCAGTATCTCAGCCTCTTTCCCTCCTTCTCTCTCTCTCTCTCTCTCTCTCTTCATAAAGCCAAACAGAACAGGAAGGAAAACCACACAAAACCAACTAACCCAAAGTTGGGTTGTTGTAGGTTTTTTTCGGGCTATATGGCCCCTGAAGACGCAGGTTCGCAGCTTGGGAGTGACCCTGGACTCATCGCTGAGCCTGGAACCCCAGGTTTCAGCGGTGACCAGGGGAGCATTCGCACAGTTAAAACTCGTGCGCCAGCTGCGCCCGTACCTTGGGAAGTCTGACTTGGCCACGGTAGTCCACGCTCTGGTTACATCCCGTTTGGACTACTGCAACGCTCTCTACGTGGGGTTGCCTTTGAAGATGGCTCGGAAGCTTCAATTAGTCCAACGCTCGGCAGCCATGATACTAACAGGAGCAGAGCGCAGGGAGCATACAACTCCTTTGCTGCACCAGCTCCATTGGCTGCTGATTTGCTACCGAGCCCAATTCAAAGTGCTGGCGTTGACCTATAAAGCCCTAAACGGTTCTGGCCCAAGCTTCCTATCCGAACGTATCTCTGCCTATCAGCCCGCCAGGACCCTAAGATCTTCTGGGGAGGCCCTGCTCTCTATCCCGCCTGCTTCACAGGTGCGGCTGGCGGGGACGAGAGACAGGGCCTTTTCTGTGGTGGCCCCCCGGCTGTGGAACGCCCTTCCATGGAGGTAAGATCAGCCCCCTCGCTAATGGTGTTCCGAAGAAGATTAAAAACCTGGATGTTCGGACAGGCATTTGGTTAATTCGGTGCAATGAATGTGATGATTAAAGGATTGGTAATATGGACGACGAAACTGGATCACGATTTTAGTCAGGAGATGCATTGGATTGTTATTGATGTACCAATATTGTGTATTATGTTTTTATGGTTTTAAATTGTATACTGTTGACTATTGTATTTGGTATTTTGTTGTAAACCGCGTTGAGTCGCCAGCTAGGCTGAGAAACAGCGGTATACAAGTACAGTAAATAAATAAATAAATAATAAATAAATAAAATGAGTTTAAAGTACAAAAGTAGATTTCACTCTATTCCTCACTACCTCTGAGGATGCTTGCCATAGATGCAGGCGAAACGTCAGGAGAGAATGCCTCTAGACCATGGCCATATAGCCCAAAAAAACCCTACAACAACCCAGTGATTCCAGCCATGAAGGCCTTCGACAATACATTAAGCTAAAGTTCCTCAAAGCAGACAAGAGACAGCAACAATCTCCCAAAGCAGAGAAGAGCACGAGGCCCGGAGGCTGCTCCCTTGAAGCTCTAACGCCCTGTCCTCTCGCACTGGGGCTCCCGCTGGCACTCGCTCGTAACTCAAAATGCTGCTAACATGTCAAAGCAAAACTTGGGCTGATCAATGGCTCGTCACTCAAAAGACTTATATGTTGGGACACTATATTCCAATCAGACTCTAGAGAGGAGGCGATTGAAAGGCTTGAATCTGCAGAATAACATTAGGGGGGTGCAATAGAAAGAGTAACACACAAACTGATCTTCATCACGGGATTTATAGTTGACCAGAGTAAAGGAAACATGCACACAGTCACACACAATCACATTCCCCTTCCGGCACTGTCTGAATTTGCACACTTTCTATCCACAGTGGGTAAAAGCTGCCAGACTTTGGTCCTGTCTCTAAAATGTTTGCAGATTCCAACTGATAACAACATGATGTCACACGGTTTTCATTCCTGGGTTAAATGCCATTTCTTAACTGGTCCTACCATAAAGGATGGAAAAGCCTTATTAAACTGCAAAAAAGTTTGTTTCTGAGGGACGTCTCCTCGAGTGAGTCTCAACTGGCTCAACATCGTTTGTGTCGGCCACAAAGACGGAGCCTCTGGAGTCGAAGAACGGCCTTCAGAGTCAGGACTGCCCAATTTAAACAGGAACAACACTTTCAAACCAGGAACAGAAGTTGGTTTTTTCAAATTTTGTTACATAGCATAATAGTGCTTGCAAGCATGCATTTGCAGAATGTGTGCTTGCAAACCTGTGTGCATGTGTGCCTAATGCATCCTCTCAATGCATCCTCCGCACAGGCCAAGGGGCCCTTTGGATCCCTCCTCGATTAGATCTAAATGCAAAGTTGAGCTGCCAAGGGGTGGAAGCCCCCCCCCAAGAGAGAGGGGGGGGCACACCTTTCCAGGGCCTTCCTGGCACCCGGCCCCCTCCCCTCGTGGATAATCCCCCCCCTTTATCCCTATGTGAAGTGGGCTCGGTGCGGTTGGTGACACACTTTCCCCGATGAGATCCCACACGAAGCCGGTTTAAGGCTGACCTCTCACCTAAAGCTGTGGCTGTAATGAAAGGCGAGAGTGGGAGGGGAGGCGGGGAGCCCCTCGACGGCATAAAGCCTGGATAAAGCCCCTCGCCCGCACGCCCCCCAACAACAATTCAATTTCCTTCCATGAGATCAACTTGCAGCTTTAGCAAAGCTCCTTGCGAGGCTGCTCAGCTCCAAGGCAATCTGGCCATGCAGGGGTGGGTGGGTTGGGGGCATGGGGGGAGGGCTTTAGCACTGAAGAAGGGGAGAACCACAGAATCATAGAGTTGGAAGAGACCACATGGGCCACCTAGTCCAACCCTCTTCTGCCATGCAGGAAAAGCATCCTCAAAGCAGCCCCAACAGATGGCCATCCAGCCTGTTTAAAAGCCTCCAAGGAAGGAGTCCCCACCAGACTCTGAGGCAGAAAGTTTCACTGCTGAACAGCAATTCATACAGCCAGGAAGTCTTCCTCATCCTGTCGTTTGAACCCATGGCTCCATTGAGTCCATTGGAAACAAGCCTGCTCCCTCTTCCTTAGAACAGCCTTTCAGATATTTATACTGGTTTCTCTCATGTCTCCTCTGCAGGCTAAAGAACCCAGTTCTTTAAGACGCTCCTCAGAGGGATTCTCCATGGTCTCCAGGCCTTTGGTCCTTCTCATCGCCCTCCTCTGGACACCTTCCAACTTTGGGTCAATATGAAACAGTATTCCAGGTGAGGAGGTCTGGCCAAAGGAGAAGGGAGACGCCCAGGACTTCTTCTCTCGACCTGGACACTGGACTCCCTTGGGTGCAGCCCAGAATCCCACTGGCTTTTTGAGCTGCTGCATCCCACTCTTGACTCCTGCTCAGCTTGTTCTCCATGAAGATGCCAAGACCTTTTTCTCACATGGACTGTTGTGGAGCCAGGCGTCACCCATCCGGTATCTTGGCAATTCATTTTTTTCTGTGAACGGGCCCCCTCCTTCCATCCCCCCTCCCTCCCTCCCTCCCTCCCACACCTGACACGGAGCCGTTTGGGGGTGGCACCTGGGGCCATTCCTTTCACCCCGAGGCCAAAGCGGGCCCCCCATTTGGGGAGGTCGGCCCTCAAGGGGCGCTGCGGTCGCCGCCTGGTTCCCATTAGCAGGCCTCTCTTTCGTTGTGACATTTGGACACCCCAATTATCCGGCGAGGCTCCCATTGCCCCCCCCCCATGAAATAAAGCACTCTTTTCAGGCTGCTGCTCCTTCCAGTAGCAGATTCCCAGAGGCAAAGCAATTGCATCCAGAATCCCTGAATCCTCAACCTTTGCTTTCTGAGAGCTCAACATACGACGACTTTGTTCCTTGAACATAATGATGTCAAACGTTGTGAATCTAATAATAATAATAATAATAATAATAATAATAATAATAATTCACTGGAACTTGTGCCACAAATACCATCTGCCTGCGACAAAGAACTGGTGGGTTCACAAGCCGGGAAAAGTTATGGGAAATGAACACGTCAAGCTACTCTGGGACTTCCGAATTCAGACAGACAGTTTTGGAGCACAAGACTCCTGACCTCACAATCGTGTTAAAAAACAAAGTATGGATCGTCGATGTTGCAGACCTTGGCCTGCACTTAAAAACCATCGGCACTGACCAAATCCCCACCTCCCAGCTTCAAAGGGCCACCCAACTTGGATCTGCACACATCATTTGCCAGTATATCACACGGTCCTAGGCACTTGGGAAGCATCCAACGTGGGATCCAATACAATAGCTAGCAAAAGCCATGATGTATTGTGCTCCCCAAAGAGAGAAGGGCACGAGGGTGCCACTCTCGTGTCCTTGAGGGGAGAGGGGTCCTGGCCCAAATCCGGGTCCTTCTGCTCAGAGAGAAGTTTTCCAAGCCACTCCTAAGAGTGAGTTTGGGAGAGAAAGCCAAGCGTGCGGGCCCGGTCTCTTCTTTCTCTCGCTCTCTGCCCCTCGGCTGCGATTCCCTCCTGGAGAGGGGTATCTGGTGTCGCTCTGGGTGTGTTTTCCTCATTCGTTTGCAGCCCAAAGTCACCCTGAGGAGGGCCCGGCGCCCCTTCCGCCTCCACGCACTGGAAGGTCACCCCCGCTTTCTGGCCGGCGTCCAGGTTGCAACTCTACCTCCCTCGGCCCCCATTCCTTTTGGGCCGCCGTGTCTCCTCCGCTTCCTGCTTTCTGTGCACTCTTCTTTCTGGAGGAAGGGTGGCTTTGCAAGTGTGGATCGGACATTTGCAAAAGGCGCACATGTTCATCTAATTCAATGTCGCATCAATCCCTTCCTATGGCCTTGTGCGTCCCTTATGCTGTGCAGACCTTGTGGCAAGCGGAAATGTTGAACCAAGGTGCCAAATGTGCAACCAAATACACAAACTACTGTATGTACTCGAATCTAACACTCACCTTTTCTGGCTCAGTGACCTTGCCAAAATTGGGGTGCGCATTAGATTTGCATCATACGGTCATCTTAGTGCTGAGCCCAAGCAAAAGGGAAGGTGCTTCCATTTGAGGGACGTCATCTGTCATGTCTCATTGCTCAGTGCTACGCAATCAATGCGTAGTTTGGTGAGTCATTCAGCATCCTTTGGCAGAGCAGGCTCAAGGCCTTGCAAGACTACAGTCCCGGCGCTTCCATAGCATTGAACCAACGCAGCTCGAGTGTATTCATTCCACACCACAGATGCACAACGTTGCTGAACGCTTCGGTGTCCCAACACAATTGTTGTTAGAGAAGGAATTCTAAGGCGGCACCAACTCTGATGGCCATCTTGCAACGAGCGCACCTTTGGCTGCTGCGCATTACATTCGGCAGCAAATACTTCTTTCGGTTTCAGGGTTTTGAAAATTGACGTGCGCATTAGATTCGACGCGGGTGAATACGGTGATTTCAGGAATGCCAGTCCCTTCTGTTGTCTTTGCCACAAGACCTTTATTATGTTTCCAATCCATCTGCCTTTAACAAACCCATGCAGATCTTCTTTCCAATCTATTGGCTAATGATTACTATTTTTGTCTTATATTAGAGTGCGCTTAATTCGGGACGATACGCCAGGAGGAGAAAATAAAAATAAGCGGGCGACTTATTTGGAAGGGATAAGCAGCAGTGAAGCCCACAGAAATATGGCACAGAAATATTCTGCGACTCGGAGGAGAGAGAAATTATTTCCTTCGGGTCGTGGCGGAATATTTCCACTGCTTCCCAAAACTCCACGAAGGGAAGTCGATTTTTCAGCCTCGGCTGCACGGCGGCGGTATACTCCACTTCTGGAAATAGCATGGCCCGACTTTGGCGGCGGGCCAAAGAAGTTGCGGTGCAGGGTGTCCCCCACCGCCATTCTTGCCAAGGGGGGCTTCTTCCTCCCAGAAGCCCCCTCTGATGGCGGGAAGGATTCCCGGCGTGGGGCATGGGCCCTGGATCTGGTTTGGTATCCCCCCCTAGCGGTTAGGGGTGGACGCCCGGTGGTCCCAGGGGTGCCAGGTTGCATTTGCCCGGTATTGTGCCGGCGGCACCCCGGCGTGTGCGGGATCGGGCAGTATTGGGCTGTCCGATCATGATCCAGGACCCATGCTTGGCTGCCAACCCTTGTTCCTGTTTGCAATAAATGAGTTGTGGCCATTGTTTATCCCACACCGTGTGTGCGTGTACTTATTGGGCTGGCTGTGGGAGGTGTATCGCACTTGCACACGCAAAGAAAAACGCATTTTCCCCGACACATTTTGATCCGTGCCATGTTTGTGGGAAATACATCTTTTCCTCTCTCTCTCTCTCTCTCTCTCTCTCTCTCAAGCTTCGGTCCTGCGCAGGTTTGGCAGTGAGGAAGCCGTATTGAAACACACCAGGAGGCTGTGTTTAGTGGCCCAGGTGCGCATCAAGGCACAGCAAAGGCGACTCCAAAGGCAAGCGCCCTTTCCCGGCTCTTTGGAGGCAGAAGTTGGAGCCCTCTTGCTTGCTTGCTTGCTTTCTTTCTTTCTTTCTTTCTCTCCTATTGTGACCAAATTGGGGAGAGAGGAAGGGACCCAAGCCAGGAGGCTGAACCACCACGGGAGTGAAAGAGACCCCTTCCTATTACCCGAGAGCGGCCGGCTGGGAAAGGGAGGAATGGGTTTTTCAGATGTTGAGTGAGGCGGAATTGCCTCCAGATGGGTCCCGGGTCAGGCGCGGTGACACCCGCTTCCTCTTACAAGCGCAGGGAGAGCGCCCGGCCCGCCTCCCTTGAACGGGGAATTCGCTCTCAGGCCCCTTTGCCTCCAGCTGAGGCTGGCAGGAAACATCTCCTGTAGTTGTGCAGTTGTATAGTTGCGTATTTGTATAGTTGTGCAGTTGCATATTTGTGTAGTTGTTGTGTGGTTGTGTTGTGTAGTTGCGTATTTGAATACTTGTGCAGTTGTGTATTTGTGTAGTTGTTGTGTGGTTGTGTTGTGTAGTTGCATATTTGTATAGTTGTGCAGTTGTGTATTTGTGTAATTGTTGTGTGGTTGTGTTGTGTAGTTGCGTATTTGAATACTTGTGCAGTTGTGTATTTGTATAGTTGTTGTGTGGTTGTGTTGTGTAGTTGCATATTTGTATAGTTGTGCAGTTGTGTATTTGTGTAGTTGTTGTGTGGTTGTGTTGTATAGTTGCGTATTTGTATACTTGTGCAGTTGTGTAGGTGTGTAGTATAGTTGTGCGGTTGTGTAGGTGTGTAGTTGTGTATTTGAATAGGTGTACAGTTGTGTATTCGTACACTTGTAGAGTTGTGTATTCGTATACTTGTGCAGTTGATGCGTAATTGTTATGTAGTTGTGTATTTGTATAGGTGTGCAGTTGTGCAGTTGTGTATTTGTATAGGTGTACAGTTGTGTATTTGTATACTTGTGCAGATGAATTTGTGTAGTTGATGTGTAATTGTTGTGCAGTTGTGTATTTGTATAGGTGTCCAGTTGTGTATCAGTATACTTGTGCAGTTGTGCATTTGTGTAGTTGATGTGTAATTGTTGTGTAGTTGTGTATTTGTATAGGTATGTAGTTGTGCAGTTGTGTATTTGTATAGGTCTACAGTTGTGTATTAGTATATTTGTGCAGTTGTGTATTTGTGTAGTTCTGAAGTTGATGTGTAACTGTTGTGTAGTTGTGTATTTGTATAGGTATGCAGTTGTTATTTGTATAGTTGTACAGTTGTGTATTTGTATACCTGTGTTGTGTAATCATGTACTTGTGCAGTTGATGTGTAATTGTTGTGTAGTTGTGTATTTGTATAGGTGTACAGTTGTGCATTGGTATACTTGTGCAGTTGTGTATTTGTGTAGTTGATGTGTAATTGTTGTGTAGTTGTGTATTTGTATAGGTATGCAGTTGTGTATTTGTAAAGTTGTACAGCTATACAATATCAATTAAATTGATATGTTAATTGTTTAAATTCATATGTTATGTTTATTACTAGGCCTGGGTAACAACGGAAAAATTTGTTTCTAAAATCGATTTGTATTTGGGGTTTTTTTTGTTTCGATATTTAAAATAATTACAAAATTTTCCTTTTAAAAAGTTCAATATTTACGAAATTTCGCAAATGGTAAAAAATTAACGAATCGATTTCCGAAACAATAATGAATCGATTCGTTAATGGCGGACGCGACCGCGAAATACGCTAAAAAACCTCCAAAACCTTCTGAAGCTTCCCTCTCCCTCTGTTGTTGACTGTTGGTGTGATATTATAATTTTTTTCCACTAATTAAACCATAAAACTGGCCCAGACATGCGGAAATAATAACGAAACGACCTCAAAACAATAACGAAGCGAATACAATATCGAAATACGAAGCATTTACAAAACGTTTTTGAAAATTCTTTTTTTTTAATAATTGCTCCAGAATGGTTCGTTATCGTTTTGTAATTGAAAAAATTAACGAATTATTAACGAATTACGAATTAACGAAACGAAACCGCCCAGCCCTAGTTTATATTATGTGTAATGCGGCATTGTATGCCACCCTGAGTCCCCCTCTGGAGTGAGAGGTGTGGGGTGTAAATGTAGTATAATAATAATATGTATTCGTTTACTTGTGCAGTTGTGTATTTGTGTAGTTGTGTGTGTATTCACCAGGAGGGTCCAGCGCATGGCTTCGGCCTTGACCCTCCTTGTGAGACAGATCAGGATTTGGGTTTATTTCCAGGACAATCTCCAGGTTTGTGGGCTTTAATGTGTGGACGGTGCCGCCCCACCTCTGGGGCCCTCCTCCGCGGGGGAGCTCGGCGGCTTTTACGGCTCCTCCTGGGGCCAAATTCCTCTCCCGGGCAGATGATCGGTTCGTGCTCCAAAATAATTGTGACCCAATCAAAAAAGCAGATATTCCAGCGGGTTTGGGATTAGGCCTCCGTCCAATACATTTTCCCTTGCAAATCAGTCTTCCTCCTCCGCGTCCCATTGACAAGCAGCTTAGTGAGAATAATCACATCACACAATTCTATGTAATATTTTCGTGTCGCATCTTTTTCTGGCTCGGGTGAGACTTGGGAGGGATGGAGGAGCCAACCAAAGGGAGGCCATGTGCCAGACGTCGGCTTGATTGGAGAATAACAACAACACCTCAACAACAACAACCTCTCCTTGCAGCTCGAGGCTGGGTACAAAGTTAAAACAGAGCGATGAAGCCCAAGTCTACCAAACTGCAAATGACAGGATCCATTTTGGGGACTTTGGGCTTCTGTTTCCAAGGAGGTGCCTTCAGAGAAGACAAGTGGAAGGAAGTGAAGGCCACAGTAGGTACGACAAGCCGGGGAACACCACGTTATCGTGATGCATAACCTGCCCCATAGCAGCCCCAGTCTGTGGCAGTGCGGACCACACAGCGGATGAAGAGGGCGGCCTTCTCCCCCATCGGCGGAGCTTCTCTTGCGGTCACATCTTGGCTTCGGGAGGCAACGGTTGGCAGCCACATGCGCACAGAGCTCACAGGCGTTCCGGCGAAGACGTTTGCAAATCTCCCAGGAATTTCTGAGCCCCATTTTGGGGATTGACAGGGTTTAAGGAAGCAGCCTGGCTCCCTTTCAGAGTTGGCTAAGCAAAGGCAGCGTCTAAAAGGAGCAAACTTAGACGTGCCCACAGCTGTGGCCAAAGGGCAGAAAGCACCACAGCAGTGTCCCTAAGGCCAATTCGGCTCCATGGCTTCCTTCCCTTGTGTCTCTTCCAGAAAACATTGACCATTTTGGCCATCCTGGTAACCACCTCTCCACAAAAGTCAACATTGACACCAAAATACAACGCTGCCTGAGCTCTGCAAGTGCTTGGACCGTCTAGAGGACACTCCAAGCAAAACTTGGACCGTCTAGAGGACACTTTTGACTCAACTTCTGGAATGATTCCATCAGCGTGGGCTCCAAAAAATCCTGCAAATCTCTTTGGAAAACAGGCAGACAAATGTCAGCTTTCTGGAAGAAGAAGCAAAGACCACCAGCATGGAAGCCACGATCCTCTGCCGTTAGTTCTGCTGGACTGAATGCCACGTTGTCCGAATGTGCAAAGATCACCACGTCTCAAAGCAGTTACTATACTCTCTTCTCAAGAATGGAAAATGGAATGTTGGTGGACAGGAAAAGAGATTGAAAAATGGGCTTAAAATAACAAAGCCAGCGGACCTGATGGGATCCCTGCTGAATTTTTTTTACAAAAATGACCTGGGAGAAACGTACCAAGAAGAAGAAGGCGTGTCAAGCCAACCCTTGTTGAAAGAACGCCATCCATCTGGAAAGTGATGTCCTCACTGCGGAAGAAAGACCATGAGGATCAAGAACAGGTCTCGGTAGCCACCTACAGACCCACCGCCACGGCCCTCCACTTGGAAGGCAATCAGGCTCATGTGCCACGAAGGATCGTCTCTGATGATGATGATGGCCCAGCCCTTGAGTTTTGAAGCCCATCGAAGCCATGTCTCTGGGTCCGGGCTAAAGAAGCCCACATCTCGCCATTGTCTCCTCCAGAGGCCCCAGCGCCTCCTTCTCCTCGTCCTTCTCCCCCCCTCCCCCCCCCCGTGAATGCCCCACTCCTGCCTCCCCTTAAATTGCTTTCAGATGCCCCCTTCCCATCCCCATCCCCATTGACTGTGACCAGGAGGCCGGCCCCGGCGCTTACAATAACTGTGTGTTTATTTAATAAGGCTTAGAAAACTAATTTAGCCGAAATGAAACATAACTACCAGCAGCTGGGGTGGCGGCGGCGGCGACCGGCGGGTGGGTGGGAAGAGCCCATCGCCGGCCTCTTGGCCGACAACCAAGGAGGGAAGTCGCCCCTTTGCTGGGCAATGGGGTTTGGGAGTATCAATCCCATCAAAAGGAGCTGGAAAGCATCTGTCCAAAAGTCAGCGGAGGGAGATGGTCTTGAAGGAGCCCCTCTTCCTCCCATTGGCCGGCACGCCAACGTCTCATTGGGTGTCAACTGGGGCTCGCATGTCACCAAACAAGAGGAGAGCGTGTCAATGAAGGAACCCAGTAGGCACGTCAGTTTGCTTCTGCCTGAGCCCCCAGGGAAACCCAAAACTTCAATGGCAATTAACACAGGCATGGGCCAACTTGGGCCCTCCCTCCAGGCATTTTGGACTTCGACTCCCACAATTCCTAACAGCCTCAGGACTTTCTCTTTTTCTCCTCAGCCGCTTGATGTTTCTTCAGGTGCATTTCTCTTCCTACTAATATTATGATGAATAGGTTGACCAATAAAGGGCCAAAGAGCTCCGGAGATAAAGGGGTGCATGTGTCCGGAAATACGGGACATCTATCAAAACACAACGCTCGCGCTCAGGACCATCACAGCCTTCGGGCTGTGGGTTGCGCACAGGCGCGCATCATTCCCACCAACCCTGAGGAAAGAGGTCCATATGCATGAAGGCATGTATTTCATCAGCCGGGGCAGACGTGCGGCTCCCTTTTGGCATTTCTAATTCGCAAGGCGGCCTGGGAAAACTGGACGGGCAGGAAGCTGGACTCTGGGAGGAAAACCCGGGGAGGCAGGTCAGTTCATCCCAGTCTGCAAAGCTTAGCAGTTTGGTCAACCATTCACTTACAGGTAGAATAATACTTACTTCTAGGTGGAAACTGGGGCACTCAATTGGGGATAAGGTGCAGCGTGAATGGGGAGGGGGTGACAAGTGAGGAGGAGCCACTTTGGTATCTGAAGGGTGAGGCAACAGGATGTCCAGGATCCCGTCCTTGAGAGGTTTGGGAGAGGATGGACCACGGTCAATGCGATTTGCAGTACCTTCAACCACATCCAGAAATTTCTGCTAAATCCATCAGCCATGGATCTGGACCAAACTTGGGACACAGACTGCCTATTACCCATGTCAAGCCCTGGTGGGATTTGGGGGTGGAATGGATCATGGATGATGGGATTTGCAATATGTTCACCCATGCCCAAGGACTACTGCTAACTTCATCAGCTGATGGATATGGACTAAACTTGGCACACAGACCACCTATGACCCACTTAACATCCTGGTGAGTTGGGGGGGAGGATGGACCACAGACAATGGGATTTGCAGTACTTTGACTCACAACCAGAGACTGGGTTTGGCAATACCTTCATCCACTTCCAGAGCCATGGATACAGAAGCCATGGATTATGACGTAAACTTGGCACTTTAAATACTCACAGGGTCTGGGAAGAAATGACAGAGGATGATGGGACTTACATCCCACCCATCTCCTTCTGCATTTGCTGATAGATCCACTTATAACCCAAAGTAATCAATGATTTTTTCTAAGGATCACCCTTACCAAAATTGAACCAGGCCACCACCGGGCACCTAAGCTAGTATCTTTATAAAAGTGACCTTGTGAACGGACATCAGGCGGGGCAGTTTCCACTCTCTCCATTCCATCCCTGGCTGGGAGGTTTGGGCTCCATAATATGCATGAGGATGCATGGCGCATCAGCATGCCTTTCGGGCTCACACCGACACTTCCCAGGGCACCCAATTGGGGATCGGATGCATTATGGATGGGTTATGAATGAGGAAGAGGCGACAGGTGAGGAGCGGCCCTTTGCTTTGGCCCCAGGCTCTTGGGAAGGGCTGAGTCGGTGAGATGCCCGGGACGGAGCCGACTTCGGCATCTCTGGGTGCAAAGCTGCACCCGCCAAAGTGCTGGCTCTGGAAAAACGGGTGCTAATGCGCTCCCTTCTTTCCACCCTTTCAAAGCGGTGAGTCAACAGAGTGTCGTTTTAGCCACGGCGCTGCTTTTGAGGAGGAAACGCCACTGGCATGAATATGCATCCCAGGCAATGGGAAGCGGAGGGATGGCGCTGGCGATTGGGAAAGAGGCTGGAGAAGGAGCCGCCAATCAAAACCATTGCACAGCAAAAAACATTGGAGACCTTTCCTAATCCATAATTCTCTGGGCAGGAGCGGTCATTGTTGGTTCCTTAAGGAGTCTCATCTGATCATGCAATCTCTGCCGGGCCCTCTCCACCAACACAACTTGCCATTCTTCCTGATCAACGGAGCACCCAGATGGTTTTGTTCACTTGCAACTCTGACAAATGCAAATTCTGGCACAAACTCTTTGGGCAGCTTTACAGCATTGTCGAAGGCTTTCATGGCTGGAATCATTGGTTTGTTGTAGGCCATGTTCTAGAAGCATTCTCTCCTGACATTTCGCCTGCATCTGTGACCCACCCTGGATATTATTCCACAGATATATAAACCCAATTTTCCTAGTTCCAACAGACCTCACAACCTCTGAGGATGCTTGCCATAGATGCAGGCGGAAACGTCAGGAGAGAATGCTTCTAGAACATGGCCATATAGCCCGAAAAACCTACAACAACCCAGCTTTAAAGCATTTTGAAAGAAAACAAGCGTTTTCTTATTGATGGCATCACCTGCCACTGCCATCAACAATATCTCTGGTAATATTCTGTTGCAATCCTGATGCCAGACATTGGAAAGGAAGTGTTATTCCATCACGGTTGACTAAACTTTGCAAACGTTGATAATCTGACCCATCTCCAAACAATCCAATAATTTCAAAACAACTAGAAGCCTTTCGCAGAATATTTAAAGGCTGGTCCATAATGGCGTTGAGTGACTAAAAACACACCCATAGGAAGGAAGAAGAGCGAGATGATGACAAATGTTATACAACGAGGTCGCCTTTGAATAATACTTTTATGTAAATTTTACATAAATATACATTGCTTGTGAAGAGCTTTGACAGAACCAAATATGGCAAGACTCGTTGAGAAGCTTTCCTATCAGTTAGGAGGCATATGTCTCACTATTACTATTAGGAGTAAAATACGGTTAATGTTGGCTTGATAGACCCATTCTTATGTTGCAGTGTGTGTACCCTTTGGAGATAATCATCGCAATGGCATGAAAAGCGTGGCAAAGGGGATGAATGGAAGGCCGCGGCTTCTGTCCACCTTGAGCTTCTAGGCCACAGTTTGGAGAAGTCTCTTTATTTACCCAAATCCCGAAGCCTTTGGGCTTTGCTTTGCCAGAGAGAAGAGTCCGGAAGAACGGAGGGAGAGGAGGAGAGGAGAGAGGAGGGATGGATGGATGGATGGATGGAGGGATGTGCGTCCCTTCGGAGCCTCCGCGCTCCCCTCCCTCAATGCAGAAAATGAAGAGGTACTTAAGACTCGGCGGCTGTGCCTATCGAAAGCCCAAATCCCTTTAGAATTTAATCTCCACTGATGGATTTAAAATGGTTGCAGGCAGCTGGAGTTCTTATTTTATCTCTGGAGTTGTGGGGACTCTTTGAAGGGAGCAGAGCGCCTCTTGATTGGAAACAGCCCTTCTGGGTCTGGGGGCTGGGCTTCGGCTGGAGGGATCCCCCCCCCTCTCCTCCCAGACGCGCCCTGTGGGGTGAAGTGGCCCCAGGGACACCCCACCCGGCCAGGCTTTGGCACGCAAGGATGGGACCGGGAACTGGAACAGGAGTCCCACCACACAACACATGTGGATGGAAGGGCGTGGAGTCCGGTGGGACAGGGAAAGCAGCCCGCCACTAAGTCCTCTGAGGGGCCGCCATCTCTCTCCCCGTCTTTCCTCCCCATCCCCCCCCCCAACATCCTCTTCATTGGACAACATAGAATGACAATAGTTATTCTATTCTAGTCTTCCTCTTCTTCACTTCCTTCCCCTACCCCTCCTCTTCTACCTATTTTTTCCTTCCTCTTCTGTCTTCTCCTTTCTCTTCTTCTCTTCCTCCTCTTCTTTTTCCTTCTTCTCTTTTCTCTTCCTTCCCCTCCTTCTCCCACTCCTCTTTTCCTTTTTCTCTTCTTCTCTTCCTTCCTCTCCTTCTCCTCTTTCCCCTCCTCATCCACCTCTTTTCCTTCTTCATCTGCCAGGGATATTTTGATTGTGCTTTTCCGGCATGGCAGTGCCTTGGACTTGATGGTCCATGTGGACTCTTCCAACTMTGTCATTGCAGGATTCTCTGATTCTCCTTTCGCTTYGTCCCTTCCTCCTCTTCTTCTCCCTCTTCTTCTCTTCCTCCTCCTCCTCCTCCTCTTCCACCGTTTTCCTTCTCCTTTCTCTTCCTTCTCCCTCTTCCGCCCCTTTCTTCTTTTCTCTCCTGGTCTTCCTTCCCCTCCTCCTTCTCCTCTTCTTCCACCTCTTCTCTTCCTTCCTTCCTTCCTTCCTTCCTTCCTTCCTTCCCTCCTCCCACCCAGGGCCCAAGGGCAAGTGCCACCAGGTGAGGCAGTCACGGCCTCGCCTGGTGGCCCCTCCCTCCCTCCCTCCCTTTCTGCCGATGGATCCATCCTTCTTCAGGGTCGCCTGGAGCGAATGGCTGACCTTGGCCCCGTCTTTCAGCTGCCATTCCTGGGGGCCCTGGGAGGAGACACAAGGTCATTGTCTTGGGCCTGACTCCGGCTGAGCGGCCCTTTCATCGCCACGGGGAACAGGCGGGCGCGGAGGAATGCCTCCTTGGCTCCGCAGAAGGAAGAAGAGGCTGAGAGACGGCTGGGTTGTGCAGCCCGCGTGGAGTTGCTCCATTGAGGCCAGGGTGACCTTGAGTGGCCGAGAACACTATGCAACACAATTTGGAAAATGCTCTGCTCCTACTTTGTTGCTTCTGTTAATAATTGGGCAGTCCTTACTTTGAAAGTTGTTGTTACACCCCAGAAACTTTGTTGTTTTTGTGACACAGACTATGTTGAATTGGTTGAGACTCGATGAGATGCTCCTTGCAAAACCATCGCAAAATGTGCCAGACCAGAATGTCCCTCAAAAAACAAAGTGTTTGCAATTCAATAAAAAAATTTCCATGTTTTTATGACAGAACCCATCAAAGAAACGACTTTCATAACCCAGGAACAAAAACCGTGTTGCATAGTGATAGCCTCCAAAACGGGGAAGTGGCCTGGCCCTGATGGGAATATGAACCATTGCTGGGCCTTGACAACGTGATCTCATGTGGACGGACTTTGGCACAAAGAAATGCGAGTTGAACTAAGCAGGAGAGTCTCGGGTCTTCTTCAGCAAGTTTGCATCAAATCTGTTTACCTCAAAAGTGCCGCAAGACTGTTGTTTTGCTGGAAGAGGCAAGCAGCGCCGCCGCCGCCTCCCCCTTTCCAAAATCCCAATTCAGATTAGCCTACTTTTATTTGATTCCGCGTTCCCGCTCAACGCTCGGCATTATTGATGCCGTCAGATTGCTTGCTGCAGCTTTTCTAAAAAATGCAAACACAATTTAGCGAGTTGATATTTAACGTTTGCGACTGAGATTTCCTCAAGATGTAAGCTCTGGTTTTGGAAACAGTCACTCAGAACTTTGAATGTCAGAGTCTTCAAAAGCTCTGCCATTTTAGCACTTGTTTGCGTTGACATCAGGAACGGCAAGCTGTGCACAACCGTGTGTTCGGGGATTTTTTCCAAGAGTGGGGGTGCCATTTCGTACTGGGTTTGGGGCCCCTTGATGGGAGGATGGGAGGGGGCCCAGGTGAGCCCGGCAGGGCCCTTGGCGGACGTGGGTCAATTGTGCAAGAAGGACGCGGACCCGCAAAACCCTTTCTGAGGCGGAAAGAGAGAGCAAGGGCATGCAGATGGCGAGGAGCGGGTGGCCAGTTTCGAGTTCGTAGGTGCTTATTATTATTATTATTATTATTATTAAACTTTATTTGTACCCCGCTAGCATCTCCCAAAGGACTCGATGTGTCTTACAAAGGCCAAGGCCTCAACACAACAACAACAGACAATAACAATACAATACAAAGCAAATTAAAACATAAGCAATAACAAAACATTACACTATTACGCAATAAAACCAGGGCCGGGCCACTGATGGGTACAGGTTTAAAAAGTGCTGGGTGTGACAGGTGGTATGTTGGGATTCTGGGCAAGTGCAAAGTGCAGAGAGCCTTAAACTCTAATAAAGTGCTTCTGGGACGTAGTGCTGGAGGTTATCCTATTCCGGAAAGGCAAATCTGAATAGGTTCTTCCTAAAGACTGCCAACGTAGGTGCTAGTCTAATGTCTTTGGGCAGGGAGTTCCAGAGTCGTGGGGCCACCACTGAGAAGGCCCTGTCCCTCGTCCCCACCAATCGCACTTGTGATGCAGGTGGGATCGCGAGCAGGACCTCTCCGGATGAACGGAGGGAGCGCGTGGGTTCATAGACGGAGATGTGGTCACGCAGGTAGGCCGGTCCCAAACCATTCAGGGCTTTGTAGGTAAGCACCTGCACCTTGAATTGGGATCAGAAGGTAAACGGCAGCCAGTGGAGCTCCTTGAACAGGAGGGTTGACCTCTCTCTGTAAGGAGCACCAGTTAACATCCTGGCCGCTGTCCGTTGAACCAGTTGGAATTTCCAAGCCGTTTTCAAGGGCAGCCCCACGTAGAGCGCATTACAGTAATCCAACCTAGAGGTGACCAAGGCAAGGACCACCCCGGCCAGATCAACCTTTGTGAGGTACGGTTGCAGTTGGCGCACGAGTCTCAATTGTGCAAAAGCCCTCCCAGACACCACCGACGCCTGAGCCTCAAGCGTGAGCGATGAATCCAAGAGGACTTGTCCTGGGGCAGCGTTCATACAGCCCCTGCGTTGGCGAAGAGACCCCAGCAGAGATTGCAGGATTATTTGAGACTGTTAAGAAATCAACAACTGAATGAGAATCTGCTGGTGACTTTCTACCGCTGTGCGATAGTGTCCCAACCTATGGCACCTGCGTATGGTTTCCTCATTGCACAATGGCTATAGATAGGAAGGCGCTTCAGAGAGATGCTACTACCACTGCCCAGGGAATGACGAGACACGAAATGGGTCAAGGTTTACCTTGATTGCACAACCCTAATGATCTACACCAGCGATTCTCAACCTTGCTAATGCTGCGACCCCTTAATACAGTTCCTCATGTTGCAGTGACCCCCAACCATCACATTATGTTCGTTGCTACTTCATAACTGTCATTTTGCTACAGTTAAGAATCATAATGTAAATATCTGATCTGCAGGGTGTATTATCATTCACTGGACCAAATTTGGCACAAATACCCCCATACCCCCAAATTTGAATACTAGTGGGGTTGGGCGGGTGTGTGTGTGTGTGTGTGTGATTTTGTCATTTGGGAGTTGTAGTTGGTTGGATTTATAGTTCAATCAAAGAGCATTCTGAACTCCACCAACGATGGAATTGAACCAAACTTGGCACAGAGAACTCCCATGACCAACAGAAAATACTGGAAGGGTTTGGTGGGCATTGACCTTGAGTTTGGGAGTTGTAGTTCATTTACATCCAGAGAGCACTGTGGACTCAAACAATGATGCATCTGGACCAAACTTGGCACAAATACTCAATATGCCCAAATGTGAACACTGGTGAAGTTTGCGGAAAAATAGACCTTGACATTTGGGAGTTGTAGTTGATGGGATTTATAGTTCACCTACAATTAAAGAGCATTCTGAACCCCACCAACGATGGAATTGAACCAAACTTGGCACAGAGAATTCCCATGACCAACAGAAAATACTGGAAGGGTTTGGTGGGCACTGACCCTGAGTTTGGGAGTTGTAGTTCACCTACATCCAGAGAGCACTGTGGACTCAAACAATGATAGATCTGGACCAAATTTGGCACGAATACTCAATATGCCCCAAATGTGAACACTGGTAGAGTTGGGGGGAAACAGACCTTGACATTTGGAAGTTGTGGTTGCTGGGATGTATAGTTCACCTACAATCAAAGAGCATTCTGAACCCCACCATGTTGGGTTCCCAGTGCCTGAAGACAGCTCGGGATATCCGGAAGGATGGATCCCACCCTGGATATTCTCTTTTGAATTGCTACCATCTGGCAGAGGGTATCGGATGAGAAAAACATGGACGAACGGGCTGAGAGAGAGAGCCTTGATTCTATATTGAACTCCTAAGGTTTCACACGGATGTGGCATCACGGCGTTGTGCAATAGTGATTAGAATATGAAAGAATGGGTGGCTCCTTTGGGTCATTCTGCAGAGAATAATGTGAATGGGATCGATGCAAACCCTGTCCAGAAATATGCCGAGAGAGAGCTTTGATCCTATATCGAACCCTAAGGTTTCACACCGGTGGGCTTGTGCAATAGGGAACAGAACAGGGGTCCTCAAACTTTTTGAACAGAGGGCCAGTTCACTGTCCCTCAGACCTTTGGAGGGCCCGACTATAGTTTGGTTTTGGTTTTTTAGTTTGTTTTTAAAAAAGATGATCAAATTCCTGTGCACACTGCACATATCTCATTTTGAAGTAAAAAAACAAAATGGGAGCAAATACAATGTTTAAAATGAAGAAACACTTTAACTCAGGGGTCCCCAAACTTTGTAAACAGAGGGCCAGGTCACCGTCCCTCAAACTGTTGGAGGGCCGGATTATAATTTGAAGAAAACATGAATGAATTCCTATGCACACTGCACGTCTCTTATTTGTAGTGCAGAAAACACGTTAAAACCATACAATAATTAAAATATGTTGTTCAGGCTTGGCCCCATGTAAGCCGCTCCTAGTCCCCATCGGGGAGATGGTGGCGGAGTATAAATAAAGTTTGTTCTTATTATTAAAATGAATAACAATTTTAACAAATATAACCTTATTAGTATTCCAATGGGAAGTGTGGGCCCGCTTTTGGCTGATGAGATAGGGTTGTTGTTGTTGTTGTTGTTGTTGTTGTGTGCTTTCAAGTCATTTCAGACTCCGGCCCAATTTACCTGTCCGAACGTATCCTCCCCTATGAGCCATCAAGATTGCTAAGATCGTCTGGAGGGGCCCTGCTCTCGATCCCACCGGCCTCACAGGCGCGGCTGGTGGGGACGAGAGACAGGGCCTTCTCGGTGGTGGCCCCTCGACTCTGGAACTCCCTTCCACTGGAGATCAGAACTGCCCCTTCTATCTTAACGTTCAGGAAACAGGTGAAAACCTGGCTTTGGGGATTGGCATTCGACGAATGAGCCATGATCCTGGGATATGGATGGAGGACGACGAATAATGATTTTCGATGACGACTGACCACTGTAATTATAGGATTGTATTTTGCTATTTTAATGTTTTAGTGTGATTTAGAATATGATCTTTTAATGACTGTCTGTAATATTGATGTTGGAAACCGGCCTGAGTCCCTCGAACGGAGGTGAGAAGACTGGTATACAAAACTACCAAATAAATAAATAAATAAATTAGGCTGACCCTGAGCGAGGGCCGGGTCAATGACCCTCGAGGGCCGTATCCGGCCCCCGGGCCTTAGTTAGAGGACCCCTGCTTTCACTCAATGTTATGGACTCCTGGAGCTGCAGTTTGATCTTTTGGCAGAAAAGACGAGGAAACAGCGTGTAAAATTTTAAATCTCAGGATTCCATAGCATTACGCCATGGCAGTCAAACCGGCGTCAAACTGCATTAATTCTGCAGTGTAGATGCACTCTATTTTTCAGCACCCACAGAAAACACTGGAGAGGTTTGGGAGAAATGCACTCAGACATGTGGGAGTCGCTCCTGCAATCAAAGAGCACTCCGAACTGTTCCCACAATGGAATTCAACCAACTTTGGCATGCAGCATGTGACGGGGAGGAAGCACGCAAGGCGCACCGCGTGAGCAGGGCCAAGGCTGATTCCACTGAGAGGGAGGCCTCCTCCTCGGCGGGCCGGATAAATGCCCTCGGCGGGCCACATGTGGCCCCCGGGCTGTAGTTTGAGCACCCCTGGATTAGATTATGAAATAATGGGTGCTCTTTTTTGGTAACTCTACAGAGATATATTGTCGAAGGCTTTCATGGCTGGAATCACTAGGTTCTTGTGGGTTTTTTCAGGCTATAGGGCCATGTTCTAGAGGCATTTCTCCTGACATTTCACCTGCATCTATGGCAAGCATCCTCAGAGGTAGTGAGGTCTGTTGGAAGTAGGACAATGGGTTTATATATCTGTGGAATGACCAGGGTGGGGCAAGGAGCTAGGTGTGAATGTTTCTACTGACCACCTTCATTAGCATTTGAAGGCCTGCCTGAGCCTGGGAAAATCTTTTGTTGAGAGGTGTTAAGATGTGCCTGGTTGTTTCCTCTCTGCTGTTTTGCTGTTGTAATTTTAGAGTTTTTTAATACTGGTAGCCAGATTTTGTTCATTTTCATGGTCTCTTCCTTTCTGTTGAAATTGTCCACATGCTTGTGGATTTCAATGGCTTCTCTGTGTAGTCTGACATGGGGTTGTTAGAGTGGTCCAGCATTTCTGTGTTCTCAAATAATATGCTGTGTCCAGGTTGGTTCATCAGGTGCTCTGCTCTGGCTGATTTCTCTGGTTGAAGTAGTCTGCAGTGCCTTTCATGTTCCTAGAAAGGAAGAGACCATGAAAATAAACAAAATTTGGCTACCAGTATTAAAAAAAACTCTAAAATTACAACAGCAAAACAGCAGAGAGGAAACAACCAGGCACATCTTAACACCTCTCAACAAAAGATTTTCCCAGGCTCAGCCAGGCCTTCAAATGCTAATGAAGGTGGTCAGTTGAAACATTCACACCTAGCTCCAGCAGAGAAGAGCTCTTTGCCCCACCCTGGTCATTCCACAGATATATAAACCCATTGTCCTAATTCCAACAGACCTCACTACCTCTGAGGATGCTTGCCATAGATGCAGGCGAAACGTCAGGAGAAATGCCTCTAGAACATGGCCCTATAGCCCGAAAAAACCCACAAGAATCTACATAGATAATAATGTATATTGGAGAGATGCAAACCCTGTCCCGGCATAGGCTGAGCAAGAGCTTGCATTCTATATTGAACCCTAATCTTTGATTCTACATTGAACTCTTAAGGTTTTCACACTGCTGTGGCGTTACGGGGTTGTGCAACAGCAATTAGAACGTGGAAGGGTGGGTGTTTTAGTAATTTGACGTGTATATAATGTGTATTGGGGATGCCGTGTAATTTCGTTGTACGAAGCAGAATGGCAGTTGTCCAGTTGTTCCCTCCTATTCTCTGCCCGCCAGCCGCTCTCCCCTCCTTTCCTCCCTTGCTCCACATTCGCTCTCGGCTCCTTCCGTGTCTCCCGCTCCGTCTCCTCAAGTGACCCACAAAGGAAGGAAGGAAGGAAGGAAGGAAGGAAGGAAGGAGGGAAGGAAGGAAGGAGGGAAGGAAGGAAGGCAGGCAGGCACGGCAATCTGCTCCGTTCTCCACTCACGCATCCCTTTCTCTGCAGAAAGGCCCATGGGTGGCCAAGCCCTTTGCGGGCAGCAGATTGCAGGCATGCGGACAACACAGATATGCAGTGCGGCCTTGCATGGTTTGCATTCGCACCTCCTATCCCTTTATCCCTTTGCCTTTCACCTCTAGGTTTTCAAGGAGTCTCAAGCACTTCAACCTCGTTTGTGGCAGCCACAAAAACAACAAAGTCTCTGGAGAAGAACAACTCCTTTCACAGAAAGGACCGCACAACTAAACAGGAATAATAATAGCACGTTCAAACCAGGGACAGCCATTATTTCAGATTTTGTGACATGGCGTTATTATTAAGCCCGTTAGTGAGGTGACCCTTCCGTCCGTCCGTCCGTCCGTCTAGGAATGAGACCCACTTGAATGTTCTGTATTTGGTTTCTATCCGCCAATAAATGTTCAGGATTCAGGATTTATTTGAAAACCCCTCACGAAATGTCAGCGAGGCTTTCTTTGAAATGTCACATTCGGCATTGGAGATTGCAAGCCTGGTCTCACATTCAGAATCTGAATGTCAACATCAAATGGTGTTTCTGTGCTTTTCCTTCTGGGGTGGGCATGGGCCAACTTTGGCCTTTCCAGATGTTTTGGACTCCAACTCCCACCATTCCTGGCAGCCTCAGGCCCCTTCCTTTTCCCCCGCAGCCGCTTATGCCGAGTGCTGGGCCCATAACCAACGTCAGGCTTCGTTGCCTGTGCGGAGTGCAAGGAAGCTTCCTCCACAGCAGGCATGGGCCAACTATGGCCTTCCCAGATGTTTTGGACTTCAACTCCCACCATTCCTGGCAGCCTCAGGCCCCTTCCTTTTCCCCCTCAGCCACTTACGCAAATAATGGGGCCTCATCCGGGATCATAGAATCATAGATAGAATCCTAGAATCCTAGAGTTGGAAGAGACCTCCTGGGCCATCCAGTCCAACCCATTCTGCCAAGAAGCAGGAATATTGCATTCAAATCACCCCTGACAGATGGCCATCCAGCCTCTGTTTCAAAGCCTCCAAAGAAGGAGCCTCCACCACACTCCCCCCGGGGCAGAGAGGATGTTGGAGGACTCAGATAAGTTCAACCTGGAGGATCATAGAATCCTAGAGTTGGAAGAGACCTCCTGGGCCATCCAGTCAAGCCCCATTCTGCCAAGAAGCAGGAATATTGCACTCAAACCACCCCTGACAGATGGCCATCCAGCCTCTGTTTCAAAGCTTCCAAAGAAGGAGCCCACCACACTCCGGGGCAGAGAGTTCCACTGCTGAACGGCTCAAGATCCAACATGAATCATAGAATCATAGAGTTGGAAGAGACCTCCTGGGCCATCCAGTCCAAGCCCATTCTGCCAAGAAGCAGGAATATTGCATTCAAATCACCCCTGACAGATGGCCATCCAGCCTCTGTTTCAAAGCCTCCAAAGAAGGAGCCTCCACCACACTCCCCCCGGGGCAGAGAGGATGTTGGAGGACTCAGATAAGTTCAACCTGGAGGATCATAGAATCCTAGAGTTGGAAGAGACCTCCTGGGCCATCCAGTCAAGCCCCATTCTGCCAAGAAGCAGGAATATTGCACTCAAACCACCCCTGAC
The DNA here is from genome assembly GCF_025583915.1 of Anolis sagrei ordinatus. Classification (NCBI taxonomy): domain Eukaryota; kingdom Metazoa; phylum Chordata; class Lepidosauria; order Squamata; family Anolidae; genus Anolis; species Anolis sagrei. The sequence continues at coordinate 239,556 of NW_026844478.1, read as the reverse complement.
AGATGGCCATCCAGCCTCTGTTTCAAAGCCTCCAAAGAAGGAGCCTCCACCACACTCCCCCCGGGGCAGAGAGGATGTTGGAGGACTCAGATAAGTTCAACCTGGAGGATCATAGAATCCTAGAGTTGGAAGAGACCTCCTGGGCCATCCAGTCAAGCCCCATTCTGCCAAGAAGCAGGAATATTGCACTCAAACCACCCCTGACAGATGGCCATCCAGCCTCTGTTTCAAAGCCTCCAAAGAAGGAGCCTCCACCACACTCCCCCCGGGGCAGAGAGGATGTTGGAGGACTCAGATAAGTTCAACCTGGAGGATCATAGAATCCTAGAGTTGGAAGAGACCTCCTGGGCCATCCAGTCAAGCCCCATTCTGCCAAGAAGCAGGAATATTGCACTCAAATCACCCCTGACAGATGGCCATCCAGCCTCTGTTTAAAGCTTCCAAAGAAGGAGCCTCCACCACACTCCCTCCGGGGCAGAGAGTTCCACTGCTGAATGGCTCTCAGTCAGGAAGTTCTTCCTCATGAAAGGAAGTCCCTTCTTTTGTCCTTCTGAATGTAAACAAAGGCTTAAGCGGCTGAGGGGAGGAAGGCAGGGGCCTGAGGCTGTTAGGAATTGTGGGAGTTAAAGTCCAAAACACCTGGAAGGCCAAAGTTGGCCCATGCCCGTCCTAGAAGGACCAGCGCCCACTTTGCACCCATTTTGGGCCCCATTTCCCCAAAGGGTCCAAAAAAAATAATAAAGCAAGAGGCGAGGCAGTGAACTCCATAGGAAAAAAATATTTTTATTTAACAATATATCAGGTTCCATCATGGCTCCGGGGGAAACTCCGACCCCGTCTTGATTCGGCGACCGATGGCAACGACTGACGGCGTGGGAACGGGGACAAAAAGAAGTGTACAAAAAAAAGGTGGAAAGTGACCGAATAATGGCCCCAAAAATGGAAATGAATGGAAAGGAGGCGATGACGACACCGTGGCGGTCCTGGCCAAACCCGGAAGGAAGGAAGGAAGGAAGGAAGGAAGGAAGGAAGGAAGGAAGGAAGGAAGGAAGGACACCCTGAGCCCTTGGCAGCAAAATCCAGCGAGGATGGAGCGCGAGACTGGGAGCGATGGGATGGGCGAAGGAGGGCCCGAGGGTCTCGGGTGTGGCCCCGCAATAAGCCAAGCCCCCACGACCACAGCCCCCCCTTCCCTTGATGCCTTTGGAGGCGACCCAGTTCCATTGATTGTCTCAGTCACCAAAAAGGCAGCAGGGAGGGGAAGCCACTGGTCAGCATGGAAAGGCAATGGTGGGGGTGGGGTGAAGTGGCCCGAGAGAGGCAATGGGGAGGCGATTGGGGGGGGGTGTCCTCTTGCAGTGCGGAAAGGATGGCACAAAGGGAGACTCTCAAAGGGAGGAGGGTGAACCAAGGAAGGATGGCGACCCACCCCTTCTGATTCTCAGCCTATTCTGGCCGGAGGCATTTTGACCTTCCGCCCCGACCTTTGACCCCCATTGATCCCCCCTCCAACCTGGGTCTGTGCACAGGCACGCAATGGACCCAAATGCAAGAAGAAGCAGCCCCCTCCCCGCTTTGCCACCCAAATCTGCAAAACGCAACATGCAGGAGGGGCTTCCCTTTTCCATGTGTGTGTTTTTGTTGTTGTTGTTGTTTCTCTTAAGGGGACACAAAAAGCAACCGGGGGGAAAAAACAATCCAGAGTTTATACAAAACCGTCTTGACATGGAATCTTTCCCAAAGAAAAAAAAAAGACTAGTTATTTACACAAAATAAAAAGTCCAAAGTAAAAAAGAGAGTCTTTCTTCGGGATGGAGAAAAGGGAACGGAAGGGCTGGAGGAGGAGGAGGAGACGCTGTGATCCAAACAAGGCGGTCAAGGGAAGCCCCCTGCCCCTCGCCCGCTCTCCGTTTGCCTGCCTTAGCTTAAATTATGCCACAACTGGGGACTGTCTCATATATAGGCAATGCTTTGGGGGCAGCGGTACTGAAATGGGAGTACGCCTTACAAGCCAAAGCACCTTAAGGTCAATGGAAAGCTTTCCCCTTGACGTCAAGTCCAGTCCCGTCCGACTCATCTCCATTTCTAAGCCAAAGAGCCGTCATTGTCCACAGACACCTCCAAGGTCATGTGGCCACGGGCATGACTGCATGGAGCGCCGCTACCTTCCCGCAGAAGCGGTTCCCATTGATCTACTCACATTTGCATGTTTTCAAACATCTAGGTTGGCAGAAGCTGGGGCTACCAACAGAAGCTCACCCTGCTCCCTGGAATTGAACCGCCAACCTTTCAGTCAGCAAGTTCAGCAGCTCAGCGGTCCAACCCACTGCACCACGTTAGGGGGCTCCTTAGTGGCGCCTCAGAACGGAAGGATACGAGTATGCACCGCTGCCGTTTGGGCCACGCAAGGCACTCCGTTAGCACACTTGCCTTGGCCCCGTCTTGCCTTTTGCAGGAGCGGATTATGACAGAAATGGGGGTGAGCCAGGGGCCCTTTCGGCCTGGAGGGGCGGAGCTAAGGCTCTGGGGGTGTGGCAAGGGGTTCGGGGGTGCTCTCCTCCTCCTCCTCCTCCTCCTCCTCCTCCTTCTGGTAAGGCTTCGGGTGTGACGCACGCAAACTTTGGGAGTTTGGGGTGAGAGAATGGGAGGAAAGGGGCTCACGATGCAGAAGGTCGTTGATTGTCACTCAATTAGCCTCGGGGTCTCCCTTGGGGAGGGGGGAGGGGCACAAAGGGAAGAACAACAACAACAACAGTTGTCGTAGTTTCAAAGGCTTTCGAAGCCGGAATCACTGGGGTGTTGTTCCATGGTTTTCTGGGCGGCATGGCCAATGGGTTCTAGCAGCGTTTTCTCCTTTTCTGTTTCTCCAATGGCCACGGGCACCTCCAGAGGATCGGGTAGCAGTAAATCAAGTGGAATATATAGTTTACATGTGGAATGATGTCTAGGGTGAGATGAAGGAGACATGGTCTGTTATAATGAACAAAATTTGGCTACCAATGTTGAAAAACACTAGAATCAATACAGTAACTAATGAACGCCACCCGGACACTGGAGATCTCCAAGCTGGAACCGATCAAGGACCAATGGGCACCACCCAGGCTAAGGATATCTCCAAGGCAGCAAACAATTCAAAGGGAAGAAATACCTGGCTACTTCTATAATAATAATAATAGTTGTTATTATTATTATTATTATTATTATTATTATTATTATTATTGTGTCTCCAGTCAGCAAGCAAGCAAGGGCTAGTGAGCACCACCCAGGCTAAGGATGTCTCCAAGGCAGCAAACAATTCAAAGGGAAGAAATACCTGGCTACTTCTATAATAATAATAATAGTATTATTATTATTATTATTATTATTATTATTATTATTATTGTGTCTCCAGTCAGCAAGCAAGCAAGGGCTAGTGAGCACCACCTAGGCTAAGGATGTCTCCAAGGCAGCAAACAATTCAAAGGGAGGTTATTATTATTATTATTATTATTGTATCTCCAGGCCGCAAGCAACCAAGGGCTAGTGAGCACCACCCAGGCTAAGGATATCTCCAAGGCAGCAAACAATTCAAAGGGAAGAAATACCTGGCTACTTCTATAATAATAATAATAATATTATTATTATTATAGCAACCAAGGGCTAGTGAGCACCACCCAGGCTAAGGATATCTCCAAGGCAGCAAACAATTCAAAGGGAAGAAATACCTGGCTACTTCTATAATAATAATAATTATTATTATTATTATAGCAACCAAGGGCTAGTGAGCACCACCCAGGCTAAGGATATCTCCAAGGCAGCAAACAATTCAAAGGGAAGAAATACCTGGCTACTTCTATAATAATAATAATTATTATTATTATTATAGCAACCAAGGGCTAGTGAGCACCACCCAGGCTAAGGATATCTCCAAGGCAGCAAACAATTCAAAGGGAAGAAATACCTGGCTACTTCTATAATAATAATAATTATTATTATTATTATAGCAACCAAGGGCTAGTGAGCACCACCTTGGCCAATGATGGGCAACCTTTTGAGCTTGGTGTGTCAATACTCGCCAAAAAACCAAGCATAACTCGAGTGGGGTGTCACTTTGAGAAAAAAAACTATAATTTCATGATGTTTATAGTTTAATAACAAAAAATTATTATTGTAATATATAACTGTATTTAATAAACCAAAAACTAATTATTTAGCTTCCCTGCTTTTTCTATAATGCCACATATCTCGGCATTACAGAAAAATGCTGGTGGAGGAGCCGAGCATGAAATGTCCTTCTTGGGATGCGGACCCATCGTCTCTGTATGCGGCCGCATGCGACTGCGTGTCATCGAAAATGGCTACGCGTGTCAGTGCTGACACACGTGTCCTAGGTTCGCCATCATGGAGTCCTGGGCTAAGGATGTCTCCAAGGCAGCAAGCAATTCAAAGGGAACAAAGGCCAGGCTACTTCTATGCAGATGCCCGACTCGCACGCTAATGGGTGGATCCCACGCTAGCTTGCTATTTGCACCATTCACACTAGTTTAACCGACAATAGTTCTTTCCTCCCATCCTGGACATTATTCCACAGGTGTGTGTGTGTGTGTGTGTGTGTGTGTATGTATGTGTGTGTGTGTGTGTGTGTGTGTGTGTGTGTATATATATATATATATATTTGCTCGACCTCCTTCAGATCCTCTGAAGATGCCAGTGGCCACAGATGGAGCAAGACGCAAAAAGGAGAAATGCTTCCTGAAGACACTGGCCATTCAGCCCGGGAACCGCACGACCCTGAGAGCCTTCAACAATCCAGTGGCAGAGGGAGAGGGAGAAGCCTACGTGAGGGGTATCCGGGACTCAGAGCTTTCCAATGTTCCTCGGCTGGAGAAAAACAAATACAAAACAAGAAATATTGCAAAATAACAAACGAGGAAGGTGGGCTGGACTGACCGCTTCCTTGTCTTCATGAGCGCCCTTCCTCCTCCTCCTCCTCCTCCTCCGGGCTCCATGCCTCTCTGTGCTCCTTGGGCCACTGGCCAGCTCCGTCCCCTTAACCAACACAACATGGCACAGCCCCCCTCCCCCCGCAATGCCCCCTCCCCACAAATACTTGAAAACATAACAATGAGCGCAGGTGGGGCAGCCCCAGGAAAGCCGGCCGCAACGGTGGAGGTGGCGATGGTGATGGATGACTATGGTGGTGGCGGCGGCGGATCGCCCCCCGGGCGGAGGAGGAGGGCACCGCCGGACGTGTCCGAGTTGAGTGAGGAAAGGCACCAAGCCCAAGCAAAGGGGCCGCGGAACGTGCTGGGGGTCGGGGAGGGGTCGGGAGTCAGAGGAGGGGGAACGAGGGGGCAACCTCCTCAGGCGTCGACTCCATCTTGGCCTCCTCCTCCTCCTCCCCCTCCCCCCTCCACAAGTCTTAGGATTAAAAAAGCTCCAGACTACAAAACTAAATACTAGGAGTCGGAGGGCCCTGCCGTGCCTTTGGGGCCTCCTTTGCCGCTGGCGGGGGCCGGGCGCTCTCTCTCTCTGTGCGGGGCAAGCTCGCTCCTGAGGAGGAAAGCCGCCGGGTCCCCTCCCGTGAGCGCCTTCCCCTCTTCCTCCGTCCATCCTGCCTCCGTTGCTCTTCCTCTTATGGGTGGGGGGGCCACCCCGGTCAGACCTTGTAGTAAATGTTTGCGGGACTCTGCGGGGGCATCTCCTGCACAATGTAGACCGGGTGCCCGTAGTCCCCGCTGACCTTTTCGTAGTGCGGGCAGTAGTTGTTCTCTGTAGTCCGCAAAGGGATGATTATGTCACTGGGCTCGGAGCCCGCGTTGCCCCCGGGGCCGCCCCCGCCCCCGCACTTGGGGCTGGCCAGCGTGCTGAGCGAGAGGGCGGCGGCCCGCTGCTGCGTGTGCTTGCGGTGCCGCTTCCGGATCTTGATCAGGAGCACCACCAGGAAGATGATGATGAGGATGAAGATGACGCACCCGGCCCCGATGGCCGCAAAGACCGCCACCTTCGAGCTGAAGAAGCCGTCCGTGGGGCTCTGCGCGTCCCCTGCCCCGTCCTGGTTCACGGGATCTGCAGGACAAGGAGAGAAGGACCGGTCAGGGCTGGCGGGCAATCCCACAAAGCCGGACAGCGAGCGAGTGGCGCAAACACCGCGTGGCCCCTCCGCACACGCGACTCACGCACCAAGGAAACACAGAGCTTCCTCGAAAGCGCCCGCCATCTTTCAACCCAACCTTAGCGACCCACGGGTGCCAATCCTGCAGGTACCGGGCTCAGGAGACTCCTCTCTTGGCTGAGGAAACCCACTGGGTCAACCTGGACAAAGGCCACACTCTCTCAGCCTCAGAGGAAGGCAGAGGCCAACTCGCTATGAGCAAATGCTCTCAAGGAAACCGAGCCACATGCTCCTTCTGCTCAGAAACGCCTCAAAGGCACACAACAACGTAAACCACGACGACAAGAAGAGCAGGAGACTGCGGCACAGGAAGGCCCCCCCGAAAGCTTTTGCCAGCTGCCGGTCCGGTCTCCAGGGGTCTGCTTTGGGGGCCATGCCACAATCTCCTCATGCGCTCCGAGGGTATTCTCACCAGGCCGCATTCTCCCCAGGATCTCTGCTTTCTCTTTCTTACAGAGCACAAATTCTTGTCCTTGGAAGGGTCCAGGTGGGTTTGGGAGCATGCAAGGAACGTGTTGCTGGAGGGCAGGCCGGGCAGCGGAGGCTTAAGGGCCACCCGGCAGGTTGCAAGGACCGGCAACGGCCCCAGCCTCTCCGGGAGCCAGATTACGACTTCCACGGCCGTCCAGGGATCGGGACCGCCTTCCCCTCCTTGGCTGCCGTTATCATGGGCGGGAGGAGAGTACAGGACACACGGGGTGCATGCAGGGCCGGAGACATGGATTGGAGGAGAGTGCAGGAGGGCGGGGCGCATGCAGAAGTCCGCTTCCTTTCGTGTTCTGCCCGGATCCGGGCGCAAGACTCTACCTGGCTTCCCGGGGTCCTCCCCCACGGAGGGGGGCCTGTGCCGGGGGCTCTGGGTGGCGATCTTCACGGTGTTGTCCGCCTCCTTGCTGGGCCGGCTGGTGGTCAGCTGCTCAGGCATCACCGCGTTGGGATCTGGGAAGGACACAAAAGAGAGAAGGGACTCGGGATGAGAGGCGGCAACGGCGGCAGCAGTGGAGGGGTCTTCCCGGGCAGGCACACAAAGCCGTCCGCACGGAGACGCTCACACAGGCCTTTGTGGAGGAGACACGCCATCGCGCAGCCTTGGCTCCACAGCCACTTAAAAGCTTCGCTGGGCAGGGATGACCCTGAACACTTCGACTGAAGAGAAGGCTGAGAGAAGGGGACATGGTAGTGGAAGTGTGTGAAAGGATGTCCTAAGGAAGGGGGAGGGGGCTCCCTTTCTGCTGCTCCGGAAAGCAGGACTCAAGGGAGGAGTGGGCTCAGGGGACGGGAAAGGAAGGAGATTCCCCCCCAACGTTGTTAGAAAGAACTTCCTGGTGGTAAGAAGAGATGTTCATCAGTGGAACTCTCTGAAGATCCTTCTTTGGGGGCTTTTAGAACAGAAGCTGGATGGCCATCTGCCCGGGGTGCTTTTATTGTAAATGCTTTAAATAAATAAATAAATAAATAAATAAATAAATATTGTGCTTTTCCTGCATGAAGGCAGGAGGGGGTTGGACTAGATGCCCCCTGAGGGTCTCTTCCAACTATACCATTG
>NW_026844478.1:224356-226856 GCF_025583915.1 Anolis sagrei ordinatus | reverse complement strand
AATAAGGACCCATTGACGAGCAGGAATTGTTGGAATGAATGGACATTTTGGAACTCTGAATCTCACTGTGCATGAAATTATTTTATTATATTATGTAGTGATGTGTTTTAATGCTGCTAAATCTTTATACTGTTTTATATATGCTGTATATTTTGACAGGCATCGAATTTGTGCCTTTGTTTGTAAGCCGCCCTGAGTCCCCCCTCGGGGGTGAGAAGGGCGGGGTATAAGTAACTGCAATAAATAAATAAATAATAAATAAAGTTGATTGAAAAATGGTCATTATTGCCTAATCTGCTCTGTCAAGTTATTTGACTGTGTGATGTATCGGCAATAATGTGTGCAGATCAGTGGTGGCCTTTTGCAGCTGACGGGGTAATTTTGTCAGTGCCGATTGTGTTTAAGTGCAGGCCAAGTTGTTTAGGCACTGCACCCAGTGTGCCGATCACCACTGGGACCACCTGGACTGGATTGTGCCAGAGTCTTTGCACAAATTGTCGTTGTTGTTGTTGTTATTTCTAACCCTCTTTCCCGCATCTCCCTTTACGAATGTTATGGTTTCATGTCCTGGCATTGAATGTGTGCCGCACATAGGTTGTGCTTCGCCCTGAGTCCCCTGCGGGGTGAGACGAGTGGAATATAAATGTTTTAAATAAATAAAATAAAATATTTATTATTATATTATTGATATTATTGTTGCTATTATTATTATTTCTATTCTACTTTATCTGTATGATTACATTTATTATTATGTTATTGCTGCTGCTGCTGCTGTTGTTGTTGTTATATTAGCAAAATGTGCTCTAGCAGGGAGTCCCTCCTGCAAAAACAAAGATGTGGCAGTTTAACAAACTTTTCTCACGCTTGTTATGGTAGAACCAATTAGGAAATGGCATCTACAACCCAGGAACACGGTGTTGTTATTGATTATATATTGTTGCTGCTGTAATTTTAAGGTTATTATTGTCATCATAAAAAAACCCAAAGTTTTGGCAGGTTAATGAATTTTTCCCATAGGTTCTTGTGGGTTTTTTCGGGCTATAGGGCCATGTCTAGAGGCATTCTCTCCTGACGTTTCGCCTGCATCTATGGCAAGCATCCTCAGAGGTAGTGAGGTCTGTTGGAAGTAGGAAAATGGGTTTATATATCTGTAGAAAGACCAGGGTGGGACAAAGGACTTTTGTCTGCTGGAGCTAGGTGTGAATGTTTCAACTGACCACCCTCATTAGCATTTGGAGTCCTGGCTGAGCCTGGGAGAATCTTTTGTTGAGAGGTGTTAAGCTGTGCTTGTTTGTTTCCTCTCTGTTGTTTTGCTGTTGTAATTTTAGAGTTTTTTTAATACTGGTAGCCAGATTTTGTTCATTTTCATGGTTCCTCCTTTCTGTTGAAATTGTCCACATGCTTGTGGATTTCAATGGCTTCTCTGTGTAGTCTGACATGGTGGTTGTGAGAGTGGTCCAGCATTTCTGTGTTCAGAGAAGCCACTGAAATCCACAAGAAGCATGTGGACAATTTCAACAGAAAGGAGGAAACCATGAAAATGAACAAAATCCGGCTACCAGTATTAAAAAAAACCTCTAAAATTGCAACAGCACCACAACAGAGAGGAAACAAACAAGGACATCTAATCACCTCTCAACAAAAGTTGCTCCAGGCACTGTCAGGCCATCAAATGCTAATCAAGGTGGTCAGTTGAAACATTCACCCTAGCTCCAGCAGACAAGAGTCCTTTGTCCCACCCTGGTCATTCCACAGATATATAAACCCATTTTCCTAGTTCCAACAGACCTCACTACCTCTGAGGATGCTTGCCATAGATGCAGGCAAAATGTCAGGAGAAAATGCCTCTAGAACAGGGCTACAGGCCATCAAATGCTAATCAAGGTGATCAGCTGAAACATTCACACCTAGCTCCAGCAGACAAGAGTCCTTTGTCCCACCCTGGTCATTCCACAGATATATAAACCCATTTTTCCTAGTTCCAACAGACCTCACTACCTCTGAGGATGCTTGCCATAGATGCAGGCGAAACGTCAGGAGAGAATGCCTCTAAAACATGGCCCTATAGCCCGAAAAAACCCACAAGAATCTACATAGATAATAATGTATATTGGAGAGATGCAAACCCTGTCCCGGCATAGGCTGAGCAAGAGCTTGCATTCTATATTGAACCCTAATCTTTGATTCTACATTGAACTCTTAAGGTTTCACACTGCTGTGGCGTTACGGGGTTGCAGGCGAAACGTCAGGAGAGAATGCCTCTAGACCATGGCCATATAGCCCGAAAAAACCCACAAGAACCTATTGATTCCAGCCATGAAAGCCTTTGACAATACAACGTTTCCCATGTTTTAATGCTGGAAGCAATTAGGGGATCACACGGATAACCCAGGAAGACGGGTGGTGTTAGGCCGTGTGGTTGTTGTTCCTCTCCCCGTGGGCACCAGGGCTCCTCTGCCGTGGCACTTGGGCTTGTTGTTCTAACGTAATTTGCTATTTT
>NW_026844478.1:184356-219356 GCF_025583915.1 Anolis sagrei ordinatus | reverse complement strand
AGAAGGAAGGAAAGGAAGGAAGGAAGGAAGGAAGGAAGGAAGGAAGGAAGGAAGGAAGGAAAGGAAGGAGGGAGGGGAGAAAAAAGGAAGGGAAGGGAAGGGAAGGGAAGGGAAGGGAAGGGAAGGGAAGGGAAGGGAAGGGAAGGGAAGGGAAGGGAAGGGAAGGGAGGGAAGGGAAGGGAAGGGAAGGAAGGAAGGAAGGAAGGAAGGAAGGAAGGAAGGAAGGAAGGAAGAAAAGAAAGGGAAAGAAGAAGGGAGGAAAGGAGGAAAGGAAGGAGGGTGGGAGGAAAGAAAGAACAAAAGAAGGGAGGAAGGAAAGAAGGGAGGAAGGGAGGAAAAGAAGGAAGGCAGCCGTGTCCTTTCCTTCAGGCCCCCCCAGACGTGGTGGGGCTCCTGCCCTCCTGCCCAGGGCCGGCTTATGCGCCCACCACAAGGAAGGAGCCAGTGCGCAGCCACATAATCACAACCAGCCACAACACAACACCAGTCTGTGGGAGGGAGGAACGGCAACGGCAAAAGCAGAAGCAGTGGATCGTCTCACGCCACCGAGACCTCCTCCTCCTCCTCCTCCTCCTCTTTGTGCTCTTTAAAAACTCCATTCTGCTCTTACAAGAAAACCCCATGCATCTAACCAAGCGTACATGCGTGTGTGTGTGTGTGTGGGGCCTGTGGTGCCTTCTGCAAGGGAGGGAGGGAGGGAGGAGAGGCCTGAAAAGGTTGAGCTACAAAACACAGCTGCCAGGAGCCAGGAAAACCAAGCCGCAGCAGCGACAAGGAAGGAGGAAGGAAGGAAGGAGGAGGAAGGAGGGAAGGAAGGAGGGAGCGAAGGCAGAGGGAGGGAGGGAGGGAAGGAGGGAAGGAGGGAAGGAAGGAGCGAGGAGAGAGAGAGAGAGAGAGAAGGAGGGAGGGAGGGAGGCTCAGCGAAATCACATTCACTCTGGTCACGGTCTTCAGACAAGCTTCCCAGACAAAGAGCCGTGCGCCACAGAATGGCTCCTTCTGCTGCAGAGGGGCTTGGGGCGGGGGGGGGGGGCTCGGAAGCCTTGGGGGGGGGGAAAGACACTGAAAATATGGATCTGCATGTGTCCTTGTGTGTTGTAGTTTGTGCCAGAGTGGAGCATTGGGAAGATCACATACCCTGCATGGCAATTCCTTGTTACATAGATGTTAACAGTGTTTCTCAACCTGGGGGTCGGGACCCCTGAGGGGGTCGCAAAGGGGTGTCAGAGGGGTCGCCAAAGACCATCAGAAAACACAGTATTTTCTGTTGGTCATGGGGTTCTGTGTGGGAAGTTTGGCCCAATTCTATCATTGGTGGGGTTCAGAACACTCCTTGATTGTAGGTGAACTATAAATCCCAGCAAGTACAACTCCCAAATGTCAAAGTCTATTTTCCCCAAACCCCATCAGTGTTCACATTTGGGCATATTGAGTATCCATGCCAAGTTTGGTCTAGATCCATCATTGTTTGAGCCCACAGTGCTCTCTGGATGTAGGTGAACAAACTCAAGGTCAATGCCCACCAAACCCTTCCAGTATTTTCTGTTGGTCATGGGAGTTCTGTGTGCCAAGTTTGGTTCAATTCCATTGTTGGTGGGGTTCAGAATGCTCTTTGTTTGCAGGCTAACTGTAAATCCCAGACCCACAACTCCCAAATGACAAAATCAATCCCCCCCCAACCCCACCAGCATTCAAATTTTGGCATACCGGGTATTTGTGCCAAATTTGCTCCAGTGAATGAAAATACATCCTGCAGATCATTATTTACATGGCGATTCATAATGATAGAGTTATGGTTGGGGGTCACCACAACATGAGGAACTGTATTAAGGGGTCGCGGCATTAGGAAGGTTGAGACCCACTGGTTCAGATCCACGAGGAGGCATCCGCTAGGATGGAGCGAGCAGGGAAGTTGGAGGGGAAGTTGGTAAACAAAGGCAGCGAAAACAAAGTGGGGCATCCTAGAGAGGCCCAAGGCCTGGTCTGTGACCCTCATAACAAAACTCCTTCCTTCCTTCCTTCCTTCCTTCCTTCCTTCCTTCCTTCCTTCCTTCCTTCCTTCCTTCCTTCCTTCCTTCCTTCCTTAACACATCACCAGCCCTGAGATCCCATACAAGGCGCCATCCCGGCACTACGACCACTACGGGAGAAGGCTCATGGGGAATGGGGGCAAAGGAAAACACACCGCTGACTCTTCCGGGGATGCGTTCACGCAACCATAGTGTGGTTGTCAATATCCAACGTGTTTCTTGCTCAAGTCTTAATCATACTGAATTTTACTTGGTTTGTAACCATGTTGGAACTAGTCCATATAGCGTTTTATGCCGTCTTTTTAAGGGTGTGCCTCTTCATTGATTTCTGTGGCATTTTAATGATTCATATAGAACTAGCCATCCCCTGCCACACGTTGCTGTGCCCCAATCTGTGTATATATATGTGTGTGTGTGTATTTGTGTATATGTGTATATATGTGTTTGTGTATATATATGTGGTTTTGCACATGTGTTGGAATGTATTTTTTTTATTTTTTGGGCTTGTTAAGTCTCTTCCGCTGTGTTTTTCAGTGTTTTGGTGAGTGATGGTCACTCCCTGGCCTGAGAGGTGTCTTGTGTCCAAATTTGGCGTCAATCCAGTGTTTGTTGAGTTATGTTAATCCCACAAACGAACATTGCATTTTTATTTATATAGACTAGCCATCCCCTGCCATGTATTGCTGTGGCCCAGTCTGTGTATATGTGTTTTGTATGTGTATATATGTGTGTGTATGTATTTGTGTATATGTGTATATATGTGGTTTTGAGTATGCGTTGGAATGTTGTTGTTTTTTGGCTTTTAAAGTTTCTTCTGCTGTGTTTTTCAGTGTTTTTGTGAGTGATGGTCACTTGTTGGCCTGAGAAGTGTCTTGTCTCCAATTTTGGTGTCAATCCATCCAGTGGTTTTTGAGTTCTGTTAATCCCACAAACATATATTACATTTTATTTATATAGATTTTAATGGTGTATTGTGTATATAATAATCTGGTTTTTAAGTGTTTATTTGTTTGTCTTATATGTGAAAGACCTATGGGCTAAGCACTGAGTTAGGATACCACAGCATCTGGGGGGCCCGTGGGTCCTCATGTAATAATTACAACAGCTCCAGACACAACACAACAACAACACGTACACTACACTGCGCAGAGAGCAGCACACAATCGGAATGCAAAGTCGTCCAGGATCAGGAAAGGGTTGGCCGAGACCCCCAACCAAGAGCCCCAGGCCCAGTGCGGACCCACACAAATGTGGGGGAAACAATGAAGGAAATGCACACCATGGATCTGAAGCTCACAGCCACGAAAGAGAGGCCCCTCCCCAAATGGGGGGGGAGAGGGGCGCATGGGGCCGGGCCTCCCTCCCCTCCCCCCCTCCTTCCAAGGCAGCTGTGCTTCAGGGCCAACGAAGGAAGGAGGGGGGCCCGGCTGGCGAAGAAAGGGCCCCAGGAAGAGCCCAAGAAGAGAGAGAGGGGGGGCCCTCCCCCCTCCCCCTCACAAACCCCCTCCCCTTGCGCCAGGGAGGGAGGAGGCAGGGGCGGCCAGCCAGGAGGAAGGCTTGCAGGCCTCTCCTCCACGCGAGGCTTCCTTCCTGGGTGGCCAAGGCTTTGGCAAGAAGGCCAAAGAGGGGGGGGGAGAGGGAGGGTCTTCAGCTGGGGTCAAAGGGCAAAGTTTGGCACTCAGCAGGCGTGGGGCCGGGAGCCCATGGCTGGAGGTTGGAAGGGAAAGGCTTTGCTGGGGGAAGCGAAGCGGGGTCCGGCCCAGGCACAGGAAAGGGGAAATATAGCAGGAAGAGGAAGGAAGGAAGGAAGGAAGGAAGGAAGGAAGGAAGGAAGGAAGGAAGGCCGGTCGCTCCTCCAGACCCCAGGCAGCAAAGGAAGAGAGTGAAGGCCAAGAGCAGGAAGGAGGAGGAGGAGGAAGGAAGAGGGAGCCTCTCCCTGGGCTCAAGGGCCTCGCCTGCCTTTCTCACCAGCTGCATCCTGGGAAGGGAAGAGGAAGGAAGGAAGGAAGGAAGGAAGGAAGGAAGGAAGGAAGGAAGGAAGGAAGGAAGGAAGGAAAAAGGGGAAATGAGAGGGAAGGAAGCAAAGAGAAAAAGAAGGAAGGAAGGAAAGAAGGAAGAAGAGAGTAATGGAAGGGAAGGGAAGGGAAAGGACAGATGGAAGGAAGGAGTGAAGAACAGAAGGAATGATTGATAAAATGAAGAATGGAAGGAAGAAACCAAGGAAGGAAAGATAAAAGGATGGAGGAAAGAAAGGAAGGAAGGAAGGAAGGAAGGAAGGAAGGAAGGAAGGAAGGAAGGAAGGAAGGAAGGAAGGAAGGAAGGAGGGAGGGAGGGAGAAGCCTGGCCTGGCGCGACGAGAAGGAAAGGAAAAAAGAAGGAAGGAAGGCTGGAAGGAGGGGAAGAAGGAACAGGGGAAGGGAGGGAGGGAAGGAAAGAAGGGAGGAAGAAAGGAAGAAAGGAAGGAGGGAAAGAACAAAGGAAGGGAAGGGAAGGAACGCAAAGGGCCGGGCAGGACCTTCTTCCAAGTTGTGTCTCATGTCTTTTATTGTGCCTTGCGTTTCAATACCTGCTTTATGCCTGTATTTCAACTCCAATACTATGAGGTGCATTGCTCCCTGGCTTTTTCTCTCCAAGTGTTAGGAATGGTGGGAGTTGGAGTGCAAATCACCTGGACGTTGGCCCGTGCCTGAGCCCCCCCTCCTCCCGCCCGCCACTCACAGGTGATGAAGTAGTCCTGGAGGCGCTTGAACTCGAGGCCCATGTAGTTGGGGCTGAACTCCTGGAACTTGATGGTGAAGCGGATCTCCTGCTCGGGCCGGTTGCAGGTCACCAGCACGTTGGGGTCCATGACGGTGCTGCAGGACTCGGCCTGCTCCCGCCGCACCAGGTACAGCTTGTAGTACTCGTAGGGCCGGGAGGGGTCCGCCTTCGGGCAGATGATGTCCAGCTTGTCCCCGATCTCCGGGTAGATGACCAGCCCCCTCCCCGGCACAAACCTAAGGCCGGAAGGAAGAAAGGCATCCGTCAGCGCCAACCGGGCAACGCCCCCTCCCACACTACCCCACTTGCTCTGGTGCAGTGCACCATCATGTGAGATTACCCTATTTGCTAGAGTATAATTCACCACCAAATGTATTCCCCACATTTACTCAAGTATAATGCACCAGCAAATGCAATGACCATACTTGCTCGAGTGCAATGCGCCATCACAGGCCATCACCATACAATGCACCAGCAAATGAGATTACCGTATTTGCTCAACTATAATTCGTCACCAAATGTATTTCCCACCTTTAGTCAAGTATAATGCACCAGCAAATGAAATTACCGTATTTGCTCAACTATAATTCGTCACCAAATGTATTTCCCACCTTTAGTCAAGTATAATGCACCAGCGAATGAAATTACCGTATTTACTCAACTATAATTCGTCACCAAATGTATTTCCCACCTTTAGTCAAGTATAATGCACCAGCGAATGAAATTACCGTATTTGCTCAACTATAATTTGTCACCAAATGTATTTCCCACCTTTAGTCAAGTATAATGCACCATCGAATGAAATTACCATATTTGCTCAACTATAATTCGTCACCAAATGTATTTCCCACATTTAGTCAAGTATAATGCACCAGCGAATGAAATTACCGTATTTGCTCGAGTGCAATGCACCATCACAGGCCATTATCATACAATGCACCATCAAACGAAATTACCATATTTGCTCAACTATAATTTGCCACCAAATGTCATTCCCGCATTACCCCAAGTTTAATGAGCCCCCAAATTAAATTACCGTATTTGCTCAAGTGCAACGTGCCATCACAAGCAATTATCATACAATGTACCATCAAATGAAATTACCATATTTGCTCGAGTGCAATGCGCCATCACAGGCCATCACCAAACAATGCACCATCAAATGAAATTACCGTATTTGCTCAACTACAATTTGGCACTAAATGCAATTCCCTCATTACCACAAATTTAATGTGCCACCAAATGAAATTACCATATTTGCTAGAGTATAATGCATCAACGAATGTAATTCCCACATTTACTCAAATATAATGCACCAGCAAGTGAAATTACCGTCTTTGATCCGAGTATAATGTGCCACTGAATATAATTCCTGTATTACCTTCAGTTTAATGCAGCATCTAAGGCAATGACTGTATTCGCCTGAGTATACTGCACCCTCAAAAACAATTACTATATCTGCTCAAGTATAATGTGCCACCAAAGACAATAACCATATTTACTCAAGTATAATGCACCACCGAATGTAATTCCCGGATTTACATGAGTATAATGAACCATCAAATGAAATTACCATATACAGTCAAGTGCAATGTGCCATCAAGGGTGATTATCGTAATCAATCGAGTACAGTCTGCCATCAAAGGCAATTACAGTATTTACACAAGTATAATGCACCTCTGAGGACAACTACTGTATTTACTTGAGTATAATGTGCCATCAAATAAAATTACCATATTTACTCGAGTATAATGCCTACCAAAGGCACTTATCATATTCAGTGGAGTATAGTGTCCCACCAAAGGAAATTATCATATTTACTCAAGTTCAATGCACCATCAAAGGTAATTACCGTATTTACTTGAGTATAATATGCCATTGAATGTACTGTAGTTACTCGAGTATCATGCACCATCAAATGTAATAATTCCCGTATTTACTGAAGTATAATGTGTCACCAAAATAAATTACCATATTTTCTTGAGTATAATGTGCCACCGAATGTAATTATCCCATATTTCCTGGAGGACAATATGCACCTCAATTTTGAAAGTGTGCATACATTACGAACAAACAAAAGCATCGGTAACCTGTGACTATTCCAGGGGAATCCCAGTCTTTGGGGGCAACCAGGATGGGAGGGACGAGGCGGAAGAGGAAGCGCCAAAGACACAAACACAGGCACACTCACTCTGGTTGAGTGGCACAGCCAGCTCTTGATGAAAGAGAGCTTGGGAACAGATGCAAAGGCTACACAAGGCCCTCGAAAACACTCCACGGAAGCCGGGCGCAGGCGTCCCTTTGCCCCACGGAAAGGAAAGCAGGAGCGGCAGTGGGAGGAGGAGGAGGAGGAGGAGAGTGAGTGAGTGACGGCGCGGGCTTCCCCACCTGGCCCCGCAGGGCGTGCCACAACACCCTTTGGTCTTTTAATTCCCTCGCATTTTCCCTCGGGAATTGTCTGAAATTACAGGCCAAACCTGGGCCTTTGTGCAGGAGCCAAGGAGGCGGAAAGGAGGGCCAGAGCTGGCCCCACTTCTCTCGTGTGGTCAGCAGCGGCTTTCCCTTGAGAACCAAGACAGAGGACTCCCCAAAAATACTTGCACTAATCATCATAAAATATTCCTTAAAATGTTTACAAAAATCTTCGCAAAAATATTTGTATAAACATAAATAATGTATCTATACTGTGCTGTCACGTGCTGGGCCTGTGAAAGAGTCTGTAGACAGGACGTGTTTCCTGAATGCCCAACGGGACGCCGGGGTGCCTCGGCTGAGAGGCCTTTCGGATTTCCCCACACAAAGTTATTCACAAAAATATTTGTATAAACATAAATAATGTATCTATACTGTGCTGTCACGCGCTGGGCCTGTGAAAGAGTCTGTAGACAGGACGTGTTTCCTGAATGCCCAACGGGACGCCGGGGTGCCTCGGCTGAGAGGCCTTTCGGATTTCCCCACACAAAGTTATTCACAAAAATATTTGTATAAACATAAATAATGTATATATACTGTGCTGTCACGCGCTGGGCCTGTGAAAGAGTCTGTAGACAGGACGTGTTTCCTGAATGCCCAACGGGACGCCGGGGTGCCTCGGCTGAGAGGCCTTTCGGATTTCCCCACACAAAGTTATTCACAAAAATATTTGTATAAACATAAATAATGTATCTATACTGTGCTGTCACGCGCTGGGCCTGTGAAAGAGTCTGTAGACAGGACGTGTTTCCTGAATGCCCAACGGGACGCCGGGGTGCCTCGGCTGAGAGGCCTTTCGGCTTTCCCCACACAAAGTTATTCACAAAAATATTTGTATAAACATAAATAATGTATCTATACTGTGCTGTCACGCGCTGGGCCTGTGAAAGAGTCTGTAGACAGGACGTGTTTCCTGAATGCCCAACGGGACGCCGGGGTGCCTCGGCTGAGAGGCCTTTCGGATTTCCCCACACAAAGTTATTCACAAAAATATTTGTATAAACATAAATAATGTATATATACTGTGCTGTCACGCGCTGGGCCTGTGAAAGAGTCTGTAGACAGGACGTGTATCCTGAATGCCCAACGGGACGCCGGGGTGCCTCGGCTGAGAGGCCTTTCGGATTTCCCCACACAAAGTTATTCACAAAAATATTTGTATAAACATAAATAATGTATATATACTGTGCTGTCACGCGCTGGGCCTGTGAAAGAGTCTGTAGACAGGACGAGTTTCCTGAATGCCCAACGGGACGCCGGGGTGCCTCGGCTGAGAGGCCTTTCGGATTTCCCCACACAAAGTTCTTTTGAAGGCTTAGAAAGTTCAACAAAGTTTTTATTGTTGCTTAAATCTTCAATAAATCAAACAAATGCTTCAAGGCTTTGAATCAACTGGTGGCTTGCTTAAATCTTGTCCACAAGGGACAGGCAACTTGCTTCATAAACTGTTTCTTCCTTCTACAAGGGAAATCCCTGACCTCTCCCTGGGCAATCTGGCTTAAGCTCTGCTGGCGTGGGCCCCTACACCCGGTCCCAATTGCGTTATGGCTGCCGCGAGTGGTCCTTACCAAACAGAGTCCTTTAGTAGATTTCTAAGAGGAAAGAAGGCTTTCCATTCCCAGCTGTAAAACCGTGGAGCTGTATTTCTCCAGCAAAGAGCTGGCTGTAGAGTTGTGGAACTAGATTCCCCAACAAAGGCTATGCTGTCGTTACCTGTAGAGCTGTGGGACTGGATCCCCCCAGCAAAGCTGGAAAAGAGGAAGCTTTCTACGGGTGGAACTGATTCACGTCCTGTACGAAAGGCTTCTCTGTGTGAACTGAACTAGAGGTCCCCTTTTCCCCTCCTTAACCCAGAAAAAGGGGCAGAACTAAAGAACATAAGGATAATTGATGGGTCATTGGCCCTATGATTGCAAACTGAGGGAAGCCACCTTATTGCAAAATGCATGGAACTTTGGAATACATGCAAACACTCAATAGAAAGGAAAAGAAGTTGGAGCTCCTGGTACAGCCGTACCAGCACATAGACACTCCATTTGCCTCACTGCCAACAGAACCTCTGAAAATGCCATTAGCCACAGAAGCAGGTGAAACATCAGGAGAGAATGCTGCTGGAATGTGGCCGTAAAGCCTGGAAAACTCACAGCAGCCAGTGTGTCCAACCTGAAGGCTTTCGAGAATACATTCATTAAAATGTTCGCAGAAATATTTATTAAAATATTTTCAAAAATGTTGGTAGAAATATTCATATAAATATTTCTATGAATATTCACAGAAATGTTCATAAATATATTCACAAAAATATTCATTATTAAAATATTTGTATAAATATCCCCAGAAACATTCATTAAAATACTCGCAGGAATATTCTAAAATATATCCTTTAAAATGTTTGCAGAAATATCCACATAAATATTTGTAGAAATAGTTATTGAAATATTCATTAAAATATCTGCAAAAATATTTGCAGAAATATTCAAAAAAATATTTGCAGAAATATTCTAAAAATATTCACAAAAATATACTTTGAAATGTTTGCAGAAATATTCATATAAATATCTGCAGAAATATTCATGAACATATTTGCAGAAATATCTGTATAAATATTTGCAGAAATATTTATAAAGATATTTGTAGGAAATATTCATTACAATATTCTAAAAAAATCTGCAGAAATGTACTTTAAAAAGTTTGCAGAAATATTAGTAGCTATATTCACAGAAATATTCAACAATATATTCACAGAAATACTCATAAAAAATATTCACAGAAATATTCTTTAAAATGTTTGCAGAAATATTTGTATAAATATTTGCAGAAATGTTAATTTAAAATATGAATTAAAATCTTTGTAAAAAATATTGGGAGAAAGATTTGTGTAAATATTTCTAGGGATATTCTCAGAAATATTCATTATAATATTTGTATAATTTTCCCAGAAATATTCCTAAAAATGTTTTCCCAGAAATATTCATAAGAATATTCACAGAAATATAAAAAAATTATCCGCAGAAAAAAATATATACTTTGAAATGCTTGCAGAAATATTTGTGCCAATATCTGCGGAAATATTCACGAATATCTTTTGCAGAAATATCCATATAAATATTTGCAGAAATATTCATGAAAAACATTTGCAGGCCCTCTTGGTTCGAGTCCTTTGGCAAGCCGGTCCCACAAGGAAGTCTCTCCAGCCCAGCGCCCGGGGAGGCGGGTTTCTTCCTTGGGCGTGGGATCAATCCTGTGTTTCTGGGTGGGGCAGCCCGGCCCCGCCCGGCCCCGTGTCCCTCCACCCCTGCCCTATATTAAAAGGGAAAGGCGGCCCCACCCTCCCTCCCTCCCTCCCACACACATTCCTTTGGGAGGAGAAGCCAGATGAAAGGAAGGGAAAGGCAGCTACGCGGGACTGACACACAGTCTTGGGGGGGGGGGGGGCAAAAGAGAGGGGCAAATGGGGGTGCAATCCAAAGGGAGCTCTGAGGAGCAAACAAGGCCAAAGTACCAAAGACGCTCAAAGTCCAGGTGGCGGCCCAAAGGGAGTGACAGAAGTCAATGCATAGGTAGCATTACAATTGGAATGGACGCCCGGAGGCCATCCAGCCCACCCCCCCTTTGTTCCGCCACAAAGGAAGACACCATCCAAGCCCTCCCGACAGATGGCCACCCTCTGTCAGCCTCACAGACATGGGGAAACAGGGCTATAGAACCAAAGGGCTCCTAGAGCTGGAAGGGACCCCCAGAGGCCATCCAGTCCAGCCCCCTTTATTCTGCCAGGTAGGAAAAGCACAACTAAAGCACAATCCAAGATGGCCATCCAGCCTAAGAATCAGAATCCAAGAGACCCCCCCCCCCAAAGGCCATCCAGTCCAACCCCCTTCTGCCATAAAGGAAGGCATCAGCTGACCCCCACCACCCACCCCAACAGATGGCCATCCAGCCATGGATATGATAAGATACACCATATCCTATAATAAATCTATCATAGGATCCTAGGGTTGAATCCAAGATTAGGAAGGGACCTCCAGAGGTCATCCAGTCCAACCCCCTTTATTTTGTCAGGCAGGAAAAACACCATCAAAGCCCTCCTGATAGATGGCCATCCAAGACTCTACTTAATAATACCAACTACAATAATAATAATAATAATAATAATAATAATAATAATAATATAGAATCCAAGAGTAGGAAGGGACCTACTCTTGGATTCCAGTCCAACCCCCTTTATTTTGCCAGGCAGGAAAAACACAATCAAAGCCCTCCTGGCAGATGGCCATCCAAGCTCTGCTTAATAATAATAACAACAACAATAAATAGAATCCCAGAGTAGGAAGGGACCTCCGGGGGCCATCCAGTCCAACCCCCTTTATTCTGCAAGGTGGCAAAGGCACAATCAATGCCCTCCTGACAGATCATCCAAGCTCTGCTTAATAATACCAATGACAATTATTATTATTATTATTATTATTATTATTATTATAAAATCTGAGAGTAGGAAGGGACCTCCAGAGGCCATCCAGGCCAACCCCCTTTATTTTGCCAGAGATTATTATTATTATTTTGCTTAATAATAATAATAATAATAATAATAATAATAATAATAATAATAATAGAATCCGAGAGTAGGAAGGGACCTCCAGAGGCCATCCAGGCCAACCCCCTTTATTTTGCCAGGTGGCAAAGGCACAATCAAAGCCCTCCTGACAGATCATCCAAGCTCTGCTTAATAACACAGTAGGAAGGGACCTCCAGAGGCCATCCAGGCCAACCCCCTTTATTTTGCCAGACAGAGATTATTATTGTGCTTAATAATAATAAAAATAATAATAATAATAGAATCTGAGAGTAGGAAGGGACCTCCAGAGGCCATCCAGGCCAACCCCCTTTATCAGAGGGCCTGATGCGGAGCCCCTTACCACTGATCTCATAGGAGAGGGGGGGGTTCGTTTCCATGCCAACAACCCCCCTCCAAAAAACCCACCCAATTCCCTCAACGGTTTCCATAACTACCCTGCAAGGAATTCCGAGTCCGGCTGCGCAAACAGTTGCCGTGAAAGGGGGCTTCGGGCGGAGGAGGAGGGGGCGGGGGGGGGTCTTCCTTTGTTCGGGAGGCCCAGCCAAGGAGCTCCGCTTCCCCAAAGCCTTGAGCCCCGCGTGCACGCACGCACAGATGTCGCAGCAGGAGACGGGGCAACAGAGCCCAGGAAGAGCCATCACAGGGGCCTAGGCTGGGGAGGGACCCCCAAAGGCCACCCAGTCTTACCGCCATGCAGTAAAAGCACAATCCAAGCCCTCCCAACAGACAGACATGCTGCCTCATATAGATAGCAGTCATCTGAGATATAGGCACACAGACACACACACATAGATCTCGATATGATAGAGTATATCATGGAGTTGGAAGGGACATCCAAAGGCTATTCAGTCCAGCCCCCTTCTGCCTGGAGGCAGGAAGACACATTCGGACCACTCCCGACAGAGGGACATCCAGGCTCAGATGGTTGACCACACAATAGGCACAGGGATATCAGAGGAGCCAAGTTGGAAGGGATCCCAAGGACCATCCAGCCCAGCCCCCTTCAGCCAGGCAGGAAGGCACCACACAAGCCCTCTTGACAGGTGGCCATGCAATAGTGATATCTACTAATTAATCTCCAAAGGGGACGTGTTTCTAAAAGCCTGTGGAGATTCCTGGTTTTCCCAATTCCACTGTCATGCCTGGTCTGCTCATTCATACAAGAGCTTTCCAAGAGCTTCCCTGTACAGGTTTGTTGCCTGGTGAGCCAAAAGTGTGATGCGGCAGCTAAAAAGGCCAATGAGATGGTTCTAGGCTGCATCCATAGGAACCTATAGTCTCCAGATGACGGTTTCTAGGGCAGGCTGGATGGCCGCCTGTCGGGAGGGGTCAGATGGTGCCCTCCCTGGCAGGATGGGGATGGTTTGGACGGCCTCTGGGTGCCCCTTCCTTCCAATGCCAGAAAGAGCGGCTCTTTCCTCCTCCTCCTCCTCGAGAGCCATTTAGCCCTAATCCCAAAAGGGATTCCCAAAAGGCTTACTGGCTGACTTAATGGGGAGAGAACCTGATCTCATATGGGATAAACGTGCCCCATCTGGACGAGGAACTAATCCGGGGAGAGAGAGAAAGTGTGGACAAGCCAACACACACACACATTTGCACGCAGCAGAGTCAGGTTATACATCATCATCATCATCATCATCATTATTATACCTTCCTTCTATTTGTGCTTTTAAGGGATGTATTCCAACAAGCCACAAAGAGAGGCCGGTAAGAAATACATTATATAATTATTATTATTATTGTTGCTGTTGTTATTATTAAAATTATTGCTATTACGGTACTCCAATAACCCTCCCCACATTTGCGTATGTGCGCTGCATTTTAGGACTAAATTATGTTTAATACTGTCTCTTAATATTTGTATATTTTATATTGGAATGCTTTTTAATGTTAGCCATAATAGGAATGTGCTTTTCCTGCACGAAAGCAGAAGAGGGCTGGACTAGATGGCCTTTGGAGGTCTCCTCCAACTCTTATTATTGTTATTATTGTTGTTGTTCTTAGACAAAGAAACCCCACAAGAGGCTCCCCGAAAAGCCCCCAAAGTTGAAAACAGCTTGAAGCCAGAACACAACAACAACAACAACAACAACTCCATGGGAATAAGTGGGAGGGTCCCATAGTTTCATTTTCATAAAACTTTATTATTTATTAATTATTATATTTTTAGGTGTCCAATTCCCCAGAAACGCCCCCCCCCCCGTCAAGATCACAATGACGCAGCAGGCAACCAAGTGTGTGAATATTAAGCAGGCTGATTACCATATTGTTTGCATATGAGGAAGGGAAGAGGAACATGGGTCAATTCTGCCTACGGAGAAGCCTCAAAAGAAGACAAAGGCCCTTCTCGGCTGCTTTTCTGCAATAGATCCAGGAACAGAAAACAATGTACAGCATTTTGGAAGAAGCCTCCTCAGATATTTCTTTGGAGGAGAGAAAAGGAAAGAAAAGGGCCTGGTATTGACATGGATTGACCCCCGAGACCCCTCCCCACAAGCAGCTGCCAGTTTTGCAACCTCACCAAACTCACAAAATTGGAAATAAAACTGCAAAAAAGGCCAGTTCCTGGTTTGGAAGTGCCATTCCTCTTCAGATCTGCAGCCCTCACGTGGAAAGGAGTTCTTCTTCTCCAGAAACCAGGTTGAAGTGCATGAGACCCAACGAGGAGAGCCAAGCGCGCTCGACCAGGACGGTGTCCCTCCCACAAAGGCAACGTTTCGGCCGTTTAATAAAGTTTCCCCGTATTTTTAGGATAGAACCCATTAGGAAATGACCTCGATAACCCAAGAACAAAATTCATGGTGCGACAGAGCGTCATCCGTTCTCATCTCAATCCAGGTTCAACTTCCTCCACTTTCGAGGATCCGACTGTTGCGCCTCTCAATCTAAACCCTTCAGAGTCACAAGAGAGTCCATTTCATGCTATAAGTGACCTCTAAAAGCCATCTAATCCAACCCCCTTTATTCCGCTAGGCAGGAGAAGCACAATCAGAGCACTCCCAACAGATGGCCTCAATAATAATAATAACAACACCAACTTTTACAAGTAAAACAAGCAGTCAAAGAAGAAAAACACGATGCCCTGGCAGAAGATGTCAAGGAAAGCCAAGAACCTGCTTTAATTGAAGTCAATAATGGAAACTTCTCAAAGCACAGCAGACAAAGAGTCAGTACAAGAAAACTGCACTCCAAACCAGAGCTGACAGCTGGCACAACAAAGCCTTACATGGGCAGTTCCTTGAGAAGATTGAAGGAAAAGTTGACAAGGAGAAGACCTGGTTATGGCTCATGAATGGAACCCTGAAGAAGGAGACGGAAGAAGGCCTGGATCTTGTAGCCCAGGAGCAAGCCATCAGGACAAAGGCCATTAAGGCCAGGATTGAAAAATCAGCAGATGACCCAAAATGCAGACTGTGCAAGGAAGCGGAGGAAACCAGGGACCATCTCCTCAGCTGTTGCGAGAAAATCGCACAGGCGGACTACAAACAGAGGCACAACTCTGTGGCCCAGGTGATTCACAGGAACTTATGTCACAAGGACCGTCTGCCAGCAGCAAAGAATTGGTAAAGGGATCATAAACCCACAAAGGTCAGAAAAATGAACATGCAAAAATACTGTGGGACTTTCGAATCCAGACTGACAAAGTTTTGGAACACAACACACCAGACATCACGATTGTGGAAAAGAAAAAAGTCTGGATTATTGATGTCGCCATTCCAGGTGACAGTCGCATTGAGGAAAAACAACAGGAAAAACTCAGCCGCTATCAAGACCTCAAAATCGAACTGCAAAGGCTCTGGCATAAACCAGTAAGGTGGTCCCAGTGGTCATGGGCACACTGGGTGCCATGCCAAAAATCTCAGCCGGCATTTGGAAACAATAAACATTGACAAAATCACATCTGTCAACTGCAAAAGGCCCTGACTTGGATCTGTGCGCATCATGCGAAAATACATCACACAGTCCTAGCTTGGGAAGTGTTCGACTTGTGATTTTGTGATACGAAATCCAGCAGAGATCTCATTTGTTGTGACATACTGTGCTTTTATTATCAATAATAATAATAATAATAATAATAATAATAATAATAGAGTTGGAAGAGAACCCCAAAGGCCACCCCGTCCAGCCCTCTTCTGCTTTCATGCAGGAAAAGAAAAGCACATTCACATGACCCGCAAGAGATGGCCAGCTTGGGGGGCAGATGGGGCAGCAAAGGAAAGGCAGCCCCAAACAGGAAAAGAGGCAGCACAGTAATGCCTGGCTATTCTAAATGTGAATAGAATAGGGGCTCTGCTCCATTCCCCTGTATTGGAAAGGCACAACCAGAGCACGCCCAACGGATGGTCATCCAACCTCAATAATATTAATAATCATCATCATCATTGAATTGGAAGAGACCTCCAAAGACCATCTAACCCAACCCTCTTCTACCCTGCAGGTAAAGCACACAGCACTCCCAATAGATGGTCATCCGGCCTCATTAATAATAACAACAACAACAACAACAACAACAACAACAACGAGTTGGAAGAGATCATATAGGCCCATCTAGTTCAACCCCCTTCTGCCTTCATGCAGGAAAAGCACAATCAGAGCTCCCCCAACAGATGGCCATCCAGCCTCATTAATAATAATAATAATAATAATAATAATAATAATAATAATAATAATAATAGAGTTGGAAGGGATCTGTAAAGTGTATTGTCAAAGGCTTTCATGGCCGGAATCACTGGGTTGTTGTAGGTTTTTCCAGGCTATATGGCCATGTTCTGGAGGCAATTTTTCTCCTGAAGTTTTGCCTGCATCTCTGGCAAGCATCCTCAGAGATATTGAGGTCTGTTGGAATTAGGAAAAATGGGTTTATATATCTGTGGAATGACCAGGGTGAGACAAAGGACTCTTGTCTGCTGGGGCTAGGTGTGAATGTTTCAGCTGATTACCTTGATTAGCATTCAATAGCTTGGAAGTGCCTGGGGGGAATCTTTTGTTGAGAGTGATTTTCTGTGCCTGTTTGTTTCCCCTCTGTTGTTTTGCTGTTGTAATTTTTGAGTTTTTTAATACTGGTAGCCGGATTTTGTTCATTTTCCTGGTTTCTTCACGGAAATTGGAGGATCTGTAAAGGCCATCTAGTCCAACTCCAGTTTATTCTGCCAATGCAGGAAAAGCACCATTAAATCCCCCCAGCAGATGGCCACACTGCCTCAGCAGGTGAGAGAGAAACGGAGGCGGCAGAGTTGTGCAAAGAGGTTCCCAGGCTCACGTGGGGCCGGCCGGCGTCTCGACTGAAGCTGTGCATGAGAAGCAAGCAGAGAGAAAGAGAGCGGTGGCGGTGATGTGGGGCTGGGAAGGGCAGAGAGGCGCCTCCCTCCTCGGGCAGAGTTTCGAGAGAAAACCCCCCCACAGGCAGGTAGGCAGGCAGGCAGGCAGGCAGGCTGCCCCACGGAAAGGAGGACGAGCTCAACGTGGTCATGGAGGAAACTCTCGCAAAATGGCCTTTGACACAGGAAAGGGTTTAAAAGATGTGCAAAAGTAGCACAAACACAACTGGTTGTCGTTAAAAGTTGAGATGAATCCTGAAGTCTTCTCACCGGGGATGTGTGAGGGTCGACTTGAGAGGAAACTGTATTCAAAGATTTCCAGTAAAAAAAAACGGGGCCAATTCATGAGGTTTCTTCCACCAAGGTGGGGGCAAACCTCCATTAGTGGGTTTCTTTTGAAACTGGAAGGGTGTCATCGCAGAGGGAAAAGGGTGGATTGAAGGTTTGGACAGCACTTGAACACCATCAGCACTGACCAAATCACCACCGGTCAGCTGCAAAAGGCCACCCAACCTGGATCTGCACGCATTATTCACCAATACATCACACAATCCCAGGCACTTGGGAAGTGTCCAACATGTGAGCCAACACAACAGCAAGCAGAGTTTTGCTGTGTTTCAAATAACAACAACAACAACAATTTATTCTCAGCAAATGTCCCTCCAGGTTCCCTGCCCATTCCTCAGAGTATGTAATTGTTGTTGTTGTTGTTGTTGGCAGCCAGTGTCCCTCCATGGCTTTATCTCTGTCCAGTCCTCAGAACACATAACAACAACAACAACAACAGTTCCTGGAGAAAACTGGGAGCCAAACTGACAAGGAAAAATGTGGATGTGGCTCACAAATGCAACTTGGAAAACACAGACGGGGGGCCTGATTCTGGCAGCCCAAAAACAAGCCTTTAGAATAAATGCCACCTAAGCCAGAATTGAAAAGTCAACAACAGATCCCAAGTGTAGACTCGGCAAGGAAGCAGGCAAAACAATGGATCACATCCTCAGCTGCTGCAAGAAGATCGATCGCACAGACAGACTCCAAGCAGAGGCACAACACCGTTGCTCAGATGATTCATTGGAACTTGTGCCACAAACACCATCTGCCTGTGACAAAGAACTGGTGGAAGAAACAAGTCTGAAAGAGTTACAGAGAATGAACACGCCAAACTCCTCTGGGACTTCCAGATTCAGACAGACAGAGTTTTGGAGCACAAGACTCCTGACCTCACAATTGTGTTAGAAAACAAAGTATGGATCATCGATGTCACAATCCCAGGTGACAGCAGGATCGATGAGAAGCAACTAGAAAAGCTTGACACGAGATGAGGATTTAAAGATTGAACTGCAAAGACTCTGGCACAAGCCAGTCACAGGGGTCCCAGTGGGGATTGGCACACTGGGTGCAGTGCCTCAAGACGTTGGCCTGCACTTAAAAACAATTGGCGCTGACAAAATTACCCCATCAGCTGCAAAAGGCCACCCTGCTCGGAACTGCACAAATTATTCACCGATATCTCACACAGTTTTAGGCACTTGGGAAGG
The DNA here is from genome assembly GCF_025583915.1 of Anolis sagrei ordinatus. Classification (NCBI taxonomy): domain Eukaryota; kingdom Metazoa; phylum Chordata; class Lepidosauria; order Squamata; family Anolidae; genus Anolis; species Anolis sagrei. The sequence continues at coordinate 200,662 of NW_026844478.1, read as the reverse complement.
GTCTGACAAGGGATCAATACACCAGCCAGCAGAGTGATCTTGTTTGCTGTGGACTCATCTTGTTGTGTTTCAAATAATAATAATAATAATAATAATAATAATAATTTCTTCTCAGCTGGGGTCCCTTCATGGCTTTCCTCTGGCTTCCCCGTCCTTCTCTCAGACCACATCACCATCATCTTGGCCAGTGTCCCTCCATGACCTTCCTCTGGCTCCCTGTCCATCCCTCAAAACACACAACAGCAACAACAACAACTACTTTTATTTACCACCCACCTCCTCTTAGAGCTCCCTGAAATACATCCCTTAAAAGAACATTTAAGTCATGTGCTGGACATCCAAGGGCCAAGACCCTTTTGGGAAGGGACTGCTTGAGCCAACGCCTCCTCCTTTTCCTCCTTCTGCCGCTTCTGCAGACGTTATGACGATGGGGCACAACTTGAGGCAGGTCAGGTTTCCACTTTTTGGAAAAGTAAGAGTCCAGTCCAAACACAGGGCTTCCTTCCCAGGGGAGGAGAGGCAAAGCAAAGAGTAGCTTCTGGAAGAAAGAGGGGAGGAGGGAGGGAAACAAAAGGAAAGAAGATAAAAGAGAAAGAAGGAGGGAAGAAGGAAGGAAGGAAGGAAGGAAGGAAGGAAGGAAGGAAGGAAGGAAGGAAGGAAGGGGAAGCTGCGACCACCAGCTGCACTTGAGCCAAGCGTGGGATGCCGTAGCAAAAGACGCCAATGCTATCCCAGGCTGCACCCAAAGGACCCTTGTGTCCGGATGCAGGAAAGTAAAATAGCCATGGCTTGATGGTAGTAACATAGATGACTCAACGTCAGCCAAGAGTGCGATGCAGCAGTGGAAAAATGTGATCTGAGGCTGCATCCTCTGGATGAAGGTCATGGCTTGACCACAGATGGGATGGAAGGTGTCCTGAGAAGAGCAACTAAAAGGATCCAAGATCTGGAGGCCACAGATCCCTCTGAGGTGGAGCATCCACAATAATATTGTACCGATATTAGGAAGCACTGGTTCATGCATATATACATGCATATAGATTTGTTTCCCTGTTTTTCCTGAACATGTAAATTGCAGGTTTCCCTCCTGCTTCCTGAGAGACTGGGACTCAACGGAGCCATGGGTTCAAGTGGCAGGAAAGAAAGGAGCTTCCACATCAACATTAGGGAGAACTTCCTGATGTTCAGTAGGAGAACTCAATGCCCTCCCTCCTTGGAAGTTTTTAAGTAGAGGCTGGATGGCCATCTGTAGGGAGGGTTTTGACTGTGCTTCTCCTGCATCTGGTTTGAACCAGACGACGATAAGAGGTCCCTTCCGACTCTTATTATGCTACGATTTTGGTGGTGCTTCTCCTGCATGGCAGGGGGTAGACTAGATGTCCTCTGGGGGACTCTAGGATTGCGTGGCAGCCCCAACCGAGGCAAAGTCCTCCTCCTCCTCCTCCTCCTCCCTGGGAAACGCCTGGCTTCTGCTCCGTGGAAAGCAGACCATAAAAGGAAGGTGAGAGGAAGGCGGCGCCGCCCAAAAGCAGCAGGTAAGGAGTGCCTCACCTGGAAACATGGCTGCCGTGGGGAGGGGCGCGGCTGATTTCCCACTGACCTCTGTGCAGGGAACCCACTGGGAAGGAGTAGGGACTGCCATCTCTTTGACTTGGTTTGGTTCTGTCCCTACTTCTGCAATATAATGGGGACACTTCGACACAAACACACACGCAGCGCCTCCGCTCAGGATCCCACTCCTACTCCGAGAAAAGCCGGTGTTTGTGCCGCCTCCTCCCTCCCTCCCTCCCTCCCTCCCTCCCTCCCTCCCTCCCTCCCTTTGGCCCGGATCCAAGGGAGTCACAGGATCTCCTCCACCTCCTCTGGCAAGGAATGCCGCTTCCCGCATTGTCAAAGGAGGCTCTCACGTCCAGAATCGGAATGGGTGTGCTTTTCGCGCACTATAGCCAACATGTTCTAGCAGCATTTTCTCCTCCTGACGTGTCGCCTAAATCTGTGGCTATTGGCTATTGGTGGTCAAGCGAGTGGAGCATATATCCCTGTGGAACCACGTCCAGGGCGGAGAAAGAACCCATGTCGATTGATCCAAGAGTGAAGGGTGCCATTAAGCAAGCTTTACTTGCAAGTGTTGGAGTGGGACCCACCCATCAATCAGCGTATGAGTCCGGCATCTATTCCATTTGCATGGTTTGATGACTTGGAGACATCCTTAGCCTGGGTGGTGCTCACTGGATCTTGATCACTTCCTGCCTGGAGGCATCATCATCATCATCATCATCATCATCTCCAAAGAACTGGCCCAATAATACCCAAGTTCTGGCACTTTAGCCTGGCCCTCCGGCCTACAATCCTGACATTTTAATGCCCACGGACATTACTCTCCCATCCCTGCCACTGAATTTTGCACTTTCCTTAGCTCTCTCTAGGAATTTTGCACAAACTCAGAGCCCTCGAACTCAGCACTGCTCTCCATGGTATTGTTTTTAGGATGTTATGTTTTATTGTGATATAGAATCATATGTTTCTATTTGGTTTTGTTTTGATTTTATTTTGTTGCATTATGTTTTAATTCTGTGCTCTCTGGGCTTGTCCCTTTGTAAGACGCCCCGAGTCCCTTCGGGGAGATTATTATCGTTACTACCACAACCACCAAGTCAGACTACACAGAGAAGCCACTGAAATCCCCAAGAAGCACGTGAACAGCTTCAACAGAAAGGAAGGAACCATGAAAATGAATACAATCTGGCTCCCAGTATTATCAAAAACTCTAAAGAGCAACACTCAGAAAACAGGGGAATTCCAGACAGGAAATAATCAGGGCCAGCTCACACCTCCCAACCAAGGCAGCAATCAGCCAGGCTTTGAAGCTGCCAGGCCATTCAATGCTAATCACGAAAAGCACAATTGCAACATTCTCACTTGCCTCAAGCAGACAGGAGTTCTTTCTCCCATCCACAGGGATATAAACCTCACAACCTCTGGGGATGCCTGCCACAGATGTGAGCGAAACGTCAGGAGAGAATGCTTCTGGAACATGGCCAGACAGCCTGGAAAACTCACCACAACCTATTATTATTATTATTATTAATTCTGGAAGCATAATAATAATACTTTATTTATAACCCGGCCTCTCTCCCTGAAGGGACTCAGCAAGTGACCTTTGTTCCCTTTGAAAAGTTTACTGCCGTGGAGACATCCTTAGCCTGGGTGGTGTTCACTAGGCCTTAGTTGCCTGCTGCCTGGAGACATCATCATCACCCTCATCCTCCTCCTCATTATGATTACAGAATTAGCCTGGCCTTTGTTCCCTTTGCACTGCCTGCTGCCAGGGTGGTGCTCACTGGCCCTTGACTGCCTGCTGCCTGGAGGAGACCTCCTGTGCCTGGGTGGCGTTCATTAGTCACTGTCTTGATTCTGGTGTTTTTCAATACTGGGAGCCACACTGGGATCATTTTCACGGTTTCTTCCTTTCTGTTGAAATGGTCCGTGTGCTTGTGGAATGGACAATTTCAACAGAAAGGAAGAAACCATGAATATTCCACAGACAGACAGACAGACAGACACACTCCACTTGCTTGGCTCCTATCAGATCCTCTGCAGATGCCGTTAGCCACAGATGCAGGCGAAACAAAACAAGGAGCAAATGCTGCTAGAACACGTTGGCCATTCAGCTCGGAAACCCCACCGCAACGCCCTAAAGCGATTTCTGTGTTGGCCCTAAAGCTGAAGGAAGGAAGCTCTGCCCTCCTGGAACACGCAAAGCCCAACCGGGACACACGTCTCGGGGTCCGATACAGAAATCAACAGCACAGCCACCCATGTGAAATCATACACACTTTTGATTCCAAGCACTGATCACCACAACCTTGGAAACATTTGCTACGACGCAGCAAACAAGTTGAAACCAACAGCAAAGCGAACTCTTGCTTGCTTCCCAAAAGGACTCCTATTTATATATATATATATATCTGAATGTCTGCGCATACAAATGCATGTACAAAAGGGAGAGAGAGAGAGAGATGCAATATCGGCGGCTCCTCACCATCGTTGGCTCCTCCAACCAGAGACAAGAGAAAGGGAGAGTTCCTCCCACGTCAAAGTCGGCGAGGAAAGAAGAAACCTAAGAGTTGCACTTTCCAAAAGGTTGCAACTATTTTTAATCCCTCGTTTGCAAAAAGGGAAAGTCCTTCCAAACTGCAGAGGGGTCCGAGGCAGAGAGACGGTGGTGGGCGGGGGGAGGCTGCTGCTCCTTCCATCCATCGGCATGCCTGCACGGCCCGTGAGGACAGAAAGGCCCAAATCCAGCCCCAGAAAGGCCCTACGTAGGTTCCCCCAGCCCAACCCAACACAGAGTTGGAAGAGACCTCCAAAGACCATCTAGGCCAAGCCTGGGCAAACGTTGGCCCTCCCTCCAGGTGTTTTGGACTCCAACTCCCACAATTCCTAACAGCCTCAGGACCTTTCCCCCCCCCCCCCCCCCAGCCACTTAAACCGAGTGCTGGGCCCATAACCAACATCAGGCTTTGTTGCCTCTGCGGAGTGCAAGGAAGCTTCCTCCACAGCAGGCATGGGCCAACTATGGCCTTCCAGGTGTTTTGGACTCCAACTCCCACCATTCCTAACAGCCCCAGGCCCCTTCCTTTTCCCCCGCAGCCGCTTGAGCATCAAGAGAGAACGCTTATAGAACATGGCCATACAGCCCGAAAAACCTACAACAACCCAATTATTCAATGCCTTAAAACAAACACAAAACATTAAGCTTCAAATAAATTAAATTAAAATCAATACATATTACAGTACATTCTGGCGTATAAGACTACTTTTTAACCCAAGAAAATCTTCTCAAAAGTCAGGGGTCGTCTTATACGCGGGTGTAGTCTTATGCATGGGAGTCGTCTTAACTCTATATTTTAACTGGAAAAGTTAGGGGTCGTCTTATACGCCCAGTCGTCTTATATGCCGGAATATACGGTAAGCACTAGCCGTCCCCTGCCATCCAATGCTGTGGCCCAGTCTGTGCATATGTGTTTTGTGTGTGTATATATTTGTATGTATGTGGTTTTGTGCATGTGCTGTTGTGTCTTTTTGCTTTTTTCTGTTGTGTTTTTACGTGTTTTTATGAGTGATGGTCACTCATTGGCCTGAGAGGTGTCTTGTGTCCAAATTTGGTGTCAATTGGTCCAGTGGTTTTTGAGTTATGTTTAATCCCACAAACGAACATTACATTTTTATTTATATAGATTTACAAGCATTACATTCAATATGAAAATCACGTCACCCAGAAATCATAGTCCAAAGCTGTTCCACGGTTATTGCGCATATTCTGAACCTGTTATTGCACTGCACTGTTCTCTGAAAGCCTGACTCCAAAGCCAAGTTTGTTTGTTTTTTACTTTCCTTCTAAAGCTGGGAGGGAGGGGGCTGATCTAATACCACAGCGGAGAAAGTTCCGCAACTGAGGGGCCACCACCAAGAAGGAAGGCCCTCTCTCTCATCCAAGTGGGACCAAGAGCAGGGCCTCCTCCAATTATCTTAACCCCTGAGATGGCTCGTAAGAGGAGATAGATTCGGACAGGCAAGCTGGGCCAGAACCGTTTTGGTCTTTATAGGCCAGTGGTTCTCAACCTTCCTCATGCCGTGCTCCCTTAGTATAGTTCCTCATGTTGTGGTGACCCCCAACCATAACATAATTTTTGTTGCTATTTCATAACTGTAATTTTGCTACTGTTATGAATTGTAATGTAAATATCTGATATACAGGATATATTTTCATTCAATGGACCACATTTGGCACAAATACCAGATACACCCAAATAATACTGGTGGGATTGGGGGGAGTGTATTGATTTTGTCCTGTGGGAGTTGTAGTTCCTAGGATTTATAGTTCACCTACAATCAAAGAGCATTCCGAACTCCACCAATGATGAAATTGAACCATATCTTGGGAAGTCTGATCTGGCCACGGTGGTCCACGCTCTTGTCACATCCCGGTTGGATTACTGCAATGCACTCTACGTGGGGTTGCCTTTGAAGACTGCTCGGAAACTTCAACTAGTCCAGCGAGAAGCAGCCAGATTGCTCACCGGAGCGGCGTACAGGGAGCACACCACCCCCCTGTTGCGTCAGCTCCACTGGCTGCTGATCCAATTCCGAGCACAATTCAAAGTGCTGGTTTTGACCTACAAAACCCTATACGGTTCCGGCCCAGTGTATTTGTCCGAACGGATCTCCCTCTACATCCCACCTCGAAGTTTAAGATCTTCTGGGGAGGCCCTGCTCTCGACTCCCGCCACTCTCACAAGTGAGGTTGGCGGGGACGAGGAGCAGGGCCTTCTCAGTGGTGGCCCCCCACCTGTGGAACTCACTCCCCGGGGAGATTAGATCGGCGACTTCCCTTCTGGCGTTTAGGAAAAAACTGAAGACCTGGGTGTGGGACCAAGCCTTTGGTCATTCTGACAACTAACTTAAGGATCTGACGATAGACAAGGACAAATGGAATGGAATGGAAATATGGACTCTGAACCCTGAGCATGAGATTGTGTTATTATTTTATTATGTGTTGATGTTTTAATTTAACTGTTGAACTGTTTGTATTTTGTATTGCTTGTCAATTGATTTGGGCATCTAATTGTGCCTCCTCTGTAAGCCGCCCTGAGTCCCCCCCCCCCCCCGGGGTGAGAAGGGCGGGGTATAAGTAAGTGAAATTAATATTTCACACAGAACTCCCATGGCCAACAGAAAATACGGGAAGGGTCTGGTGGGTATTGACCTTGGGTTTTGGAGTTGTAGTTCACCTACATCCAGAGAGCACTGTGAAACAATGATAGTTCTGGACCAAACTTGGCACGAAACCTCAGTATGGCCCAAATGTGAACACTGGTGGAGTTTGGGGAAAATAGACCTTGACAGCTGGGAGTTGTAGTTGCTGTGATTGATAGTTCACCTACAAATAAAGAGCATTCTGAACCCCACCAGCAATAGAATTCGGCTTAACTTCCCACACAGAACCCCTATGACCAACAGAAAATGCTTTGTCTTCTGACGGTCTTTGGCAACCCCTCTGATACCCCCTCGCGACCCCCCCACTCCCCCGGGTCCCGACCCCACGGTTGACAAACACTGTTATAGACCAAAGCCAGCACTTTGAATTGTGCTCGGTAGCAGATTGGTAGCCAGTGGAGCCTGACACAACAGGGGAGTTGTGTGCTCCCTGTATGCCGGTCCAGTAAGCAACCTGGCTAGTGCCCACTGGGCCATTTGAAGCTTCCGAACAGTCTTCAAAGGCAGTCCCACGTAGAGTGCATTGCAGTAGTCTATACGGGATGGAACCAGAGTGTGAACCAATAGTAATAATAATAATAATAATAATAATAATAATAATAATAATAACTTTATTCTAAGTGTGACCCAGGATTGGAAAACAATTGCGCAAGTGTGTTGTCAAAGACTTTCATGGCTGGAATGAAGTTCAAGTGGGGTCCATTTGAAGCCATGGCTCCTTCCAGCAAGTCCCAGCTTCCATCATGGATTTGGAGCAGGAATGGGCAAACTTGGGCCCTCCAGATGTTTTGGATTCCAACTCCCACAATTCCTAGGAACCTCAGGCCCCTTCCTTTTCCCCCTCAGCCGCTTAAGCGGGCCTGAGGTTGCTAGGAATTGTGGGAGTTGGAGTCCAAAACATCTGGAGGGCCCAAGTTTGCCCATTCCTGCCCTGGAGCTGAAACAGCCCTTGCACCAGTGCTCCCAGTATCCTTCTGCGTGCAAACAGGCCTTTGCAACTGCAAAAGTCCCCATCTACTCTGCCTGCTCAGCAAGAATGTAACGTTGTATACATCGTTGGAATAAATACCGGGAGATATTTATAAACGCGTTCCTAAATCGGAACAAAGTTACGTCTGTTAAAAAGCAACAGAAACAAAAAAAATGTATCGGTTTAAAAAATGCCGAAACGTAGATGTGACGCAATACAAAACAATAACAAATGGCTGGATGGCCATCTGTCAAGGGTGATTTGAATGCAATATTCCTGCTTCTTGGCAGAATGGGGTTGGACTGGATGAAGGCCCAGGAGGTCTCTTCCAACTCTTTGATTCTAGGATTCTATTCTACGATTCTATGAAATTATGAAACTTTGTTTACATGGCACTCTATTTCCCCATTGACAAAACAGAAGAGGAAACTGACCCGCAACCATGTTATTCTTCTCCTTTCCCTTCCCATGTTCAAATGCACTCCGATTTTGGATTTCTTTCCAAAAGCTTTTGCACAGAAATGCAAAGCCGTCGGAAAAACTTGTGCAAACGAATTGGGCCCGGGGGGGGGGGGGGGGGGCGTTCCTCCTGCTCAGCCCAGGAGGGGGCCTCATGGCCCACAAAAATGTGTATGCATAGTGCATAGATAACAGAAATGAGTATGTTTTATTAATTTTGTTGTGGTTCTAATGGGCGCACACTTCCCCGCAACCAAATTAAGGAAGGCCTGGGAGACAATAGTGCAGGGCCCGTCCGGGCGGCGCTTATTGTGTTCTTCTTGTCTTTTTTCTTCATCTCCTTTTTGTTCCTGTTCTCGTTCTTCTTGTTGATTTTCTTCTTTTTCTTATTGTTGTTCTTCTTATTGTTCTTTTTTTTTCTTTTTTTTGTTTTTTTGTTCTTTCTTCTTTTTTGTTTTGTTCTTTTTTTTTCTTTTTCTTTTTTTTTTTTTTATTGTTTATTTTTCTTTTTTTTTTTTTTTTTTTTTTTTTTTTTTCAGGTACGGTTATGATATCCATCTGCAGAAAAGCTTTTCTTTTTTCTTTTTTTTTCTTTTTCTTCTGTTTGTTCAATTCTCCTTTTTTTTCTCTTTTTCCTTCACATCCTCCTTTTTTTTTTTCCTCTCTTATCCTTTTCTTTTTTTCTTTTTCCTTTCTTTTTTTTTTCTTTTTTCTTTTTTTTTTTTTTTTGTGTATTTTTGTAGAATTTTTTTGTCTTTTTTTTTCTTTTTTGTTTTTTTTTTTACTTTTGTTTGTTTTTTTTTTTCTTTTCTTTTTTTTTTTGTTCTTCTTGTGTGCGCAGCAGCAGCAGCAGAGCAGGCCTTTCCGCCTTGTGAACATCCTTCTTGAATGGTTTTGCAAAGGCCTGGGTGCGATGCTGCAATGATTCCAGGCAAAGGGGACTTGCAACCCATGCACAAAAAACAAAACAAAAAAACCAAAACAAAACCAAGCACCAATCAACCATCACAACTTTGCTAAGGTGCAACAAACGCAATGCAAACAAGTTGAAATCCACAGCAAAGCAAACTCTTGCTGGCTTGCTTTCCAAAGTGACTCAGATGGACAAGTGAGCGGCTTCTTGTCATAGAATCCTAGAATCCTAGAGTGGGAAGAGACCTCCTGGGCCATCATCCAGTCCAACCCCATTCTGCCAAGAAGCAGGAATATTGCATTCAAAGCACCCCTGACAGATGGCCACCCAGCCTCTGTTTAAAAGCCTCCAAAGAAGGAAGGAGCCTCCACCACACTTGCCATCAGAGGCTAAAGAGATGAAGTATCGAGGACTCCTCACATTGGTCCTCCAACCAACGCAGACAGGAAAAGGAAGCACAGAATCATAACAGAGACCCCCAGAGGTTGTCTAGTCCAACCCCACTCTGCCGTCATGCAGGAAAAACACAATCAAAGCTCGGTCGACAAATGAAGAGGAAGGAAAGGGTCTATGGCTGGCTGGAAGGACCCAACCCTCCCAACAGATAACCATCCAAAGTCTGCTAATAATAATAGTAATAACAACAATGATGATAAGAATAAGAATCCTACCTCTGAGGATGCTTGCCATAGATGCAGGCGAAACGTCAGGAGAGAATGCCTCTAGAACATGGCCATACAGCCTGAAAAAACCTACAACAGCCCAGTGATTCTGGCCATGAAAGCCTTTGACAATACAGAGAACCTTAGAGTTGGAAGGGTCCTCCAAATGCCATCCAGTCCAACCCCATTCTGCCAGGAAGGACACCATCAAAATCCTCCTGACAGATGAACACACTCCCAAATGAGCTAAGATCCGCTCCCTCCCTCCTGGCTTTTAGGAAAAAATTAAAATCATGGTTTTAGGACTAGGCCTTCAGGCAGTAGAAGTAAATGAATGCAGCATTTTGGAAAGACTATGACTGGAACGGCGATCCGACGGATGAGACTGTTTTATTGTTTTAATAATTGTTTTATTGCTTATGGATGTATTGTTTTAATTTGATTTATGTTTAATTGTAGTGTATAATTCTAATTGTTTGTACTGGCATTGAATTTTTGCCATGACTTGCGTGTAAACCGCTTTGAGTCCCCCTCTGGGTGAGAAAAGCGGTATACAAATACTGTAAATAATAAATAAATAATAATAAATAACATCCAAGCTTTGCTAATTATAATAATATCAATACTACATTATAATAATATTAATAACTGAACCCTAGAGTTGGAAAGGGTCCTCAAAGGCCATCCAATCCAACCCTGGAAGGACGCCATCACAGCCCTCCCAACATGACCATCTAAGCTCTGCTAATATAATAATATATTATATTATACTAGAGTTGGAAGGGTCCTCCAAATGCCATACAGTCCAACCCCATCCTGCCAGGAAAGACACCATCAAAATCCTCCCAACAGATGACCACCCTAGCTTTGATAACAATAACAACTGAATTCTAGAGTTGGAAAGGGCCCTTGGAGGCAGGCCAATCCAACCCAGGAAGGACACCATCAAAACCCTCCTGACAGATGACCATCCAATCTCTGCTAAGAATAATAAAAACAATAACAGAATCCTAGATTTGGGTCTCCCAAATGCCATCCAATCCAACCACATTCTTGAAAGGATGCCATCAAAGCCCTCCTGACAGATGGCCCCTCAGCATGTTATGGAGACATAGAATCCTAGAGTTGAAAGGGACCCCCAACGGTCATCCAATCCAACCCTCTTCTCCAGGACAGGGGGGCACAATGAAAGTCCTCCCGCCAGATGGCCACCCAAGCTCTGCTAATAATAATAATAATAACAACAACAAAAGAATTATAGAGTTGGAAGGTTTGCATTTCTGTTTGCAGTTTCACCAATGTGGACAGAGTGCTCGCTCTGTCTGTCTGTCTGCAGACATGAATGTTTGTGCATATAAATACAAGTACAAAAGAGAGATACAGTATCAGCGACTCCTCAAATCATTCCTTCGAACAGAGACAAGTGAAAGGGAGAGCTTATCATTATTATTGTTGTTATTATTTCTATTATGTTTATTTACATGTTGCGGATCACTAGGAAAGAAACTTTTAAAAGCTGCACTTTGCAAAAGATTGCAACTATTTTCATCCCTTGCTTGCAAAAAACAAATCCTTTAAAACGATTCAGTTTTGGGGGAACGATTCAAGGTTCGAGACTGAAAAATAAATCCATAGGAGGCTTTTGAGCCGAGAAGATGCCACTGTCTGTGCCAATGGGCACAAAACCCCCTTTCCTCCCTAGGCAACCCCATGCGCCGCAGGAATTCGCAATGTGCCTTGGACTGAGTGGTCAGCCGGCCGTGTCCATCCCTATTCTTTCCCAGTCATGGCACTCGTCCCCTCGCCAGGGCTTGCTGCTGGCGCTCAGGTAGGCCGTTCTGAGTGTTTCGGGGTGCACCAAGCCATAAAGGCTCCCCACACCACCAACAACACCTTGTGAGTTTTCCACAGGATTTGGATCCCATTTCGGAACCATTCACGGCACTCCCGTCCACATGTTTATCGGTAAGCAAGTGCCCGCGGGCTCAGCTGGGCTTGCGTCCCTTTAGCGTCCCCAAAAACCAAGCAAGTGCAGCCTTCCCACAACATTACAGGTTTCGGCTGGGACAGAACCGGCAGAGTTCTGGTTTCCAAGGGACCCCAATCGACCAGACACTAGACGGGGGCCCCAGCATTGACTCGTAAGGCCATGAGAGGGGCTCCTCCAGGCGGGGAAGGGGCTTCGCCAGGCACAGAGACACCGCTTTCCAGGGAAAGAAATCACCCAAAGGGCTGGGCCAAGAGGAAGGGCCTCCGTGCCATGATCCCAGAGACGGAAGGGGCCCCCAAAGGCCACCCAGTCCAGCCCCCTTCAGCCAAGCAGAAGGGCACGGCCCAAGCCCTCTGTCCTATTGATATATCGATAGGATAGGCCTACCATGGACAACTGGAGTTGGAAGGGACACCCTCCCCAAAGGCCACCCAATCCAGCCCTCCTCAGCCAGGCAGGAAGACACAATCCAACCCTCCTGACAGATGGCCATCCAGCTGTAGATGGATAAACATAAATGTGATAGATATCACTGACACACAGAGGGAGATGATAGGAAGATATGAGTTAGATATATCATAGGAGCCTAGAATTGGATGTGACCCCCAAAGGCCATCCAGTCCAGCCCCCTTCAGCCAGGCAGAAGGGCACAATCCAAGCCCTCCTGACAGGTGGCCATGCTGCCACAGGTAAATGGTGAGAGAGAAAGATCAACATGATAGATACATCAAAGGAGCCTACAGCTAGACAGAACCTCCAAAGGCCGTCCAGTCCAGCCTCCTTCAGCCAGGCAGGAAGACACAATCCAACCCTCCTGACAGATGGCCATGCCGCCACAGGTAGACAATGAGAGAGAAAGATCAATATGATAGATACATCAAAGGAGCCTACAGCTAGACAGAACCTGCAAAGGTCGTCCAGTCCAGCCCCCTTCAGCCAGGCAGGAAAACACAATCCAAACCTCCTGACAGATGGCCATGCCGCCACAGGTAGACAATGAGAGAGAAAGATCAATATGATTGATACATCATAGGAGCCTACAGCTAGACAGAACCTGCAAAGGTCGTCCAGTCCAGCCCCCTTCAGCCAGGCAGGAAGACACAATCCAACCCTCCTGACAGATGGCCATCCAGCTGTAGATGGATGAACATAAATGTGATCGATATGACTGACAGAGAGAGAGAGATGATAGGAAGATATGAGTTAGATATATAATAGGAGSCTAGAGTTGGATGTGACCCCCAAAGGCCACCCAGTCCAGCCCCCTTCAGCCAGGCGGAAGGGCACAATCCAAGCCCTCCTGACAGAGGGCCATCCAACTACAGAAGGATGAACATAAATGTGACAGACATGATTGACACACACACGCGCGCGCTTCCCCTGCCAGGTGTTGCTGTGGCCCAGTCTGGTGATCTGGAAAATAAAGTAATGTGAAAGTGTGGGTTTCTAATCTATGTAATTCCTTTCTGCTTGTGAGTAAACAGCATTTTTTGTTGTTTCTTCCGTCATTGTTTATGTGGAGATTGTCTGGTTTGCCTACCCTGGAACATGCAACATAGAATTGTCCTTCTTTAGGGGTCCCTTTCAAATCTTTGGTACTATATCTCTCTCTGTGTGTGAATCATATCTATCTCTATCTATGGCTGGGTGGCTCTCTGTCAGGAGGGCTTTGATTACGTTTTCTTGCCCTGGTGAATAAGGGAGTTGGACTGGATGGCCTTAAGTATTTTCTGTTGGTCATGCATAGGGGTTCTGTGTGGGAAGTTTGCCCCAATTCTGTCGTTTGTGGGGTTCAGAATGCTCCTTGATTGTAGGTGAACTATACATCCCAGTAACTACAAATCCCAAATGTCAAGGTCTATTTCCCCCAAACTCCATCTGTGTTCATATTCAGACATATGGAGTATTTGTGCCAAGTTTGGTCCAGATCCATCATGATTTGAGTCCACAGTGCTCTCTGGATGTAGGTGAACTACAGCTCCCAAACTCAAGGTCAATGCCCACCAAACCCTTATAGTGTTTTCTGTTGGTCTTGGAAGCCCTGTGTGCCAAGTTGGGTTCAATTCCATTGTTACTGAAGTTCAGAATGCTCTTGATTGTAAGTGAACTATAAATCCCAGTAACTACAGATGGCCATTCTGCTTCATAGACATTGGTGAGTTCAGGGAAAAACAGCACGACAGACTCATAGGATCCTAGGTTGTGATGGGAACCTCAGGAGCTGAGCTGTCCAGTCCAGTCCAGTTCCCTTCGGCCGGACAGAAGGGCACCATCCAAGCCCTTCCAAGAGATGGCCGTCCAGCCATAGATGAGAAATATAACTGACATGGAAAGAGAGATATTTCTTTCTGCCAAGGAGAATCAGCACCATCAGACCACTCCCTACTGATGGCCATCCACAGATTCTAAGTTCATGAAGAAGGACTATACAGAAGGAGAGGAATCCGAGAGTGAGAAAGGAACCTCAGGGGGCATCCAGTCGTCCCCCATTTTTCAATCAAACCACTCCCGACAGATGGCCATCCAGCTTCAACAACAACAGCAACAATAGAATCCTAGAGTTTGGAAAGAACCAAAGGCCATCCTGTCCAACTCCCTTCTTCCTTTCGGCCTTCAGACAGGAAGAGCACAGCCCAAGCCCTCCTGACAGATGACCATCCAACCATAGATATGATAGACAAGATATATTTGTGTGTGAGAGACATAGTATCACAGACTTGGAAGAGGTCCTAAGAGATGCCCAGTCCAACCCCCCTTTTGCAAGGCGGAAAGACACAATCAAGGCTCTCCAGACAGATGGCCACCAGGGACTCCTAAGAGGGCCATCTAGCCCAATCCTCTTCTTTCCACTAGGCAAGAAAAGCACAATCAAAACCTTCCCAGTAGATGGCCATGCAGCCTCTGCTTAATAACAACAACAATAACAGAAACCTACAGCTGGATGAAACCTCAAAGAGGGTCATCCAGCTTTCAGGAAGGAAGAGCGCAACTGGATCATTCCCAACAGATGGCCACCCTGCCTCCATAATAATAATAATAATAATTAATAATAATAATAATAATAATAATAGAATACTAGTTGGAAGGGGTCCCAAATAGGGCCACCCAGCCCAACATCCTTCCCTCTGCCTTCCAGGCAGGAAACACAATCAAAGTCTTCCCGACAGATGGCCATTCAGCCTCTGCTTAATAATAATAGAATTCTAGCGTCAGAAGAGATCCCCAAGAACCATCCAGTTCAACCCCCTTTATTCCGCCTTCAGGCAGGAGGAGCACAACCAAACCACTCCCGGCAGATGGCCACCCCACTTTTACTGAAAAGCCCCCCAAAGGGTGGAGTGAGCCTGGTGTGCTTTTGACCCTCTTCCTAGAGCCAAGGCGGAAACACCAACAAAAAAACGCACACACAACAAAGCCTTGCACTTCTTCCCTGTTAGGCAGGAGGAGCACAACCGAACCACTCCCGACAGATAGCCATTCAGCCTTAATAATAATAATAGAATCCTAGAGTCGGAAGGGACCCCCAAGGGCCATCCAGTTCACCCTCCCCTTCTTCCATTCTGCCAGCAGGGAAACACAATCAAAGCCTTCCTGACAGATGGCTACCCAGCCTCTGCTTTATTATTATTACTATTATTATTATTACTATTATTATAGAATCCTAGAGTCGGAAGGGTATTGGACCACCCAGTCCAATCCCTTTCTTTCCGCCAGGCAAGAGGAGCACAACTAAACCGCTCCCGACAGACGGCCACCCAGTCCCCGTAATAATAATAATAGAACCTTAAGGTTGGGAGAGACCCCAAAAGTCATCCTGTCCAACCCCTTTCCTTTTGCCTTCAGGCAGAAGGAGCACAACCAAACCACTCCCAACAGATTGCCAACCCACCCTCTGCTTAATAATAACAATAATAATAGAATCTTAGAGTTGGGAGAGATCCCAAAGGCCATCCGGCCCAACCCCCTCTATGTATCTCTATGTCTATCTATCTTTGTCTATCTAGCTATCTATAATTATAGATTCCTACATTTGGAAGGGACCCCCAAGGGCCACCCAGCCCAACCCCCTTCCTTCCTTCTTCCTCCCAGGCAGGGAAACACAATCAAAGCCCTCCTGATAGATGGCCACCCAGCCTCTGCTTACTACTAGTAATAATAATAATAATAATAATAATAATAATAATAATATAATTCAAAAGTCGGAAGAAACCCCAAAGAGGGCTACCCAGCCGAAACACCTTGTATCCGCCAGGCAAGAAGATCACAATCAAAGCCTTCCCGGCAGATGGCCACCCAGCCTCTGCTTTAAAATAATAATAAAAGCTTAAGAGTCGAAGGGACACCAAAGGTCATCCAGTCCAACCCCCTTCTGCCTTTACGGAGAAAAAGCACAACCGAACCACTCTTGACAGCTGGCCACCCACTCTCTATTTAATAATACTACTACTAATAACAACAACAACAGAATCCTAGGGACACACAATCAAAACCTTCCCAAAAGAAGCCACCCAACCTCTGCTTAATAATAATAA
>NW_026844478.1:68195-182392 GCF_025583915.1 Anolis sagrei ordinatus | reverse complement strand
TTCCTGACAGGAAGAAGAGCACAACTGAACCACTCCCGACAGACGGCCAGCCAGCCAGCTTCTCCTTAATGATAATAACAATAACAATAGAGTCCTAGAGACAGAAGGGGCCCCAAACAGGGCCACCAGCCCAACCCTTTTCTTTTTGCCAGGCAGGCAAGAAGAGCACTTTTTTCACTTTTCTGCCTTCCGGCCAACACAACACAAGCAGACCCCTCCCGACAGAGGGCCACCCAGAACCCCAAGCAAGACAGGAGAGACTCCTGGGCGCCTCCGAGACCCAGAGGAGAAGTGTGGTGGGGGTCTCTCTGTCTTTCTTTCCCCAGAAGCCTTTGCGGGGCGGGGAGGGGAGGGGAGAGGGGGAGTGGGAGGGGGGTGGGCTGCGCGTACTTGTGGCTGGCGGCGGTCCAGGCGACGGGCTCGAGGTTCTTGGCCAGGAGCGGAGAGGCCAGGCGGAGCAGCGCCAGCAGCAGGCCCAGCAGCCGCGCCGAGGAAGAGGAAGCGGAAGGGGAAGCGGAAGCCGGGCGGCGGGGGCGGCGGCACTTCCGGGGGCCCGGGGGCGCTGCTTCCTCCTCCTCCTCCTCCTCCTCCTCGCCCTCCTCCTCCGGGCGCACCATCCTCCGCCGCCGCCGCCGCCGCCCCCCTCCCCCTGCTCCTCCTCCTTCTTCAGCGTCCAATTCGCTTAATCCACTTCCTTCCGGACTCCTCGCCTTCCCATCTCCCGCTCCGGTTGCCCCGGCAGCGCCGATTCCGCTCCGAACGGGGTCCCCTTCCTTCCTTCCTTCTTTTCCTGGCTTCTTTCTCCCCTTCCTTCCTTCTTCTCCGGCGTCCCGGCCCCGACTGGCGCTCCCTCCGCCCGCGCCGCCGCTCTACTCTCCCGCGCAGGCGAACGCCGCGGACAGCCCAAACCCAGGGGGCGGGGCCAGCCAATGGCAGAGCGGCGCGCAGGGGTCCTCGCCAGGGAGGGCCCGGCCACGCCCCCTCGGGGCGGAGGGAGAGAAAACGGGGCGGGGCCGCGGGGGGGTCCGGAGCCACGCCCACTCCTCCCTCAACTCTCTCCTGTGGCGCCTTCCGCCCACGACGGGCCGATGCTGCCCCCTGCCGGGAGGAGGCGGAGAAGCAGGGCTCTGCGGGCTGAGCCTCCAAGAAGCAGCATTACTACTATGGGTGGTGGTTGTAGCTTTTTCCGGGCTGTATGGCCATGCTCTAGAGCGAGGCATTCTCTCCTGACGTTTCGCCTGCATCTATGGCAAGCATCCTCAGAGGGAGTGAGGTCTGTTGGAACTAGGAAAAAGGGTTTATATATCTGTGGAATGACCAGGGTGGGACAAAGGACTCTTGTCTGCTGGAGCTAGGTGTGAATGTTTCAACTGACCACCTTGATTAGCATTTGATGGCCTGGCAGTGCCTGGGGCAATCTTTTGTTGAGAGGTGATTAGATGTGCCTGATTGTTTCTCCTCTGTATTGTCAAAGGCTTTCATGGCTGGAATCACTGTGTTGTTGTAGGTTTTTCCGGGCTATATGGCCATGTTCTAGAGGCATTCTCTCCTGACATTTCGCCTGCATCTATAGCAAGCATCCTCAGAGGTAGTGAGGTCTGTTGGAAGTAGGAAAATGGGTTTATATATCTGTGGAATGACCAGGGTGGGACAAAGGACTCTTGTCTGCTGGAGCTAGGTATGAATGGTTGTTGTAGGTTTTTTCGGGCTATATGGCCATGTTCTAGAGGCATTCTTTCCTGACGTTTCGCCTGCATCTATGGCAAGCATCCTCAGAGGTAGTGAGGTCTGTTGGAACTAGGAAATTGGGTTGATATATCTGTGGAATGACCAGGGTGGGACAAAGAACTCTTGTCTGCTGGAGCTAGGTGTGAATGTTTCAACTGGCCACCTTCATTAGCATAATAATATTTCATTATTGTTGAATGTTGAGAGGTGATCTCAACAAAAGATTGCTCCAGGCACTCAAATGCTAATCAAGGTGGCCAGCTGAAACATTCACACCTAGCTCCAGCAGACAAGAGTCCTTTGTCCCACCCTGGTCTTTCCACAGATATATAAACCCTTTTTCCTAGTTCCAACAGACCTCACTACCTCTGAGGATGCTTGCCATAGATGCAGGCGAAACGTCAGGAGAGAATGCCTCTAGAACATGGCCATATAGCCCAAAAAAAACCTACAACAACCCAGTGATTCCGGCCATGAAAGCCTTCAACAAAGCATTACTATGAATTATGTCCAGGATGCTTGTTTATACATCAAGAGACTCAAAGCAGCCATGCATCTCCCACTCGTATTAGAATGTATAAGTCTGAGAATTCACAGATCAGACAGAGTATCATGGACTTGGAAGGGACCCCAAAGGCCACCCAGTCCAGCCCCATTCTTCACTAGCAGTCCTTTGCAACTCAGGTATGGTCTGCATACCACTCCCTGTTTGGATACCAGCCAGCACGTCAACGCCTGAAATCCAGACATAGTTTTCTAAGATCTACAGAGACACTCGCTGGAACACCTCAGCAAGCGAGAGTCCAAAAGTGGCAGGCTCAAACCCAGAACCTCAATCAGTGGCTGATACCAAATGAGAGACTGGGCACACAGAAGACTGGGTGACTTGGAAGGCACTAAACACATTGCGCTCTGGTACCACGAGATGCAGAGCCAACCTTCAGAAATGGGGCCACAAAGTGAAGTCCACGACATGTGAGTGTGAAGAAGAGCCAACCACTGACCACCTGCTGCAATGCACCCTGAGCCCTTCTTCCACATGATGCACCAGGGAGGACCTCCTTGCGGCCACACCAGAGGCACTCCAAGGGAACAGAGACTGGTCAAAGGACATCTAATCAACCACCAAGCTTGCAAACTTTGTGTTTTGGTTGTTTGTTAAAAAATGCTCCTGACATGATAAATAAATAAATATATGTATGTATATATGAGATAGATATAGTATTATAGCTTAGGAAGGGACCCCCAAAGGTCATGCAGTCCAGCCCCCTTCTTAGCTAGGAATCATTTACAAGTCGGATGTTTGAAACTTGGGGATGGCCTGTGTGTGTGTGTGTGTGTGTGTGTGTGTGTGTGTGTGTGTGTATATATATATATATATATATATATCCACACACACACACACCTACGTATAAATACAACTCGGAGATGGCCTATGCGTGTGTGTGTACATAATAATAATAATAATAATAATAATAATAATGATAATGATAATGATAATAATACATCTGGCCCTGCCATAGTGTTTTAAATCTCTTGTGTGTTATTGCTTATATGTTTACTTATATTTTTATATTGTTTTATTTACCTGTTTGCTTTGTTGATATACTGTTGTATTTGTATTTGACAGGCTTGGCCTCATGTAAGCCGGCCTGAGTCTCTTCGAGGAGATGGTGGCAGGGTATAAATAAAGTTTTATTTAATTTTATTATTATTATAAAACTTTATTTATACCCCGCCGCCATCTCCCCAAGGGGATTCGGTATGGCTTACGTGAGGCCAAGCCCTACAATACAGTACAACAATGCTAATAACAACATACAATGGCAATAAGATAAAAATTAAAAATTAAATGAAAATACAAAAAGTAATATAAAAAACACATCAAACAATATAAAATCACAATTAAACACAGAATATATATATACATATCCATACACACACATATATATACACACATATAAATGTATATTTGTATGTGTGTGTGTGTATATATATATATATATACACACACGCACAAATATACATATATATATATGAGAAAGATATAGTATAGTTCACAAGTCGGGTGTTTAACTCGGGGGGTGGCCTGTATGTATGTGTGTAATATATTTATGAGATATAGTACCCTTGTTGTGAAGGGACCCCCAAAGGCCATCTAGTCCAGCCCCGTTTTTATCTAGGAGTCATTTGTAAGATGGATGTTTGTAACTTGGGGACAACGTGTGTGCGTGTGTGTGTATGAGATCTAGTATCATAGATTTGGAAGGCCCCATTGTTCTTAACTAGGAGTGGTATGGGCCAAGGAGGGATCTTGGCCACTGGTCGGGCTTCTCTGGAGACAGGGATGTGGTGCAAGGCAGGACTTGGAAGACTTTGCAGACATCCCCGGGAGGGAGGGACACTTTTGTGGGTGTGAATGTGTGTACATACCTGCATGTATACACACATACGCACCCAATAGCCCTGCCTTTCCGATAAGGAGCAGCTTGGCAGCCAGCCATCTGGAAAACATTTGCCTTTGCTGCTGATAAGGGACAAAGGGCAGCCCCGGGGTTCGGCCGGCCCTTGGCCATTCCCAGCAGCGTTTGGCCCTTTGGGAGGGAGGAAACAGCAGGAAAAGCACCATCAAAGCACCCCCAACAGATGGCCATCCAGCCTCAATAACATTGATGATGATGGTGATGATGATGATCTAGTTGGAAGAGACCTCAAGGGCCATCCAGTCCAACCCTCTTCTGCCTTCATGCAGGAAAAGCACCATCAAAGCACCCCCCAACAGATGGCCACCCAGACTCAATAATAACAATGATGGTAGTGGTGGTGGTGGAGGAGGAGGAGGTCTCCCATTGTGGCCCCTGGGAGGGTGCAGGAAGCGGGCCGCACACACACACTTCTGGCCTCCATTTCTGAGGGGCCACAGAGGGCATGTCTCAGGGGAAAAAGGCAAATTCGCCATGCCAAAACCTGGCCCTGCAACCCAACTTTTCTTCTTGAGATCTTTCATCCTTCCTTCCTTCTTTCCTCCCCTCCTTCCTTCCTTCCTTCTTCTTCCTTCCTCCCTTCCTTTCTCCCTTCCTCCCTTCCCTCCCTCCTTCCTTCCTTCCTTCCTCCCTTCCTTCTTTCCTTCCTTCTCTCCTTCCTTCCTCCTCCCTTTCCTCCCTTCCTTCTCTCCCACTTTCTTTCCTTCCCTCCTTCCTTCCCTTCTTTCCACCTTTCATGCATCCTCCCGCCCCCTCCTTCCCTCCTTCTCTCTTTCCTTCCTTCCCCTCCCTCCCTCCCTCCCTTCTTCCTTTTCTTCTTCCTTCCTTCCTTTTCCTTCTTTTCTTCCTTCCTTCCCTCCTTCCTTCTTTTCCTTCCCTTTTCTTCCCCTTCCCTTTTCCCTCCCCCTTTTCTTCCTTCCTTCCTTTTCTTCCTCCCCTCATTCTTTCCTTCTTTCCTTCTTCCTTTTCTCTTTCCTTCCTTCCTTCCCCCCATTTCCTTCTTTCCTTTCCTTTCACCCTTATCCCCTCTTCCTTCCTTCCTTCCTCTTCCTTCTTCCTTCCTTTCCTTTCCTCCTTCCTTCCTCCTTCCTTCCTCCTTCCTTTCCCTCCCTTCCCTTCCTTTCCCCCCCCTCCCCTCCCCTTCCCTCCCCTTCCCTCCCCTTGAGGGGTAAAAACTCCCCCCCCCCCCAGGAGAGGCCCTGCTGTTGCTGGTGCTGTTGCAAGTGTGGTGTTTGCTCAACTCATGGCTCAGGCTGCCTTCCCTTCCTTCCTTCCTTCCTTCCTTCCTTCCTTCCTTCCTTCTCTCCTTCCCTCTCTTGACTTTGGTGGGCATCTCCTCATCTGGCCTCCATATTCATTTCTGAGGGGCCACAGAGGGCATGTCTCAGGAAAAGAAAGGCAAATCTCACTACGCCAAAACCTGGCCTTGCAACCCAACTTTTCTTCTTGAGATGTTTCATCCTTCCTTCCTTCTTTCCTCCCCACTTTCCTTCCTTCCCTCCTTCCTTCCTCCCTCCTTATTTTCCTCCCTCCCTTCGTTTTC
This sequence comes from Anolis sagrei ordinatus, assembly GCF_025583915.1. Lineage (NCBI taxonomy): Eukaryota > Metazoa > Chordata > Lepidosauria > Squamata > Anolidae > Anolis > Anolis sagrei. The sequence continues at coordinate 176,638 of NW_026844478.1, read as the reverse complement.
TTCCTCTCTCTCCTCTTCCTTCCTTTTCCCTCCTTCCTTCCTCTCCCTTCTTCTTTTCTCCTCTCTTTCTTCTTCCTTCTCTCCCTTCCTTCCTTCCTTCCTTCCTTCCTTCCTTCCTTCCTTCTTCCTTTCTTCCTTCTTCCTTCCTTCCTTCTTCCTTCCTTCCTTTCTTCCTTCCTCCTTCCTTCTTCCCCCCTCCTTCCTTCCCTTCTTCCTTCCTCCTTCCTTCTTCTCTCCTTCCTTCCTTCCTTCCTTCCTTCCTTCCTTCCTCCTCTTTCTTCCTTCCTTTCCTTCCCTTTCTTCCTTCCTTCTCCTTCCTTTTCCTCCCTCCTTTTCTTCCTTCCTTCCTTTTCTTCCTCCCTCCTTCTTTCCTTCTTCCTTCTCCTTTCCTTTCCTTTCCTTTCCTTTCCTTTCCTTTTTCTTTCCTTCCTTCCCTCCCTCTCCTTCCTTCCTTCCTTCCCTTCCTTCCTTCCTTCCTTCCTTCCTTCCTTCTTTCCTCTTCCTTCCTTCTTCCTTCTCTCCTTCCCTCCTTCCCTCTCTTACTTATTCTGGGCATCTCCCCTTAGTCATATGGGGGGGGGGGGGGGGGGAGGGGAGGGGGCCCATAGAGCAGTGCTGGGGTCACACCAGCATTTCGTCCCTTTGGATGACCATTCTCTCTCTCTCTCTCTCTCTCTCTCTCTCTCCTCCATTGAGAGCCAATGGGAGCAGCTCAGGACATGTGTTGGCCAAAGGCGCCACCTGGTGGAGGCTCCAGGCAAAGACACCGTGGCCATGGGATGAGTGGCACTGGGAGGTCAACACAGTTCTGGGAATGTTTTGTTTCCTCCACAATTTTGTGTGACCAAGTAGATTTTAACACATTGACCTGTCGATATGTGTCATGTCTGTATCATGTCCAGAGAAAAGAAGAGAAGAGAAAAAGGCAATACACGCTAAGCATACACTACGACAGTCGTGGTGTCATCAGGAAACAAAACTCAGAAAGGTTTGGATGCGGATTTAATGATCCGGCCACTTTGATTGTGCTTTTCCTGCGTAGAAGAAAGAAGGGGGTTGGGCCAGATGGCCTCTGGGGTCTCTCCCAACTGATCAGGTTCAGACTAACCACAGCCTCTTACCTCCACAAGATTGGAGGACCCCCTAAGGTGGTCCGTCCCAGGAGACATATGCATCCGGGTGGATTCCTCTTTTTTTTTTCTTTTTCCAGGAAGCAGCAACATTTATAGAAACAACAACATGACTTCTCAGTGTCTGTCCACGGTGGGCCCTGTCTGGCGCTGCATGGCTAGAGGTCAAAGCGGGCCGGTGTGTGGCGTGGTGTGGCTGGCTGCCCCTGCTCCTTCCACCACGGAGTATAGATCTTGGTGGACCTGACACTGCTGACGGGGTTGCGCCACTCCTGTTCCTCCTGCCGGGCACGCAGCTGCTCCTCCGCTAGTGCTGATGTCGAGCACCCCCCCTCCCCCAAAATAAGGGATAGTGACTTATAGTTCTGCAAAGGGCAAGGGCACCAGACTACACAACAAGGCGTGGAACCAGGCTGCCACTTGAGAAGAAATATGTCAACTCATAGACTCCAGACTATGTGGAACTAGGAGATTCCCATAGTCTCACTGGACTTCAGTACATACTATCTCCCTCATGAACTTTCCTCAAAGACCTTTTAAAACCTTGGACTTCAGGCTTCTTCGTGAAAATTAATCCTTTTATTAAATATACTTGGGATGTGGGACAAAGATGGGGTTTTGTTGCCATGAAATGCTTATGATTTGAATGTACGTATCTTGCTATGAAATATCTTTTGCCCCACTTCCCTTTGCTCTTTGCCCCAGAAAAATGTGACCAAGGACTGTTAAAAATGCCTGAGGGAGAGCCAAGCTTCCTCGAAACCATTTTGCCTGAACAATGGCAAGTTGAAACATCCTCTTGTTTGCTTTGTCTGGCAGGCAGGGAAGTTTTATTTATTTTATTTTTATTTACTGCACTTGTAGACCGCCGTTCTCAGCCCTAGGGCGACTCACGGCGGTGTACAACATATAAAAAACAATTTACAATAAAGCAATTACACAACAACAATAACAACATCACTATCAATAATACAATTACACTAAATCATTCGCGAGTCTCATCATAGAATCACAATCCAATCTCGTTTCCATATTCCGTTCCAATCATCATTGCCAATTGTTGTAGCACTTAGTCAAACGCCTTCTCAAACAACCACGTCTTTAGTCTCTTGCGGAATGTCATAAGGGAGGGCGCCTGTCTGATGTCTACAGGGAGAGCGTTCCACAGCCGGGGGGCCACCACCGAGAAGGCCCTATCCCTCGTCCCTGCCAGGCGTGCCTGTGAGGCAGGCGGGATCGAGAGAAGGGCCTCCCCAGACGATCTCAAGGTCCTCGTGGGCTCATAGGCCGAGATGCGGTCAGACAGGTATTTTGGGCCGGAACGTTTAGGGCTTTGTAGGCCAACACCAGCACCTTGAATTGAAGTTTTCTTTGGACATTTTGATTGAATCACAAAGGGACAAGGCTGAGCCCCTGGGGTCCCTGTTTGTTCCCTTCTCAAAATCCATCAGAAGACACACCTTATCAGATCTAAGGCAGGAAAACCTTTCATAATGAAACCAACCTTTGCTGGCCAAAACAATGCCTAACCAATCAGAGAGAAGCCGAGTGGAAAAAAAAATTGAAATGTTTTCCTGTATTTTGCCTATAAATATGCCTGTATCACTGTGCTCCTGCATGCTTGTGGTGGAATGATTCCTACAATGCATCCGATCTCAGCTGAATCGCTAATAAAGACACCTCGATTGCTGAACTTCTTCCGCTTTGGTGAGGATTATTATTTTGTAATATTTTTTATCACTGAAATTAGCTTTTCCTGGCCTCACCAAGGTTTAAGGACTCTCTTTGGTGCAGTCCTCGGGATGTCCCTAGCTGGAGAGATCCTCCTAAAAGCAACTTGATATCAGTGCCATCTCCTCCTCCATGGCGGACGCCTCCTCCTTGGCTCTGCGGCGACTCTCCTGGCATGACTTGCCGGCATGTTTGATGCTGTAGAATATGGGCCCCAATCCGGATGGATTCCTGACGTGTCTTGGGGAGTTTCCTTTTAAAGCCCTGGTCGATCTCTGGAACGTGGAGGCGGGCAGGGCGGTGGACACGATCACCCCCAAATGCCCCCCCTCCTTGTGCAGCAGTGCCAACTTGGCTCCTTCATTCACTGGCGGGGGATGGGGGTGGACGATGAAGCAAGTGAGGAGGGGACTGGAGTACATCTGGTGGAAGTCTCAGGACGCATCCGACCGAACACGGGCCAGAGCCTCACTTAGGGCCTACTCCGCAGCAATGAGGGCAGCCAGGAAGGCGTTCTCGATTGCCCATGTTGCATCTGCAATGAATAAGCCAGCTGAGTCGTTTTGGGTGGTCAGAGAACTTCTCCATCCTTGTTGCCAGGAGGAGACCCCTGACCACTTGGTGACTCAGTGTGTCGAGTTCCCCCATCACTTCGCAGATAAAGTCTCTTGGATACGATCCAACCTGGGCGTCAACTTTATGGTCATGCCAGTGGATGTATCACAGTCTGTTCTATTTTGTTGGATTCATTTCAGTATGTTTGGCCTGATGACGTGGAGATGTGTTAGGGATTCCTCATCTTCAAAAGAGGAAGGGGAGCAGGGAAGTGCTCAGGAATTGGAGGGAGAAGAAGAATCAGACAATGAAGGTTTGAAAGTGCCCACATTTCTAGAGAGACAAAAAGAGACAGGGCACAGACGGCGTTCAGCTAGGAGAGCTGCTAAAAACGCTGAGCTAATTGGGAGACGCCCTGCCACCTCCTGCGTGGGGAAATTTTTTTTTTCATGTTGTACACCGCAATGAGTCGCCCTTGGGGGCTGAGAATTGCGGTATATAAGCGCAGTAAATAAATAAATAAATAAATCAGAAGCAGGAGCAGTCAGCGTTCGCTGATAACAACGACCCTGATACTGATGTTTTCACTCCAATGGAATCTGCCTTGTGTCTGCTGCTCAGGACTTAGTTCATTGCCCGCTGTCTGACGGAGGACTGGTGTTTCTTTTGGGACTTTGTAAGAGGCTTTAATTTGTGTCTGGATTAAGACTTCCTTGCTTTCTTTTGCACTTTTCAATTGCATTTGCTTATCCTCTGTGTTTGCTGAAGTAAAACATTTTTCTTTTACTTTCAACATTGTCTAAAGGCTGCTTTTGAAGGGCAACTCAGGACATAATGGTTCTTGGGTCTGTGAGAGCGGCCACATGCGCTCTAGGCCCTGGCCCGCCCTGGCTTATCAAACTTACCGGTGAGAGGTTGGCTGAGGGCTTCACGAGGATTCTCAGGGCCTCCTTGGAACAGGAACATTTACTGCCTTGCTTGAAAAAAGCAACTGTAAGACCAATTCTTAAGAAGTTGTCCCTGGATCCCTCTGGATTAAACGACTCCCGGCCCATTTCAGATCTCCCCATCTTGGGCAAGGTTCTAGAGAAGGCGGGGCTTCTCAGCTTCAGGGATTCCTGGATGAAACCAATTATCTGGATCCCTCGCAGTCTGGTCTGATAATGATGGAGTTCGGAGGGACCCCCAGACGCCACCCCACCTCAGAATAAATGGTGTCATGCCAATATGCTCTCATGTGTGTTATGTGGTGATGTTTTTAAGTATAGTGTTTTAATGGTTTAAATCAGGTATGGGCAAACCCAGGGTGACCAGGGGGGCGGATGCAGCCCCTTGGCCTCTTTGCTCAGGCCCTCCTCTCTCACACCATCCTATCCTTCCTTGCCTCTTTCTCCTTCCATCCTTCCTTCCCACCCTTTTGTCCTTCCTTCCTTCCTCCTTCCCTCTCTCCCTCTTTCTCCTTCATTCCATCCTTGTCTTCCTTCCTTCCTTCTCTTTCCTTCCTCCTTCCCTTCTTTCCTTCTCTCCCTCTTTCTCTCTCCCTCCCTTCCACCCTTTTGTCATTCCTTCCCTCTCTCCTACCTCCTTCCTTTTCTCCCTCTTTCTCATTCCATCCTTCCTTCCCTTCCATCCTTTTGTCTTTCATTCCTTCCTTCCTCCTTCCCTCTCTCCCTCTTTCTTCTTTCCATCCTTGTCTTCCTTCCTCTCTTCCTTCCTTCTCTCTTTCCTTCCTCCCTCCCTTCCACCCTTTCATCCTTCCTTCCCTCTTTCCTCCCTCCTTTTCTCTCTCCCTCTTCTTCCTTCCTTCCTTCCTTCCTTCCTTCTTTCTTTCCCCTTTGTCTTTCCTTCCTTCCCTCTTTTCTCCCTCCTTCCCTCTCTCCCTCTTTCTCCTTCCTTCCTTCCCTTTTGTCTTTCCTTCCTTCCCTCTTTCCTCGCTCTTTCCTCCCTCCTTCCCTCTCTCCCTTTTTCTCCTTCCTTCCTTCCCTTCCTTCCTTCCTTCCTTCCTTCCTTCTTTCCTTCCCTTTTTTCTTTTCTTCCTTCTTTCTTCCTCTCCTTCCTTCTCTTCCTCTTTCTCCTTCCTTCCATCCTTCCTCCCCTTCCATCCCTTTGTCTTTCATTCCTTCCCTCTCTCACTCTTTCTCTTTCTTTCTTTCCATCCTTGTCTTCCTTTCTCTCTGTCTTCCTTCCTCCTTCCCTTCCTTCCTTACCTCCCTCTTTCACCCTCCCTCCCTTCCACCCTTTCACCCTTCCCTCTTTCCTCCCTCCTTTTCTGTCTCCCTCTTTCTCTACACTTTTGTCCTTCCTTCCCTTTTGTCTTTCCTTCCTTCCCTCTTTCCTCCCTTCTTCCCTCTTTCTCCTTCCATCCTTCCCTTCCTCCCTTTTGTCCTTCCTTCCTTCTCTCTTTCCTTCCTCCTTCCCTTCCTTCCTTCTTCCCTTTCCCTTTTTCCTTTCCTTCTTCCCTCTTTCCTCCTTCCCTCCCTCTACCTTCTTTCTTTTTCCTTCCTTCCTTCCTTCCTTCCTTCCTTCCTTCCTTCCTTCTTTCCTTCCCTTTTGTCTTTCCTTCCTTCCCTCTCTCCTACCTCCTTCCTTCTCTTCCTCTTTCTCCTTCCATCCTTCCTCCCCTTCCATCCCTTTGTCTTTCATTCCTTCCTTCCCTCTCTCACTCTTTCTCTTTCTTTCCATCCTTGTTTTCCTTTCTCTCTGTCTTCCTTCCTCCTTCCCTTCCTTCCTTACCTCCCTCTTTCACCCTCCCTCCCTTCCACCCTTTCACCCTTCCCTCTTTCCTCCCTCCTTTTCTGTCTCCCTCTTTCTCATTCCTTCCTTCTTTCCTTCCCTTTTGTCTTTCCTTCCTTCCCTCTTTCCTCCCTCCTTCCCTCTCTTCCTCTTTCTCCTTTCTTCCTTCTTTCCTTCCCTTTTGTCTTTCCTTTCTTCCCTCTTTCCCTCTTTCTCCTTCCTTCCTCTTCCTTCCTTCTTTCTTTCCTTCCCTTTTGTCTTTCCTTTCTTCCCTCTCTCCTTCTTTCTCCTTCTTTCCTTCCCTTTTGTCTTTCCTTCCCTCTTTCCTCCCTCCTTCTGTCTCTCCCTCTGTCTCCTTCCTTCCTTCTTTCCTTCCCTTTTGTCTTTCCTTTCTTCCCTCTCTCCCTCTTTCTCCTTCCTTCCTTCCTTCCTTCTTTCTTTCCTCCTTCCCTTTTGTCTTTCCTTCCTCCCTCTTTCCCCTTCCTCCTCCTTCCTCCTCTCCCTCCCTTCCTTCCCTTCCCCTTCCTGGGGGATGTTTAGCTGGAGAAGAGAAGGTAGAGAGGGAACATGGGACCATGTTTCAAGATTTAAGTGTGTCCCATTGAGGAGTGGGGGTGGGGGACCTAACTTTCTGCGGCTCTAGAGACCAGGGCAGAAGAACGGAGCCATGGGTTCAAATGGCAGGGAAAGAGATTTGACTGAAAGACGAGGAAGCACTTCCTGGAGAGTGGCCTAGGCGGCCTGGGAGTGTGGAGGAGTCTCCTTCTCTGGAGGCTTTTCCACAGAGGCTGTCTATCGGGAGTGCTTTGATTGTGCCTTCCTGCATGGCAGGGGGTTGGACTGGCTGGCCCTTGGGGGCCTCTTCCAGTTCTAGGATTCGAGGATTCTATCTCAGAAGGAGGCCATAGGGGATCTCACGGGTGCTCTCTTTCTCTCCCGCCCACCATCTCATCCTGACCAAGACCATCTCTTTTGGGACCCAAATGTTTCCTGTCTTTCCTTCACTTCCTACCTCTGAAAGGAAAGAGGGAGGGGAGGAAAGGGCAGGGAGGGAATGGCTTGGGGAGAACCCCCTCCCTCACAGCCCACCATGCGGCCCCCAAGTTAGAAGGTTTGCCCATGCCTGGCATGAATTCATATTTATATGTTATTGATTTTAGTTAATGTTATGTATTGCTTTTTTATGTATGTATATTGGCGGCAGGGCCAAAGTGGATTAAACGGTTGAACTTGCTGACCAAAAAGTCAGTAGTTTGAATCTAGGGAGTGGGGTGAGCTCTCGCTGTCAGCCCCAGCTTCTGCCAACCTAGCAGTTCAAAATCATGCAAGTGTGAGTAGATCAATAGGTCACACTCCAGCGGGAAGGTAACGGTGCTCCATGCAGTCATGCCAGTGGCCACATGACCTTGGAGGTGTCTGCAGACAATGCCGCCTCTTCGGCTTAGAAATGGAGATGGGTCCCATAGTCGGACACAACCAAGGGAAACCTTTACCTTTCCTATATGGGCGGCATTGAATTTTGCCATGTTGTACACCACTTGAGTGAGAGAGAGTGGTCTAGAAATGTAGTAGATAAATAAATGAGTTGGAAGGGAACCCTTGAGGCCATCCAGCCCCTGAATAATAATAATAATAATAATAATAATAATAATAATAATAATAATAATAATAGAAGAAGAAGAAGAGTTGGAAGGTACCCCAGAGGCCATCCAGCCCCTGGATGATGATGATGATGATAGAGTTGGAAGGGACCCCAGAGGCCATCCAGTCCAACCCCCTTCTTCCTGGCAGGGGAAGCACCACCGAAGCCCTCCCGGCAGATGGCCCTCCAGCCTCGCAGGGGGATACAGAACCCCCTCCTCTGCGTGAGCGTTTTCCCCAGGAGGCGAAGGGCAGTTCAGCTTCCCTTCCAAGCTTATCTCCCCCCATAAATCTCCCCTTTATCGCATCTTGCAAAGCAGCCCAGAGAAGGGAGGGAGCCGGGCGGATGGAGCGGCTTCTCCAGCCAAAGAAAACCTCTGGTTCCTATTAAGAAGGAAGGATAAGGGAGTGCAAAGGGCCCCTTGGAGAGCAGGCAGGCAGGCATTCCGCTGGATGGAGAAGGCCAAGGGCCTCTGTGTGTGTGTGTGTGTGTGTGTGTGTGTGTGTGTGTCATGGCCTCTTCATCTCTCTCTCTCAGCCACAACACCAACAACAACAACAACAACACCCAGGGGAGTGAGGGGCCCTTGCAAGAGACAGGCAGGGGAGGGCCTGTCCTTTTGCAAGCACTGTTTATGTTCCCCTAATAAAGGAGAAAATGAAAAAATAATGCCTAGGAATGTGCTGGCGTCTGCCGGATTCCCTTTGTCTATGGGGAGAAAGGGGGGCGGGGGGGGGGAGGACGAAGGCCCTCGACTGTGTCAGCCTCAGGTCACAGCAACCGCCCTCTCACATTCTATGCTTAGATGATGATGGTGGTGATGATGTGGCTGGATGGCCATCTGTCAGGAAGGGGTAAATGGTGTCTTCCTATGTAGGTCAGACTGAATGGCCCTCCCAACTCTAGGATTCTTTGGTTCTATGATGATTATGATGATGATAATGATTATTATTACGATTATTGTTATTATGCAGGGGCTGGATAACCATCTGTCGGGAGGGGTTTGATGGTGTCCTCCTGTGTAGCAGGAGAGACTCGAGAGGACTGAATGGCCTTTAGGGTCCATTCCAATTCAAGGATTCTATGACAGTATGATGACGACGACAATGGCGGTGGTGGTGATGGGGCTGGATGACCATCTTTCAGGAGGGGTTTGATGGTGTCTTCTTGTGTAATAAATTGGGCAGGACTGGATGGCCTTTGAAATCCCTTCCAACTCTAGGATTCAATGAGGATGATGATGATGATGACGCAGGGGTTGGGTGGCCATCTGTCGGGAGGGCTTTGATGGTCTCTTCCTGTTTAGGTAAAATTGAATGGCCTTTGGGCTCCCTTGCACCTCTACCATTCCATGGTGGTATGATGATGGGGCTGGATGGCCATCTGTCGGGAAGGGTTTGATGGTGTCTTCCTCTGTAGGTCAGACTGAATGGCCTTTGGGGTCCCTCCCGAGTCTAGGATTCTTTGGTTCTATGATGATTCTGGTAATGAAAATTATTATTATGATTACTGTTATTACATGGTCTGGATTACTATCTGTCAGGAAGGATTCAATGGTGTCCTCCTGTGTAGCAGAAGGAACTCGACTGGACAGAATGGCCTTTGGGGTCCTTTCCAATTCTAAGACTTTAAAGTTCTATGATGATGGCAATGATGATAATGTATTTATTTATCGTGTCAGGAGCAGACCAAACAGTTGTATTGCATTTTTAACAAACAAACAAACAAAACACAAAGTTTGCAAGCTTGGTAGTTGATTAAATGTCCTTTGACCAGTATCTGGCCACTTGGAGTGCCTCTGGTGTTGCCGCAAGAAGGTCCTCCTTGTGCATGTGGCAGGGCTCAGGTTGCATTGCAGCAGGTGGTCAGTGGTTTGCTCTTCTCCGCACTCGCATGTCGTGGATTCCACTTTGTAGCCCCATTTCTTAAGATTGGCTCTGCATCTCGTGGTGCCAGAGCACAGTCTGTTCAGCGCCTTCCAAGTCGCCCAGTCTTCTGTGTGCCCAGGAGGGAGTCTCTCATTTGGTATCAGCCATTGGTTGAGGTTCTGGGTTTGAGCCTGCCACTTTTGGACTCTCGCTTGCTGAGGTGTTCCAGCGAGTGTCTCTGTAGATCTTAGAAAACTATGTCTAGATTTAAGACGTTGACGTGCTGGCTGATACCCAAACAGGGGATGAGCTGGAGATGTCTCTGCCTTGGTCCTTTCACTATTGGCTGCTACTTCCCGGCGGATGTCAGGTGGTGCGATACCGGCTAAGCAGTGTAATTTCTCCAGTGGTGTAGGGTGCAGGCACCCCGTGATAATGCGGCATGTCTCATTAAGAGCCACATCCACTGTTTTAGCGTGGTGAGATGTGTTCCACACTGGGCATGCGTACTCAGCAGCAGAGTAGCATAGCGCAAGGGCGCATGTCTTCACATGGTGATGATGATGATGGTGGTGGTGGTGGTGGGGCTGAATGGCCATCTGTCAGGAGGTCTCTGATGGTGTCTTCCTATATAGGTTGGAATGAATGGCCTATGGAGTCCTTCTCAACTATGGTTATATGGTTCTCTGATGATGATGATGATGATGATGATGATGATGATGATGATGATGATGATGCAGGGGCTACATGATGGCCATTTGTCTGGAGGGTTTTGATGGTGTCTTCCTATGTAGGTCAGACGGAATGGCCTTCCATCTCTAGGGTTCTATGATAATGATGTAGGGGCTGGATGGGCATCTGCAAGGAGGGCTTTGATGGTGTCTTCCTGTGTAGCAGAAAGGGGCTGGACTAAAGGGCCTTTGGAGTCCCTTAATTCTAGGATTCTATGGCAGATTCTATGGCATGATGATGATGATGATGATGATGATGATGATGATGCAAAGTTGGGTGGCCATCTATCAGGAGGGGTTTAAGGATGTCTTCCTGTGTAGCAGAAGCGAGTTGGCTGGGCTGAATGCCTTTGGCGTCCCTTCCAACTCTAGGACTATATGGTTCGATGATGGGGATGATGGCCATCTGTTGAGAGGGCTTTGATGTTGTCTTCCTATGTGATGGAAAGGAGCTGGACTGAATGGCCTTGGGGGGTCCTTTCCAACTCTAGGATTCGATGATGATGATGCAAGACAATAATGATGATGCAGGGTGATACAAATCAAGACTGGGTGGCCATCTGTCAGGAGAGCTTTGATGGTGTCTTCCTATGTATAATAGTTTCAGCGCAGCAGCTTTTGCAATTCAGGGTGTTTAAAAGCTTTACTGGGAAGAACATTCCTAGAGAGGAAAGTTGGGCCTAGCGACCTGCGTTTCATTCTAGCTCCCTGAGCAGAGAAAAAAAAGACAAGCGGGCATAGAGTCGCCCCCTCCAACTTCAGGTGCCTTTGATTCATATTCCTCTCTGAACCTGCAAACATCTATGAAGTTGGATGGCCATCTATTGGGAGGGATCGGCTTGTGCTTTCCCTGCCTGGCAGAAAAGGATTGGACTGGATGGCCCTTTCTGACTCTAGGATTCTATGACATATCTATCATCTCTTGCTCAGTCATATCTCTTTATCATGTTAATGGCTGAGTGGCCGTCTGTTGGGAGGGATCGGGTTGTGTTTCCCCTGCCTGGCTAAAAGAAGATGGTGGGGCTGGGCTGGGCGTCCCCGTTTAGGACTCTATGATCTATCTATCTATCTATCTATCTATCTATCTATCTATCTATCTATCATCACTCTCTCTCAGTCATATCTCTTTAGCATGTCAATGGCTGTGTTGGAGTCCAGCCTGTGATTGTGTTTCAGGATCGGGGTGCTTTGGATGTTGGGGGATGATGGCAATGAGGGTCAAGATGGCGATGGTTTGGTCAGTGATATTGATGCAGAGAATGACATTGAGCAGTGTTTCTCAACCTGGGGGTCGGGACCCCTGAGCGGGTCGCGAGGGGGGTTCAGAGGGGTCATCAAAGACTATCAGAAAACGCATATTTCTGATGGTCTTAAGAACCCCCTTGGCAGAGAAGGCTGGAGATCTCTCTTCCTGTCCTTCCCTTTGTTTTTGGAGACAGACAGCAAATCCCCCCACCATAAGCCTTCTACAATTCTACAATTTGTTGGTTTCAGAATGCTCTTTGTTTGTAGGTGAACTATAAATCCCAGCAACTACAACAATTCCCAAATGTCAAGCTCTATTTTCCCCAAGCTCCACCAGTGTTCACATTTGGGCATATTGAGTATTTGTGCCAAGTTTGGTCCAGATCCATCATTGTTTGAGTCCAGAGTGCTCTCTGGATGTAGGTGAACTACAACTCCCAAACACAAGGTCAATGCCCATGAAACCCTTCCAGTATTTCCTGTTAGTCATGGGAGATCTGTGTGCCAAGTTTGGTTCAATTCCATCATTGGTGGAGTTCAGAATGCTCTTTGTAGGTGAACTATACATCCCAGCAACTACAACTCCCCCCCCCCCCCCCCCCCCCGTATTTGTGGCAAATTTGGTCCAGTGAATAAAATACATCCTGCATTTCAAATATTTATATTACAAATAATAACAGTAGTAAAATTACAGTTATGAAGGACCAAAAAATAATAATTTTATAGTTGGGAGTTGCCACAAGATGAGGAACTGTATTAACAGGTCATGGCATTAGGAAGGCTGAGAACCAGTTACATAGAGACACGTGTTCAAAGTGTAGTTTCCCAAGAGAATGTTCCTAGGGATGATGGTTTACTCCCTGAATTGCTCCCAGAGAGTTCCCAGGATTTGGGGCTTGAAAACAACTCGGCACCTGAAGAAACTAATGAGCATATAGGCAGGCGGGTGGAAATTAGCCAAAACAGACAGCTCGACCAAGGCCTTTGGCGTTCTGCCAGGCTTTGACAGATAAGGATGAGAGGCATTCAGGGAAACAAAAACAACTTCTAAGTGCTTGGAATGGCTTAACGGGGGGATATCAAGTTCCAACCCTGGGAAATATAGTTAGATGAAGCATCGTTTCAGAATCCTGCTAAGTTCTTGCTCTTGTCTCATGAAAGCCTTGCTTGGAAGATTCATGTTTGAGGATTTCTTGCTGTATAGTTTGACTCTTTGTCTCTTGTGATTACATACTCATGCCTCAACGTTTCCCTGTTTCTTTGGATTTCATTGGAGAAGTCTGGACTTTGTTTTTGAACTTTGCTGAACCATACCTTGGACTAATTTGTTCCTGCTTATCTTCTTACCTAATTGGATTTGTCAATTCCCTTAAAGTGCTTTTTCTACTTTGCTGCTTTTACTTATCTTCAATAAAAAAGGATTGTTTTCCTACTCAATGTGTGGTGTTCTGAAGTCAGAGGGTTATTCCTGTTCTGGAGTGCAACAGGATGAATGTCCATCTGCTGAGAGGGATTGGATTGTGTTTTACCCTGCCTGGCAGAAAAAATGGGGTTGGGCTGGATGTCCCCCTTTGGGGTGTCTTCCAACTCTAGGATTATCATCATCCTCATCAACATCATCATTATTATCATCATCATTATTAAGTGGGGGCTTAATAATGCTAATGAGCAGGGCTTTCCCTGCCTGGAAGAAAAAAAGGGAATTGGCCTGGATAGCCCTCTTCGAGGTGTCTTCTAACTCTAGTATTCTATTGTTATTACTATTACTATTATTACTATTGAGTAGGGGCTGGATGGCCCTCTGTTGGGAGGGATTGGGCTGTGCTTTCCCTGCCTGTCAAAAAGAAGAGGGTTGGGTTGTATGGCTCTCTTTGGGGTGTCTTCTATTTCTATGATTCATTACTACTACTACTACTACTACTACTACTACTACTATTGAGCAGGGGCTGGATGGCCCTCTATTGGGAGGGATCGGGCTGTGCTTTCCCTGCCTGTCAAAGAGAAGATGGTTGGGCTGGATGCCCCTCTTTGGGGTGTCTTCTAATTCTACGATTCATTATTACTACTACTACTATTATTATTGAGCAGGGGCTGGATGGCACTCTGTTAGGAGGGATCGGGCTGTGCTTTCCCTGCCTGGCAAAGAGAAGAGGGTTGGGCTGGATGGCCCTCTTTGGGGGTGCCCTTCTAATTCTAGGATGTATTATTATTATTATTATTATTATTATTATTATTGAGCAGGGGCTGGATGGCCCTCTGTTGGGAAGGATCAGGCTGTGCTTTCCCTGCCTGGCAAAGAGAAGATGATTGGGCTGGATGGCCCTCTGTTGGGAGGGGTCGGGCTGTGCTTTCCCTGCCTGGCAAAAAGAAGATGGTTAGGCTGGATGGCCCTTTTCTAGAGCTAAAATTTAGGGGTCTTTGCCTCCTCAAAGAGTTCTTTTTCCCTGGCGAGACAGAGAAGCATCCCATATTTTTCCCTGATTTCCCAATGAAAAGTCTCACCAGTTGAAGAAAGGCCATCGAAGTTTAATGCGATTCAGCTGAAACGGATGCAAAGCTGCAATCATTCGCCAGCAGAGCATGAGGAGATTACACCAATGCAGTCATATTTATAGTAAATTCAAATTTGCAGAGTTCAAACTCCCCGCCCCGGCTTCCCTGTTGTTCCCTGCTGTGATTGGGTGATGGGCGGACACCTGGGAGGCGGCCCTCCCACCCCCGGTGCCTCTGGACCAATCAGGAAGCTCCAGTGGTCCGTAGGATCCAATGGGGAGACCTCTGCCACCTGGTGGCGACAGCCAATCAGGAGAGATGGAGGCGGGATGATGGAACACAAAGGAATCTGGGAAGGGATCTTTAAACTGTAGTCTGACTTGGCCACGGTAGTCCACGCTCTTGTTACATCCCGTTTAGACTACTGCAACACTCTCTACGTGGGGTTGCCATTGAAGACGGCTCGGAAGCTTCAACTGGTCCAGCATGTGGCAGCCATGATACTAACAGGGGCGGCACACAGGGAGCATACAAGCCCTCTGTTGCGCCAGCTCCACTGGCTGCCAATTTGCTACCGGGCCCAATTCAAAGTGCTGGCTTTGGCCTATAAAGCCCTAAACAGTTCTGGCCCAAGTTACCTGTCCGATCGCATCTCCACCTATGAACCCACTAGGACTTTGAGATCTTCTGGGGAGGCCCTGCTCTCGATCCCGCCTGCATTGCAGGCGCGGCTGGCGGGGACGAGAGACAGGGCCTTCTCGGTGGTGGCCCCTCGGCTGTGGAACGCCCTTCCCACGGACATCAGATTGGCTCCCTCATTGATGGTATTCCGGAGAAGAGTGAAGACCTGGTTATTCGAACAGGTGTTTGAATAAACAGTGCAATGAATTTCAGGAAATGGAACTACGACTGACGAGTTTGGATCATGATTCTAGTTATGAGACGCCAATTGACTGATTGTCTATTATTGTTAAAGTGTTTAACTTGCTTCTGTGCTAACTGTTTTTAAGTACCTGTTGATACCGCATTGAATTTTTGCCTTGATTGTTTGCCTTGTTTTGCTTGCCTTGTTTTGCTTGATTGTTGTAAACCGCTATGAGTCGCCTTAGGGCTGAGAATGGCGGTATACAAATGAAGTAAATAAATAAATAAATCTTTAAACAAAGGAATGCCATGTGCTCTGTGAGACAAAGAGCCCATACAGGGCTGCTTTGAGTGTTGTGAATCAACATGTGTCCTTCCTGGCTGTGAGACAGGGGAACAATGCCTGGGGTTAATGCTATCAATGGGAAGTAAACAAAAAGCAGAGGGGAAGGTTTCCCCTTATCTTACAGAAACTTTTGTCAAACAATTGTTTAGGCCAGGTGGTTCCCTTACATATTTCTTTGGAGGGAGAAGGGCAAAGGGTCAGGAATACAAGGAAACATAAAAACCATATAGAAATTATACACAGGGAAATCATATGCAGCTATCTTCCCATCCAGGACCCCAGAGAGAGAGATTAATAATACCAATTATAAAAAGCAGACGATATCAGGACACAGCATGAATTCATAAGTTGTCTTGAAGAAAGTTCATGGGTAGAGAGCGAGTCCTTGAAGAGAGTGAAGTCCAGGAATGTAGCAGAATTCAAAAAGCCACCAAAGGGAGTCTATGGAGTTCCACTGGGTCAAGACGCAAAGCCCTGCAGCGCTGGGATGGAAGCCGGTCCCATAGTCCTTGGAAAACTACAGCTCTCTCTTGAGAGATAGGCAGAGACCCCAAGGTCCAGCCATTCCCAAAGTTTCATGGGGTCCTCATTGTTTGTTAAAGCCTTGACAAATTGACCAAGACTTAACCCCTATTGTGCAGCCTGGTACCTTTGCAGAACTATAAGTCACCATCCCTTGTTGGGGGGGGGGGTCATGCTCGGCTTCAGCCCTTTTGGGGGGTACCTTCTAATTCTAGGATTCATTATTATTATTATTATTATTATTATTATTATTATTATTATTATTGAGCAGGGGCTGGATGGCCCTCTGTTGGGAGGGGTCGGGCTGTGCTTTCCCTGCCTGGCAAAGAGAAGAGGGTTGGGCTGGATGGCTCTCTTTGGGGGTGCCTTCTAATTCTGGAATTCTATATTGTTGTTGTTGTTGTTATGTGATCTGAGAGATAGACAGGGAACCCAGAGGAAGGCTGAGAAACGTTGTTGTTGTTGTGATAATGATGATGATGATGATGATGATGATGAGGGGGACGGACAGGGAACCCAGAGGAAGGCGGTGGAGGGACACTGGCTGAGAATAATAATAGCTGTTGTTCTTGTTGTTGATGATGATGATGTTATGGAGCAGGGTGTGGATGGCTCTCTGTCGGGAGGGCTTGGGTGGTGTCCCTTTGGGCTGTACAGACACCTACAGAGTTTCCCCAGAACAGCAGCCCGATGACGCTCTTCCGGCGCCTCTTCTCCTGCCTTCCTTCCTTCCTTCCTTCCTGCCTGCCTTGCTGGAGGGAGCTCTCCAGGGTCCTGAAGCCCGGGCGCCGCGGCCTGGCTGGGCTGGCTTTGCTGAGGCGGAGCTGTCCTTCAGCACCCGGGAAGCCCTCCCCTTCCTCTTCCCTCCCCTTCCTCTTCCTCTTCCTCCCGGGCCGGCGGGCGGGCGGGCGCGCGCCTCCCTCCCTCCCTCCCTCCCTCCCTCCCTCCCGGTGAAGGTGGGCCTTCCTTCCTGCCTGCCTGCCTTCCTGCCTGTCTTCCTGGTCTTCCTTCCTTCCTGCTCTTCCTCCCTTCGGGGCCTTGGCACAGGAGGATCCTCGGGAGAGGAAGGGGATGCGTGGCGGGCTCTTCCCCTTCCTCTTCCGGCTTCCCCTTCCTCCTGCTGGCCGGCCATGGTGAGGGGCACCGGCGGGTCTTGGGCGCCGGAGGAGCACCATGCGCGGCGCGGAAGTGCCGGCGGAAGCAGCAGCAGCAGCAGCAGCAGAAGCGGACAAGGAGGCGGCGGCGGCGGAGGCGGAGGAGGCGGCGGAGGAGGAGGAAGAGGCCCTTAGCCGCGGGAGGGGAGGCTGGGCGCGGTGGAGGAGGAGGCGGAGGAGGAGGAGGGCGGCGGCGGCGGCGGAGAGGGAGAGGGGGAGGGGGAGGGGCAGAGGGAGGGGGCGCCATGGAGGGGGCCCCGGCGCCGGGGAGGGGCGGGGGCAGGGGGAGCGGAAGTAGGAGCTGAGGCCCCTCCGGCGCGGGGGAGGATGCGCCCCGCTCCAGGCGGAGGCAGAGCAAGACCAGGAGGGAGACCCCGCTCCCGCTGTCGCTGCCGCCGGGCGCTCTCCGCGCCGCTGCCTCTGCTAGTCCTCCTCCTCTTCCTCCTCCTCCTGCTCTTCCTCGCCTCCGCAGAAGGGGAAGCGGAAGCGGAAGGCCCGGAGCTGGACCCGGAGGCGGTGTGCGGCCTCTCCCCGGCGGCGCCCCCCGACCTGGCGGCCTTCCGCCTGCCCTTCTGCGCCGCCTACAGCCTCTGGGACCTGCTCCACGGGATGGCCCGCCCCGAGGGGCTCGACTGCGCCGCCCTCCTCCTCCGCCCGCGCCCGGCCCACCAAGGCCCCCAGGGGCCCCCGCTCGGGGACTGGGCCCCCGCCTGCGCCGCCTGCCTCGAGGCCTACCTCCGCCTCGACGCCCACGCGCGGGAGAAGCACGCCGAGTTCGCCGCCCTCCTCGCCCGCCTCCCCCAGGCCCACCACCACCACCACCAAGGCGCCTACTCCGTCCGCGCCTGCCTCCAAGACTGCCAGGTCAGCGCTCGGGCGGGGGGGGGGAGATGGGGGATGGGGGCCCTCGGGGTCTCTTCCCACTCCAGGGTGCCATCTCTCTCTCTCTGGGTCTTGTGGGCTGGACTGGGGTCTCTTCCAACTCTAGGATTCTAGCTCTATCTGTCTATCAATCTGTCTAGTTCTTATGGGTTGGACTGGATGGTCCCTGGGGTCCCTTCCAACTCTGGGAATCTCTGTCTATCTATCTATCTATCTATCTATCTATCTATCTATCTATCTATCTATCTATATCATGGCTTGGACTGGGTGGCCTTTGGGGTCTTCCAACTCTAGGATTCTATCATCTATCTATCTATGTCTTATGGGTTGGAATGGGTGGCCTTTGGGGTCTTCCAACTAGGATCCTATCCTTATCTATCTTGTCTATCTGTCTATCTATCTATCTAGTTCTTATGGGTTGAACTGGATGGTCCCTGGGGTCTCTTCCAACTCTTGGAATCTCTATCTATATCATGGGTTGGACTGGAAGGTCCTTTGGGGTCTCTTCCAACTCTAGGATTCTACCTTTATCTATCTATCTATCTATCTATCTATCTATCTATCTATCTATCTAGTTCTTATGGGTTGGACTGGATGGTCCCTGGGGTCTCTTCCAACTCTAGGAATCTCTGTCTGTCTATCTATCTATCTATTTTTATCATGAGTTGGACTGGGTGGCCTTTGGGGTCTTCCAACTCTAGGATTCTATCTATCTATCATCTATCTATCTATGTCTTATGGGTTGGACTGGGTGGTCCTTGGGGTCTCTTCCAACTTGAGGGTTCCATCTAACTATCTGCATCTTGTGGGCTGGACTGGAAGGTCCCTGGGGTCTCTTCCAACTCTAGGAATCTATCTATCTATCTATCTATCTATCTATCTATCTATCTATCTATCTATGTTTTATAGGTTGAAATGGGTGGTCTTTGGGGTCTTCCAACTCTAGGATTCTATCTAGGTCTTATGGGCTGGGCTGGAAGGTCCTTTGGGTCCCCATCCAATTCCAGGATTCTATCTAGGTACCTATTGATTGTACTGGGCAGTCCTTGGGGCCTCTTCCAACAATAGGAACCTATCTATCATCTATCTATCTATGTCTTATGGGTTGGAATGGGTGGCCTTTGGGGTCTTCCAACTCTGGGATTCTACCTCTATCTATCTGTCTATCTATCTAGTTCTTATGGGTTGGACTGGCTGGTCCCTGTGGTCCCTTCCAACTCTAGGAATCTCTGTCTATCTATCTATATCATGGGTTGGACTGGGTGGCCTTTGGGGTCTTCCAACTCTAGGATTCTATCATCTATCTATCTATCTATTTATCTATGTCTTATGGGTTGGACTGGGTGGTCCTTGGGGTCTCTTCCAACTTGAGGGTTCCATCTATCTATCTGCATCTTGTGGGCTGGACTGGAAAGTCCCTGGGGTCTCTTCCAACTTTTGGAATCTCTATCTATATCATGGGTTGGACTAGGTGGTCTTTGGGGTCTCTTCCAACTCTAGGATTCTATTGCTATCTATCTTTCTAGGACTTGTGGCTTAGACTGGGTGGTCTCTTCCAACTCTAGTAATCTCTATCTATCTATCTATCTCTCTATTTCTTATGGGTTTGAATGGGTGGCCTTTGGGGTCTTCCAGCTCTAGGATTCTATCTGTCATCTATCTATGTCTGGGTTGGACTGGGTGGCCCTTGGGGTCTCTTCCAACTCGAGGATTCCATCTATCTATCTGGGTCTTATGGGCTGGAATGGAAGGTCCTTTGGGGTCCGTCCAATTCTAGGATTCCATCTAGGTACCTATCAATTGTACCAGGTGGTCCTTGGGGCCTCTTCCAACTCTAGGAACCTATCTATCTATGTCTTATGAGTTGGAATGGGTGGTCTTTGGGGTCTTCCAACTCTAGGATTCTATCTATCTATCAATCTATGTCTGTCTGTCTGTCTGTCTGTCTGTATCTATCTATCTATCTATCTATCTATCTATCTATCTATGTCTTATGGGTTGGACTGGATGGTCTTTGGGCCTCTTCTATCTCTAGGATTCTTTTTTTCTCTCTCTCTCTCTCTCTACTTTAATTACAAAGAGAAATGCTTTTTCAAGAGGCAAATGTTTGCAGCAGGAAGGGGGAAGAGAGAAAGAAAGAGCACAAAGTGTGAGTGTTGCAATGAGCAAGCTTGAATAGCATGGAGTAGCCATGAAGTTTGCAAAGTCAGTCAGCAAGGGTATCTGCCTAGAGGTGGCCTAGACCCTGTTGCCTGGAGGCATCCTCTGTGGAATGATGCCCAGGGTGGGAGAAAGAACCTTTTTCTCTTTGAACCAATTGTGGATATTGCAATTGGCATGCTTGAATAGAAGGAAGAAGCCATGAAGTTTGCAAAGTCCATCAGTGATGGTAGCAGCATAGTGGTGGCCTGGCCTCTGTTGCCTGGAGGAACCCTCTGCTTGGGAGGTGTTAAAGAACATGAAAGACTTGTTGTTGTGGTTCATTCGTTCAGTCGTTTCCGACTCTTTGACACCTCATAAACCAGCCCACGCTAGAGCTCCCTGTTGGCCATCACCACCCCCATGATATAGACACGACAGACTAATTCAACCAGAGAAGTCAGCCATAGCAGAGCACTTGATGAACCAACCTGGACACTGAATATTATTATTAGAGAACACAGCAATGCTGGACTGCTCTGCCACCCATCATGTCAGGCTACACAGAGAAGACATTGAAATCCACAAGAAGCATGTAGACAATTTCAAAGAGAAAACAATGAAAAGGAATAATTGTTGTTGTTGTTGTTGTTGTTGTTATATAAAGGAACAAAATCTGATTTCCAGTATTAAAAAACACCAGAATCAAGACAATAAAGAAAAAAACAGGGGGATTCCAGACAGCAAACCATCAAGTATCAGTTAACATCTCCCAAACAGAGGGCGCCTCCAGGCAGCAACAACCAAGCTACCTCTATGCAGATATCTTCACTGATTGACTTTGCAGCTTCATGGCTACTCAATGCTATTCAAGCTCACTAATTGCAACATTCACACCTGCTTCAAGCAGAGAAGTGTTCTTTCTCCCACCTTGGACACAGTTCCACAGGTATATCTACACTCCACTTGCCTCATTGCCAACAGAAGCAGCCGCAGATGCAGGTGAAACATCAGGAGAGAATGTTGCTGGAACACATTGTCCATGCAGCCTGGAAAACACATAGCAACCCAAAGAGGGGACCCCCCCCCCATAAGGGTTTGCAGCCTTGGCCTGAGTGTCTCCTGCTGCTGATGGGTTGGTTGCCGTGGAAACAGGCTGGGATGTTGGGCTCCCCCTCCCCTTTTCTCCTTCCGGTGCAGCACCATTATCCCAGGCATTGGGGAGATCCCTCCTTGCCTGCCTTGGGAGCTAAGAGGGAAGCCCAGGCTGCTTCTCGCGGGTGGGGGCCCTTCCTCGGGGCCTGGAGGCACACAACAACAACAACAGCAATAAACAGAAGGAGTTCAAGAGCCCAGTCCTTTGTCCCTTTGCTGGGCAATGGACAAAGGAGTGGGGACCGGGGGGGGGGGGGCATAGTCTTCATAGAAGTCCTCCCTCTCCCTTCTCTAACAAGCCGCCCATGCAAGACGTGCTCTCATTGGCAGGTCTTACCACATTTCCGTTCTTGCTGCCGGTGCACCGTTTCGGAAAGTAGTTGTTCTACTCCAGAAACTTTGCTTCTGTGGATGCCACAAACTAGGTTGCATTGGTTGAGACTTGATGATGAGATACTCATTGGAAAACTATTGCAACATGTGCTATCGCAGGATGTCTCTCCTGCAAAGACAAAACGTTGGCAGCTTAATCATCTTTTCCCATGTGGTTATGATGGGAAAAGATGAAACCATAGAATCCTAGAATCCTAGAGTTGGAAGAGACCTGGTGGGCCATCCAGTCCAACCCCCATTCTGCCAAGAAGCAGGAAAATCACATTCAAAGCACCCCCAACAGATGGACATCCAGCCTCTGCTTAAAAGTCTCCAAAGAAGGAGCCTCCACCACACTCTGGGGCAGAGAGTTCCACTGTTGAACAGCTCTCACAGTCAGAATGTTCTTCCTAATGTTCAGGTGGAATCTCCTTTCCTGTAGTTTGAAGCCATTGCTCCGTGTCCTAATAGGAAATATTTATTTTGATAATCCAGAAACATGTAACACGTTACAAAATCATGTTACATAGTGTTACCAGCAAATATATATTATATTATTACACCACCACCACCACCATCATCTTTTTCTATGCTGAGCAATACAAAGTCCGCCATCTTAACAACAACAATCCCCATCATCACCACCGTCTTTTTCTCTGCCCTGCGTAGCCCTACATAAGAGTGTCCTCTGTCCTTACAAGAGGGTGCTGCTTATTTCCTAGCAAAGAAGCAAGCCACCCGTTAGGCTTGGGCCTGAATCAGTTTGAACAAAAATGATTTGTAATATTCAGTGGTTCGTTTCATACAATCTCCGAAAACAGAACGAGGAGGAGGGAACCAAAAAGCTGAACAAAACAGATTAAGAGAGCCAGATCTTATTGGCTACTGGAGAGGAAGGAGTTAAGTCTGCAATATACCTGAGGGAGGGGTCTGCCGTGGGGTTTCTGGAGAAGATGGGATTATTCCAGCGTCTTTTTCTCCCATACGTCCATTTCGTTTTGGAAAGTTTCCTCGGCTCCTCCTCCAGAGAGGGCCCTGCGAGAAACTTGCTTTCCCAGCAGCACTTGCATGGGGTGGGCATTGAAACGTCTCTGAGTTCCTCTCAGAGCATGATGGGAGTTGAAGTTTCTCTCTCTATGTGTGTGTTTCTCAGCCAATAAAAAGCCTGGTGGTGTTCATGCTCTGATTGGCTGAGAATGGACACAACTGGTGACTACAATTCACAGAAACATCTCTTGCGGTTTGTCTTATTTTGAAAAATGTTATGGTTAAACCTTAAAATAATTCTTAAAAATGGTAGACTGATGAATTGCTTTGAAACTTGGCAGGCCTGCAGTTGTAAATGAGGTCTAAAACTGAGGCCGGTTCCATGCAGATAGGCCTTAAAATGGCTGAGGAGGGAGCCTTAAAATTTTCCCATTGTAGCCAATGGGCCCAATCTTTGCCAAATGAAAACGGCAACACCCCTCCTGATTCGAGTAACTTCCCTGTAAACAGAATGAGGGGTGCGGCAACAATGGACCCTGAAACGGCATGCCTTTGGGGCAAATTGCACACCTCTGCCACCTGTGTGTTTGTCTTGGGGTCGTGATGCTGTGGAAGTGTAAGCCACTCTTGGGCTGCGTGTGTTGTGGACTATTTCTCCTCTTCCTTCCTCTTCCTCTTCAGGCGGCCTACAAGGCGTGGTTGTGCTCGGAGTACTTCCAGGTGGCGCAGCTGGGGTGTGCACACCGGGTCCCGTGCCAGCAGTACTGCTGGGCGGTGCAGAGCAAGTGCCCCTTCGTCCTCCCTGACAACGACCAGCTCATCTACGGCGGGCTCCCAGGATTCCTCTGCACAGGTGAGGCCAGAAAGGGGCAGGGAAGCCTCAGGAATCCTTTCTCGTGGCGCCAGAGCACAGACTGTTCAGCGCCTTCCAAGTCACCCAGTCCTCTTTGTGCCCAGGAAGGAGTCCCTCATCCAGTCTCAGCCACTGATTGAGGTTCTGGGTTTTAGCCTGCCACTTTTGGACTCTCGCTTGCTGAGGTGTTCCTGCGAGTATCTCTGTAGATCTTAGAAAGGTATTTCTTGATTTAAGTCATTGGCGTGCTGACTGATAACCAAACAGGGGATGAGCTGGAGATGTCTCTGCCTTGGTCCATTCATTTCTGGCTGCTACTTTCCAGTGGATGTCAGGTGGTGCAATACTGGCTAAGCAGTGTGATTTCTTCAGCGGTGTGGGGCGCAGACACCTCGTGATATTTATTTATTTATACGCTTGTATACCGCTAATATCTCAGCCTAAGTCGGCGACTCATTGCAGTTTACAACAATTAAAAAACAGTATTCAATTTAAAACATAAAACCCATATACAATACAAATTATTGGGCCACCAATAATAATCCCATGCATCTCGTAACTAAAATCACAATCCAAAATTCGTCGTCCATGATTACCAGTCCTTTAGTCATCAAAATTCGATTGCAACGGATTAACCGAATGCTTGTTTAAACAACCATGTTTTCAATCTCTTCCGAAACACCATCAGCGAGGAGGCTGATCGTACCTCTATAGGGAGGGTGTTCCAAAGCCGAGGGGCCACCACAGAAAAGGCCCTGTCTCTCGTTCCCGCCAGCCGCACTTGGGAAGCCGGCGGGATAGAGAGCAGGGACTCTCCAGAAGATCTTAGGGTCCTGATGGGCTGATAGGCTGAGATACGTTCGGATAGATAAGTTGGGCCAGAACCGTTTAGGGCTTTAAAGGCCAATGCCAGCACTTTGAATTGAGCCCGGTAGCATATCGGCAGCCAGTGGAGCTGGTGCAGCAGAGGAGTTGTGTGCTCCCTGCGCCCCGCTCCTGTTAGTATCATGGCTGCCGCCCGTTGGACTAATTGGAGCTTCCGGGATGTCTTCAAAGGCAACCCCACGTAGAGAGCGTTGCAGTAGTCAAGACGGGATGTAACCAGAGCGTGGACTACCGTGGCCAAGTCAGACTTCCCAAGGTACGGTCGCAGTTGGCGCACAAGTTTTAACTGTGCGAATGCTCCCCTGGTCACCGCCGAAACCTGGGGTTCCAGGCTCAGCGATGAGTCCAGGATCACACCCAAGCTGCGAACCTGCGTCTTCAGGGGGAGTGCGACCCCGTCTAACACAGGCTGTAACCCTATACCCTGTTCGGCCTTGCGACTAACCAGGAGTACCTCTGTCTTGTCTGGATTCAATTTCAATTTGTTCGCCCCCATCCAGACCGTCACAGCGGCCAAGCACCGGTTCAGGACCTCGACAGCCTCCTTAGTAGCAGGTGGAAAGGAGTGACAGAGTTGGACATCATCTGCGTACAGATGACATTGCACTCCGAAACTCCGGATGATCTCGCCCAGCGGCTTCATGTAGATGTTAAACAACATGGGAGACAGTATTGAACCCTGAGGAACTCCACAGGACAAAGGCTGTGGAGTAGAACAGGAGTCTCCCAGTAACACCTTCTGAGACCGACCCTCGAGGAATGAGCGGAGCCACTGCAGAACAGTACCTCCAAGACCCATCCCCGCGAGGCGTCCCAGAAGGATACCGTGGTCGACGGTATCGAAGGCCGCTGAGAGGTCGAGCAGCACCAACAGGGACACACTCCC
The DNA here is from genome assembly GCF_025583915.1 of Anolis sagrei ordinatus. Taxonomy (NCBI): domain Eukaryota; kingdom Metazoa; phylum Chordata; class Lepidosauria; order Squamata; family Anolidae; genus Anolis; species Anolis sagrei. The sequence continues at coordinate 151,465 of NW_026844478.1, read as the reverse complement.
CTGTCGAGCTCCCGACGCAGATCATCCACTAAGGCGACCAAGGCTGTCTCGGTACCATGCCCCGGCCTAAAGCCAGACTGTGCCGGATCCAGATAATCCGTGTCTACCAAGAATTCCTGGAGTTGTGAGGCCACCACACGTTCCATGACTTTGCCCAAAAAGGGGAGATTGGAAACAGGCCGATAGTTGACGAATTGAGTGGGGTCCAGTGATGGTTTCTTCAACAGCGGTTTTATCACAGCTTGCTTTAAGCTGGCTGGAATTTTGCCCTCCCGAAGGGAGGCATTAACCACCACCTTCACCCACTCGGCCAATCCCCCTCTGGCCTCCTTTAGAAGCCAGGATGGGCAGGGGTCTAGGATGCATGTGGTAGCTCTCATTCCTCCAAGCACCTTGTCCACATCCTCGGATTGAACCAATTGAAATGAATCCATCAAAACCGGACAGGCAGATGCTCGTGTTATATCCTCAGAGACTGCCGTTAATATGGTATCCAGTCCAGAGCGGATCAAAGCGACTTTGTCTGCGAAGAACCGAGCAAAAGCTTCGCAGCGAGCTGCCGAGTCATCAGGGCACCCATCCTGAGTGGCGGGTTTTAATAGGCCTCTGACAACTCGGAACAGTTCAGCCGGACGGTTCTTTGCAGACGCAATAGTGGCCGCAAAGAAAGTTTTCTTTGCGGCTTTTATTGCCGCGGCATATGCCCTTAAAAAGGACACAAACCGTGTTCGATTTGGCTCGCTCGGATCCGAACGCCACACGCTCTCTGATAATGCGGCATGTCTCATTAAGAGATCATCCGGAGTTTCGGGGTACGGTGTCATCTGTACGTGGATGATGTCCAACTCTGTCACTCCTTTCCACCTGCTACTAACGAGGCTGTCCAGGTCCTGAACATCTCTGCCACAGCTTGGCCGCTGTGACGGTCTGGATGAGGGTGAACAAATTGAAACTGAATCCAGACAAGACAGAGGTACTCCTGGTCAGTCGCAAGGCCGAACAGGGCATAGGGTTACAGCCTGTGTTGGATGGGGTCGCACTCCCCCTGAAGACGCAGGTTCGCAGCTTGGGTGTGACCCTGGACTCATCGCTGAGCCTGGAACCCCAGGTTTCGGCGGTGACCAGGGGAGCATTTGCACAGTTAAAACTTGTGCGCCAGCTGTGCCCGTACCTTGGGAAGTCTGACTTGGCCACGGTAGTCCACGCTCTGGTTACATCCCGTCTAGATTACTGCAACGCTCTCTACGTGGGGTTGCCTTTGAAGACAGCTCGGAAGCTTCAACTAGTCCAACGCTCGGCAGCCATGATTCTAACAGGAGCGGAACGCAGGGAGCATACAACCCCCCTGTTGCGCCAACTCCACTGGCTACCGATTTGCTACCGGGCTCAATTCAAAGTGCTGGCATTGACCTTTAAAGCCCTAAACGGTTCCGGCCCAAGCTACCTATCCGACCGCATCTCTGCCTATGAACCCACCAGGACTTTGAGATCTTCCGGGGAGGCCCTGCTCTCGATCCCGACTGCTTCTCAAGCTCGGCTGGCGGGGACGAGAGATAGGGCCTTCTCGGTGGTGGCCCCTCGGCTGTGGAACGTCCTGCGGACATTAGATTAGCATCATCCCTAATGGTATTCCGTAGAAAACTAAAGACCTGGCTGTTTGAGCAGGCGTTCGAATAATTTAGTGCAATGAACAATGGAATGGAACAATGGATGACGAATTTGGATCATGTTTCTGATGATGAGACGATAGTGAATGGCTTCTGTAGTAATTGTTTATTAACTGTGTAATGTGTAGGCTGTTAATTGTTTTTATACTTAGCACTGAATTCTTGCTGTTGTTGTTTGTTGTGAACCGCTGTGAGTCGCCTTCGGGCTGAGAACAGCGGTATATAAGTAAGGTAAATAAATAAATAAATAAATAAATAAGAGCCACATCCACTGTTTTAACATGGTGATATGTGTTCACACTGGGCATGCGTACTCAGCAGCAAAGTAGTAAAGCACAAGGGCAGATGTCTTTAATGTGTCTGGTTGTGATCCCCAGGTTGTGCCAGTCAGCTTTCGTATGATATTATTTCTGGCACCCACCTTTTGCTTGATAGTCAAGCAGTGCTTCTTCTAAGTCAGAGCACAGTCCAGAGTGACTCCTCCCAGGTATTTGGGTGTGCTGCAATGCTCCCGTGGGATTCCTTCCTTCCCAGGTAATCATCCTCAGAGCTCGGGATGCTTGTCTGTTCTTAAGGTGAAAGGCGCATGTCTGTGTTTTAGATGGATTAGGGATCAGCTCATTTTCCCTGTAATAGGCAGTTAGAGCACCTAGAGCTTCGGAGAGCTTCTGTTCACCCATTTCAAAGCTCCCTGCTTGAGCGGTGATGGCACGATTGTCGGCATAGATGGAACTCTGTCCCTTCTGCCAGTGACTGATCATTTGTGTAAATGTTGAAAATGTTATTTTTCCAGTTCCAACACTCCCTCTCACATATATACTCATTGATTGCCCCCCACCCCTCGTGTTTTGCAGGGCTGATGGAGCCGCCGCTGCTGGAGCAGGAGGCCAAGTGCTGTGCCCTCCAGTGGGACTCCTGTGGCCGGCGGCCGGAGCACGGCCTCAATGCCTCCTCCTCCTCCTCCTCCTCCTCCATGGACGCCTTGGAGCCCTTTGACGGACACCCTCCACACTCCCACCACCAGCAGCAGCAGCAGCAGCACTACCACCTGTACTACCACCACCCCCAGCACCCTGCCCCTCCGCCCCCTCCGTCGCAGCCTGTCCCTCTGCTGCCGGTCTCTGCGGGGTCCCGCCTGGCCCCCCCCAGCAGGATCCGGTTCGGCCTCCTGCTCCTGCTCCTCTTGCACACCATGGCGTCCTTCTCAGGCGGCCACGGGGACGGAGGCAACGGCGGCGACAGGGAGGAGGGCGGAGGAGGAGGAGGAGGAGGGCAGGAGGAGTGACCGTGCGGACAGCCCCCTGTGAGGGGCGGCAGCAGCAGCAGCAGCAGCAGCAGCGGTGCAAAGCTCCGCGGGAGGTGACGGCTCTCCTCCCGCCAAAGGGCCACCGCAGCGGCGCCGGCAACAGTGGCCACAAGACGGGAGTCGGTCAGCCGGGCGGCCGGACGGTCGGTACACCGGGCCCAAGCAGCGCCTGCGGGCAGAAGACGGGGGTCCGCCCTCCGAGGTCCCAGGGGGCCACTTACTCTGCAAGGGGGCGGGGGCGGGGCCAAGGCAAGGAGGAGCTACAGAAAGGGGAGGAGCCAAGGCAAAGGGCGGGGCCAGCGAAGCGCAGCAGGCATTGGAGGAGGGCTGCCTTCCTTCTGCTTCTATTATCGTTGTGCGACTCTGCGAATGGGCGTGGCCAAGGCAAGTGGGAGGAGCCAAGGCATGGGGTGGGGCCAAGGTGGGGCTGTCTTCCTTCCTTCCTTTTATTGGCACGCTTTGATTGTCACATGCGACTCTGAGTGGGAGGGGCCAGGGGAAGATGGGCGGGGAACAGTAAAGGGGGCGGGGCCAAGGAAGGGCTTCCTTCTGCCTTTTTATTGACCTGCTTTTATTGCTCTTTGCGACTCTGCGAGTGGGAGGGGCCAAGGCAAGGGGCGGGGCCAAGGCAAGGGCTTCCTTCCTTCCTTTTATTGGTCGGCTTGGATTGTCACATGCAACTTTGTGAAGGGGAGGGGCCAAGACAGGTGGGAGGAGTCACAACAGGGGGCGTGGCCTTCTTGCGGCTTTTGTCACCTGTGACTACAAGTGGGAGGGGCCAAGGCAAGAGAGGTGGGGCAACCACAAAGGGGGCGGGGCCAAGGCAAGGGCTTCCTTCCTTCCTTTTATTGGTCGGCTTGGATTGTCACATGCAACTTTGTGAAGGGGAGGGGCCAAGACAGGTGGGAGGAGTCACGACAGGGGGCGTGGCCTTCTTTTTATCAAGCTGCTTTTGTCACCTGTGACTACAAGTGGGCGGGGCCAAGGCAAGGGGCAGGGCAAGGAAGTGCACCAGGCATGGGGGGGGGGCGGCCAGGCTTCCTTCCTTCCTTCCTTCCTTCCTTCCTTTTATTGGGCTGCTTTTATGATTATTATCATGTGTGACTCTACAGGGAACTGACCACCATCTCTGCCCACTTTGGCCATTCAACTGATGCCCCCCCCCCCCCATCTCTGGGCCAAGGGCTGCGTTCTCCGGGAGAAGAGGGGAGGAATGTGAATGGTTATCTTCAGAGACAGTTCTGCAAAAAATCAGCCCTGGGTTCAGCCTTTGCCGATTTATTTGGGATTTCCTAGCAGAGTTTCGTCAGGAGCCCCAAAGAGTGGGGAAGATCCCTCTGGCCACTTCCCAGTCCCTTTTCTTCGCCCCGAAGAGTCCTTCGAGACTCTCCCCCTGGCCTCTTCCCAGTCCCTCCTCGCTGCTATTTGCATTTCTAAGTGCCCATTCAGTGTCAGGGGAAGGCCCATCTCACTGCGGATGGAGTAGTCTTGCAGGGTTTTGGTGACTCTCATCCTAGGAAGTCTCTCCGGGATTCTCTAAAGCGACTCGGAGGTCAAACTGAGGGAGACAGAGGTGCGAAACAGGCCAATGCAGAAGGCTCTTTGGGGCCGGGTTGCGCTTTCAAGTCCTCTTCCCCCCTCACCCCAGTTTCACTCCTCCTCCTCTTTCCTTCCTTCCTTCCTTCCTTCCTTCCTTCCTTCCTTCCTTCCTTCCTCTTCCCCCTTTCCTCTCCCCCTCCCTTCCACTCTGTGTCCTTTCGAAGGGAAGGGAGAGGCCTTTTTCTTAATGCCATTTTATACACTGTGCTTCATGTTTAGGACTTTTTTGCACTAGTAGTCCCTACCGACGACATTGGATTCCCCCTCCCCTCCCCCTCCCTAAGATGGTTTGACAACACACTCAACAATGAGGACAACAACGACAGCAAACCCATGCTATAATTCAGTTGTATTAAAACTTATTATCCTACTACTCTTCTGTGTTTCAATAGTCTCTGTACCTGTAATGCTTTTTCGGTTTCTGTTGTATTTCGGACCAGGGTTTTCCCTCTGCTCCTTGTTTAACCCAGTAAAGAAATAAAACCAAGTGTTGAGAATTGACGGTGAGAAGCCCCCGCGCGGTCGGTTATTTCTCCTCCGAGAAGGACTTCCCCCCATCCAGGCACTGACACCCCTGTGAACGCAGCCCAGAACCGCATTGGCCTTTTGCGCTGTTGCGTCACAATTGTGCCTCGCGTTCAGTTTGTGTCTCACAGGGGCTGTTTCCAAGGGACTGGGGTCCCTCATCCGATATGATGTCTTATGTTTATACATCACTTTTCTCCCCACAAGGAGACTCACAGCGGTTGCTATTTCCCATATGACTTCTTTCTATACATTATTATTATTATTATTATTATTGGGTTTATACCCTGCTTTTTCCTTCAACACGGTGACTCAAAGTGGCTATATGCCATAGGACTTCTCTCGATCCATATTATTATTAGTTTATGTTTATTATTTTATGTTTATTATTACCATTATTATGTTTATTATGTTTATTTATTTACTTATCCTTCTCTCCAGAAGGAGACTCAAAGTGGCTCCTGTATCCCATATGATTGCTGTTACTAACCTTGTTGTGCATCCAATAATAATAATTATAATAAGATCGCTCTGCTGGCTGTTGTATTGGATCACATGTCCTTCCCAAGTGTCTAGGACTGTGTGATGTATTGGCGTGTAATGCGCACAGATTCCAGTAGAGAGGCCTTTTGCAGCTGACAGGTGGGGATTTGGTCAGCGCCAATTGTTTTTAATAATAATAATAATAATAATAATAAAACTTTATTTATACCCCGCTCCATCTCCCTCAAGGGGACTCAGTGCGGCTTACATGAGGCCAAAATAACACAAAAACATAGAACCAAGCAAAATACATAAAATGCAAAATCAAAATAATATACGACGCAAACAATATAAAATCAAAAATTAAGGAAAATTTCACAAGGCAGGGACAGATTCACGGATAAAATTTTTAATTTTTTTAAAAAAACATTGGGAGGTAGGACATTGTAAATTATATGGAGGAGGCTCCGGGAATGAGGAAGGATTTCATTGCACAAACCAAAAATAAAGTGCTTCTAAGGACATTTTGTGCAAAATGTGGTCAGGGAGAATCTTACATTATCTTAAATGTAATCGTACTTACATTTAAGTGCAGGCCAAGGTCTTGAGGCACTGCGCCCAGTGTGCCCATCACCTCTGGGACCCCTGAAGTCGATAGGAACTTTAGGAGGATCTGCCCCAGGAGGAGAGACCCTGTGGCCCCACCAAAGAGGGATCACTACGTTGGTGAGCAAAGAGAAGCCTGATTTTAAGCAATTTTTTCCCCTAGGTTCCCAAACAGAATCTCACCAAGCTTGAAGAAGCACCACCGAGATGTTTATTAGTGATTCAGCTGAAAAGGATGCAAAGCCGCGATCATTCGTCAAGCAGAGCATGTGGTTACAGAAATAAATGCCATTTTTATAGAAAATACAGAGTTGTGAGTTTCAAAATTCCCGATGGTGATTGGCTGGCGCGCTAACAGCTTGGCCGTTCTCTGTGCGCCTGGGCCAATCATAGGGCATAAGTAAATAAATAAACATAATCAGGAGGCTCCCCCACCTCGACACTCCAGTGAATCAGAAGGGAGGGAGGCAGGACAAAGAGATACAATGCATTCTTGAGTGGATTATGGAGTTTAATAACCTGGAGGCTTAACGAGTCCGGAACCGGCCTGCCAGAAAAACCAACTTTATTGTCTTGAGATGGGTCTGCGATAAGCATTGATCACTTAATCCGGGTTTTCCGCTTGCGATCAGATAGAGCACAAAGGGGAAGACTTTGGTGAATGTCTTTAGTGGAGAGATTTGAAAGAAAAACGGGTTGGGGGGGAAAGGGCTTTCCAAAGGTCATCTTTCCCCCATTGTTATGTGATTAAAAAGTCTGCCAAGCAGAGATCCTCTTGATGGCCCTACTCCGAAGTCAAGAAAGATATTCCTTTGTTATTGTCCATGCAAGAAATGTCCTAAGATAAGGGTACTTTCATGATCGCTAATTGCTTTTCAGAGACAGGGCAACTTCCCTCAAGGAAAGGGGAAACGGGGTAAAAGGGTCAGGGCAAGGTCAGATACATGAAGGGAAATATAGAAATATAGGAATCTCGATGAAAAATCATATCCAGGCATCCCTCCCGCCCCCCCGCCCCCCCAACAGAGCAATTGATGAAAGTTTTAATCACAGCACAATATGAGTTCATAGTTCATTTTGGGGAAATTCATGGGTGAAAACAAGTTTGTTTTTTTAAAAAAAATGAAGTCCAAAAGTATATGACAGAAAGTCCAAGTCACAAAAAGGAGTCTGGTGACTTCCACTGAGCCAAAAGATGGAGTCCTGCAGTGCTGAGGTCGAAGCTGGGCCTTGGTCCTTGGAAAACTATAGCTCCTTCCAAGGGCTGAAGCCTGATGATGAGGCTTGGATTTTGACTGTTCTCCTTTTAAAGAATATTCTTAATAAACCAAAGGTTATTCCCTGAGCGTAGGGGCCTGAAATGCAAAAAGCGAGATGGCAGATAGGGTTAGAATTTAGCTAGGAAAGATATGGCATCAAAATGGAGTTGATCCGTCAACTTGCGGATATGGGGCCCCGAAGGGTTTCCGTATCCGCGGTTTGAAGGAAAGCAGATTCAGCCTCCCTGGGACACCAGGAAGGCATCCCAGCAGGCCTGCAGTCTCCCGCAGCCCAGAAAAGGTTGTTTCATGCATTGAGACAGTTTGAACCAGGAAAGGGACACAAAGTATCATCCTGGAGAGGTTAGGGTTACAATTCATTTAATCTTTATTGAGGGATTTGTGACCTAGTTTGGGCTGGGAAAAGGAGTGAGAGGAAAGAGCACAGGGCGGCAAAGAGTCCCCGGTTGAGGCTGCTCTTGCGGGGGCACCAGTTTCATCAGTTTCAGCCCAACTGGGCATCCAGGAACTGTGGAACTCCCTGCGGCTGGTCAGATCAGCTTGAAGGCAGGGGTCAGGGATGCCCTCGACGACACCCCCACGATTGGCTTTGCAGCTCGATCTTTAAATCCTCGCATCATGTCAGCTTTTCCAGTTGCTTCTCGTTGATCGCCTGGGATTGGCAAATCCATGACCCAGGCGCACTTGGTTTTTCCCCACGGTTGTGAGGTCAGGAGTCGTGTGCTCAGCCTGAATCCGGAAGTCCCAGAGTGGTCTGACGTGTTCGTTTCCTGTGACTCTAGGCAGGCTGGCGATCCCACCCGGATCTTTGTGGCACCAGTTCCAATGTATTGTCGAAGGCTTTCATGGCCGGGATCACTGAGGGGTTGTGGTAGGTTTTTCCGGGCTATATGGCCATGTTCTGGAGGCAACTTTTCTCCTGACGTTTCGCCTGCATCTATGGCAAGCATCCTCAGACCTCACTACCGCTGAGGATGCAGGCGAAACGTCAGGAGAAAAACTGCCTCCAGAACATGGCCATCTAGCCCGGAAAAACCTACCACAACCCACAAGTTCCCCTGTTGAGATGTTGTTGCTGCCTCTCCCACAGCAGGCCCCCTCCCTCCCTGCCTGCCCTTCCCCTCGGCGCCCGCCAGGTGGCGCCCTCGCCTCGCCTCGCTTCCCCTAGAGGAGCAGCTCCGCCCCCTTCTGTCCCGGGAGGGCGGGGCCAGGCCTCGTGACCTCGCCGAAAGGGCTTCCAGGCGGGAAGGGGGGGCGGGGCAGGAGATTCGGGAATCAGCCGGAGCCCCCCCCCCCCCAAAGGCCGCCCAGCTCGGAAAACAGACCATCGGATCGGAGATATCATCTATCCCATTATTATTATTAGATGAATAATTAATAGTCCTTGTCATACTCCTCATTTATTCCCAGTGTGGGTCTCTATGGCTGTTCTCTCTCCGTCCTGGGGGGCTCCGAGCTGTCTCCCCTGCATGGCATGCCTTCCCTGCCTTCCTGGCTCACCCACGGGGTCGCCCTCCCTCTCCCCCCCCGTCAGCACCTCGGGCAGCTCCTTCCTGAGCCTGCCTTCCGCACATCTCCCGGGCGGGAAGGCGGGACTTCCGGGCAGCCAGCCCTCTTGGGCTGCGAAGGGGGCGGGGCGAGCGAGGAGAGCAGGGAAAGGCGGCCTTCCCCCCTCCAGAAGCCCCGCCTCCCCCTGGGGGGCCTTGAGAGGAGGCGGAGCCAGCGAGGGGGCGGGTCTTCCCTTGGCCCCGCCCCCTAAAGGGCTCTCCTGGCTCCTTCCTGAAGCCACGCCTTCTTGTCTTGGCCCCGCCCCCTAAGGGGAGCTCTCCGTGCTGCGAGGGGGCGGGGCCTGCCTAGGGGGCGGGGAGCGCGCCAGGCGGCCCTCCCTTGGCCCCGCCCCCTGAGGGGTCTCCCTGCTGAAGCCCCGCCCTCCGCTCCTGGCTTGGCGCCGCCCCCTAAGGGGCTCTCTCCGTGCTGCGAGGGGGCGGCCCTCCCTCCCTCCCTCCCTCCCTGCCTCCCTTGGCCCCGCCCCCGGAGGGTCTCCCTGTTTCCGGAGCCTGCCTGCCTGCCTGCGAGGGGGGCGTGGCCTGGAGCGGGTAGAGCGCGAGTCAGCGGCCTCCCTCCCTCCCTCCCTCCCTCCTCCTCTCCGCTTGGCCCCGCCCCCTCCCCGGGCTCCGCCCCCTGGGGCTTCCTCCTGGCGCGGGCGGCTTCCAGGCCAGAAGGCAGGCGAGCGGGCGTGCAGGAAGGAAGGCAGGCAGGAGGATGCGGGCGTCGTAGCGCCGCCATGGGCTCGGAGCCGCCTCTCTCCCCCGCTCCGGCTCTCGCGTGCTCGTCCTGGGCGCCTGCGGGGGGGGCGTGGCTGTGGCGGGCGCTGGGGGCGTTCCTGGCGCTCTCGCTCTCGCTGCACCTCCTCACCCTCGGCTGCTACCTCGAACTCCGCTCAGAGCTCCTGCGCCGCCGGGACACGCCCACAGGGGGCGCACACACGCAGCACCAGCACCACCAGCACCACGCCCAGCTCCCCACACCAGGAGGGGCCAGGGGCGGGGCCCAGGCAGGGCCGCCACGCCCCCCGCGAGGCACGCCCCCCGCCCACCACCACCAGCAGCAGCAGCAGGTAAGAGGGGGGGCGGGGGGGCACGTGACCCCCCCCCATCTGGGCTTGCACCTGCTCCTGGGGGGCATCCTATCTAGGTTAACATAGAAGAAGAAGAAGAAGAAGAAGAAGGGGGAGCTGCCAAGGCATATCATGAATAGTATTAGCATATCATAATAATGGGAGGGGGGAGCTGCCATGACATACAATTAATCATATTAATATACAATAATAATAGTGCAGCGGGGAGCTGCCATGAGATATCACGGCCAGGTATAACTATGTGAGGGGAATACATCCTAGGGAGGAGGAGGAGGAGGAGGAGGAGGGAGGGAGCTTCCTTTCTGCTTCCTTTCCTTGGAGAAAGACGAGGACGCAATGGAGCCATGGCTTCAGGAAAGGAGATTACACCTGAACATGAGGAAGAACTTCCGGTGAGAGCTGTTCAGCAGTGGAACTCTCTGCCCCAGAGTGTGGTGGAGGCTCCTTCTTTGGAAGCTTTTAAACAGAGGCTGGATGGCCATCTGTCAGGGGTGCTTTCAATGCAATATTCCTGCTTCTTGGCAGAATGGGGTTGGACTGGAGGATGGCCCAGGAGGTCTCTTCCAACTCTTGGATTCTAGGTTTCTATGGGGTTGGACTAGATGGCACATGCGTCTCTGTGGCTTTATTAGGAGAAAGGGCCTCATTGCAATCTCCTCCTTGACCGCTCTTGCTTCCTCTTATGGCTATTGTCCCGCTCCATATCAGGTTTCTGTACAGCTTTTGGCAGAGGATGACTGGGAAGTCCTGCTCCCCATGCTCTGTTCTGCCTTGGTTAGACCACTTTACCTGGAATCACATTGTGTCCAATTCCGGGCACCACAATTCAAGAGAGAGATTGACTCTAAGCTGGAATGTGTCCAGAGGAAGAGGGCGACTAAAATGGTCAAGGGTCTGGAGAACAAGCCCTATGAGGAGTGGCTTAAGGAGCTGGGCATGTTTGGCCTGAAGAAGAGACGGCTGAGGGGAGATATGATAGCCATGTATAAATATGTGAGAGGAAGCCACAGGGAGGAGGAGGAGGGAACAAGCTTGTTTTCTGTTTACCTGGAGACTAGGACGCAATGGAGCCATGGCTTCAAACTACAATTTATTATTTACTTTTATTTACTTTGCTTATATAAACTACAAGAGAGGAGATTCCACCTGAACATGAGGAAGAACTTCCTGACTGTGAAAGAGAGCTGTTCAGCAGTGGAACTCTCTGCTCCTGAGCATGGTGGAGGCTCCTTCTATGGAGGTTTTGAAACAGTGGCTGGATGGCCATCTGTCAGGGATGCTTTCAATGCAACATTCCTGCTTCTTGGCAGATTGGGGTTGGACTGGATGATGGCCCACCAGGTCTCTTCCAACTCTAGCATTCTAAGATTCTATGAATTATATTAATATATAATAAACAATTAGCTATATGAAATACATGATGATGATGTTCTGAAGGGGGATCTGCCATAGAACGGAGCACATTAATCTATAACAAGTACAGTATTACAGTAATATTAATAATAATAATAATAATAATAATAATAATAATGGTGGAAGCTCCTTCCTTAGTCGCCATTGTTTTTATTATTATTACTATTATATTTGTTATTCATTCATATGATTCATCCTGTGCCATGGCAGAAGATTCCAGTAAATATGGTATTGAGGGTTTATTATTTATACATTTATTTATTCATTCATTCATTATTTATGTATTTCCCACAACTCCTTTTGGCTCGAGGCAGGGCACAACATGCATTATTAATACTATTATTATTATTATTATTCATTACCCACCTCTCTTTTTCTCTCAAGGTCCCTAATGACATGCATTGTTATTATTATTTTCACTATTTTCATTATTGTTATTGTTGTCATTCCTTACCCTCTTTTTGGCCCGAGGCTGGGCACAGCACACTTTACATGCATTCCATAAAAGCACCTCGGAGGGCATGCGCCGTGGGTGCCATGGGCGCCAGAGGGATGTGTCCCGTGGGCCCTGCCCTACTTTTCCAAAGGGCTGTGCAAGGAGATGGCGGCCCTTCAGGCCTTCCTTTGTGGGCCATTGGGTCATTTTCTTGGGGCCCAAGCCGCCCTTCAGCCCTGGTCAAGCACACAGAGCAATGGCGGCCTCGTCCTTGGCCGTGCCTCTGCCCATGCGTTTGAGTTTGGGAACACGCTCCCATTGTGCAGTGGTGGGATTTCTGGGCTCAAGTGCTGGAGGGGGGGCTGTTCTGCAACCGCTGGGGGGGGATTGGCCACTTGGGGAGTCCATTCTGTTTCCTTCAGTCCTCTTGCAGAGCAACTCACATACTCACTCCTGTTTATGTCCACCAAAATAAGAACTGCTTAGGCTGAAAGGTGCTGCCACATTTCCTTCCTTCCTTCCATTGCTTCCTCCCTCCCTCCATCCATCCTTTCCCTTGATTCCCAGTCCTCCTCTTCCTTCCTTCCTTCCTTCCTTCCTTCCTTCCTTCCTTCCCCTCCTTCCCTTCCTTCTCCTTCCCTTCCTTCCTTCCTTCCTTCCTTCCTTCCTTCCTTCCTTCCTTCCTTCCTTCCTTCCTTCCTCCCTCCCTCCCTCCCTCCCTCCCTCCCTCCCTCCTTCCTTCCTTCCTTCCTTCCTTCCTTCCTTCCTTCCTTCCTTCCTTCCTTCTTTTTTTTTCCTTCCTTCCTTCCTTCCCTTCTTTCTTTCCTTTCCTTCCTGTTTCTCCTTCTCCTCCTTCATCCCTTCCTTCCTTTCTTGCTCCTTTTCTTTTTTCCTTTTCCTTCCTCCCTTTCCTCCTTTCCCTTCCTTCCTTCCTTTCTTCTTTTTCCTTTCCTTTTCTCCTTCCCTTCCTCCCTCCCCTTCTTTCCCTTCTTTCTCTCCTTCCTTCTTCCTTCCTTCCTTTCTTCCTTCATTCATTTCCCTTCTTTCATCCTTTTCTTTCCATCCCTCCCCTCTCCCTCCTTTCCCCTTCCTTTCTTTCTTCTTTCCTTCCTTTTCCTTTCTCCTTCCTTCCTTCTATTCCTCCCTCCTTCCTTCTTGCTTTTCTCTACCTTCCTTCTTTCTTTCCTTTTCCCTTCCTCCCTTTTCCTTCTTTCCCTTTCTTCCTTTCTTTCTTCTTTTTCCTTCCTTTTCCTCCTCCTCCCTCCTCCCTTCTTCCCATTCTCTCTCTCCTCCTTCCTTCATTCCTTTCCCTTCTTTCATCCTTTTCTTTTCCATCCCTTCCTCTCCCTCCTTCCTTTTCTTCTTTCCCTCCTTCCTTCCTTCTCTTCTTCTCCTTCCTTTTCCTCCCTCCCTCCCTTCCTTCCCTTCCTCCCTCTCCTTCCTTCCTTGCTTTGCTTCTTTCTTTCCTTTTCCTCCTTCCTTCCCTCCCTTCCTTTCCTTCTTTTCCCTTCCTTCCTTTCCTTGCTTGTTTCCTTCCTTTCCTTCCCTTTCTCCCTCCCTCCCTTCCCATTCCTTCTCTCCTTCCTTCCCTCCATCCTTCCCTGGATGAATGGGGCTCCTTAAAGGGTTATTTTGGGGCCACCTTCCTCCTGCTGGCCTCGTCTTGGCTGGAGACCCTTCTTGACGCCCCCCCCCCCCTTTGGGGACCCATGGCCTGGAGTGGGGCTGGATGCGGAGGATACAGGCACCCCTTGTCCCACCTGGCAGGGTCGGCGTGCCCTTTGCAGGCAGGCGGCTCTTCCCAGGGAAAGATGGGGAAGGGAGCGAAGGAAGGAAGGAAGGAGCGAGCGAGTGAGCGAGCAGAGGAGAGAAGTTCACTGGTTCCTCCTTGGCAGCCTCTCCTGCCTCGGGGCTGGTGGACACCATCCAGGGAATCAACTCTGGAATCAGGCTGACTTCTTGCCAGCTGTTTTGTGTTTCCAAATCGTCTATAAACAATGTGGAGAGGAAAAAACAACGCCTCCGAGCCCAACCTGACGAAGGCAGAATGAGACAAGTGTGTGTTTTTCCATCCCTCTGACTCAGGTTGGCTTCGGCTCCGGCTCCGGTGTCAGTCCCTTGCAAGGCCGCTGGGGTTGGCTCCCTTTCCCTTCGCCCAGGACTGAGCCTGGGCTTGGCCTTCTGGCGGGTTTCCCCATCAAGGAGGGTGAACTGGGGGGCCTTTAGGGGCCCCTTCCATTACTATTATGTGAGTCGGAAGGCCATCTGTTTGGATTGCTTTGGTGGTGTCCTTCCTGGTAGAAGGGGTTGGGCAGGATGGCCTTTAGGGGTCCCTTCCAATATTACTCTGAGAGCTGGATGGCCATCTGTTTGGATTGCTAGGACCCTATCATTCTATGGCAGGCTGGATAGCCATCTGTCAGGTGGGCTTTGGTGGTGTCTTTCCTGGCAGATGGAGGTTAGACTGGATGGCCTTTAGGCACCCATTTCAATATTATTCTGTGACAGGCTGGATGGCCATCTGTTGGGAGGGCTTTGGTGATGTGCTTCCTGGCCAAAGGGGGCTGGATTGGATGGCCCCTAGGGGTCCCCTCCAGCTGTAGGACCCTATGATTCCATGACGGGCTGGGTGGCCATCTGCTGTCCTTCCAGTCAGAAAGGGATTGGACTGGATGACCTCTGGAGGTCCCTTCCAATATTGTTCTGTGGCAGCCTGGATGGCCACCTGCTGGGAGTGTTCTGATGATGTCTTCCCTGGCAAAAGGAAAAGTAGACTGGATGGCCTTTAGGGGTCCCTTCCAAAATTATTCAATGATTCTATGACCATCTGCAGGGAGGACTTTAATAGTGTCCTTCCTGACAAAAGGGGGTTAGGTTGGATGGCCTTTAGGGACCCCTTCCAATATTACCCTATGTTTTTATGACAGGCTGGATGGCCATCTGTCAGGAGGGCTTGAGTTGGGTCCTCCTGCCTGAGAGAAGGGAGGTGGACTGGATGTCCCCTTTGTAGTCCTTTCCAAGTAATATGAACCTAATAATCAATAGTAATAGTAATCAACAATAACAGTAATTCCATCTTTCTTCTTGACAGAAGTGGGTTGGGCTAGATGGCCCTTAGGGGTCCCTTCTAGCTATTGGATCCTATGATTATGATGGGCTAGATGGTCATCAGCTGTCCTTCTGGGCAGAAGGAAGTTGCAATGGATGGCCTTTAGGGATCAATATTATTCTATGACAGGCCGGGTGGCCATTTGTCGGGAGGGCTTTGGTGGTGTCCTTCCTGGCCGAAGGGGGTTGGACTGGGTGGCCCTCCAGCTGTAGGGCCACGTGATTCTATGACCCACTAGGTGGCCATCTACTGTCCTTCTGGGCAGAGGGAGGATGGACTGGATGGCCTCTGGAGGTCCCTTCCAATATTCTTCTATGGCAGACTGGATGAACATTTCTGGGAGCGTTTTGATGGTGTCTTTCCTGGCAGAAGGAGGACAGACTGGATGGCCTTTAGGGTTCCCTTCCAACTCTGGAGCTCTGCGATGGCTTGAGCTGAAGGACAAGGACACCTTCAAGAAAAGAGAGAGAGAGAGAGACCCTGAAACTTGGTGTCGTGGTTGCAAAAGGCACGGAAAAGCTGGAGCAGAGGTGTGTGTGTGTGTGTGTGTGTGTGTGTGTGTCAGGGAGACACGGGTTTTAATAAATTAATTATGCTTGACAGTTTGATTGACTGGGTTACTCCATACAGCCTCCAGTCTCTTCTGTCTGTCAGCCAGCCTCTTAATTTCTTGTCTTCTTCTTCCCTCTTTTTTTGGCTGAAGGTGAGGTAATAACGAGCAGCCTGGATATCTGCATACGACCTGGTGCGGAGTGCCTCTCTCTCTCTCTCTCTCTCTCTCTCTCAGGTGAGAACGGGGGCCGGGGTCCCTCCTGCGGAGCCCTGCTCTCTGCGGTCTGCGCTCCTTCCCATCCGTCACCTTCTTGGACGCACCTCGCGCACACCTGCGCGGGAGTCGCATCCTCTGCCAATAACAACTGTGTTGAACCCAGGAGGAATGGCTTACCTGCCTTTTCAAAACGCAGACGTGGTTGTTTTGTGCCCTCGGCACTCGTGGCTTAAGCTGCCTCTCTTCTCCCTCCCTCCCTCCTCTGCCTTGAGAGAGAGAGAGAGAGAGAGAGAGAGAGAGAGACCTGGGCTGCCCGTCAAGCTGAGAGACCCCAAAGGGGCCTTCAGAGCCCAAACCCCCTTCTTTCGGCCAGGAAGGGCACCACCCAATCCCTCCCGACAGGTGGCCACCTGGCCTCATAGACAGTAGTGCAGGCATGGGCAAACACTCCAGGTGTTTTGGACTCCAACTCCCACCATTCCCAACAGCCTGGTTTAGCAAAGTGGTTGAGGAGGAGGATGAACGCCTTGTTGGAACAGGGACATATTCCCTTGAGCCTCCGAAAGGCAACCGTGAGACTTCTCCTTAAGAAGGTGTCCCTAGATTCCTCGGGGTTGAATAACTACCGGCCAATTTCTAATCTCCCCTTTTTGGGCAAGGCTCTGGGGCGGGTGGTGGCCTCCCAACTCCAGGGGTTCTTGGAGGAAGCCCATTATCTTGATCCATCGCAGTCTGGTTTTAGTCCCGGCCACAACACGGAGACAGCTTTGGTCGCCTTGGTGGATGACCTCTGCAGGGAACTAGACAAGGGGAGAGTGTCCTTGTTGGGTCTTCTGGACATCTCAGTGGCGTTTGATACCATCAACCATGGTCTCCTTCTGGGTTGGCTCTCCGGAATGGGTGTTGGCACTGATTTAGAGCGCTCCTCTCCTTCCTGGAGGGCCATTCCCAGTTGGTGAAGCTGAGAGACACCTGCTCGGACCCCTAGCTGTTGACCTGTGGGGTCCCGCAAGGTTCCATTCTCTCCCCCATGCTTTTTAACATCTACATGAAATGGCTGGGTGAGGTCATCTGGGGTTTTGGAGTCCAGTTCTGTCTGTACGCAGATGACACTCCGCTCTACTATTCCTTTCCACCGAACCCCAAGGAAGCCTCCTGTACTCTAAACCAGTGCCTGGCAGCTGTAATGGATGGGGTGAAGCTTAATTGAGGTCCTCCTGGCCAGCTGTGGGGCCAGTCGGGGTCTCGGGTGACAACGTGTGCTCCAGGGAAGGGGTCCCACTCCCCCTGAGGACACAGCTCCGCAGCCAGGGGGTCCTCCTGGGTTCCGCGCTGATGCTCGATGCTCTGGTGTCGGCGGTGGCCAGGAGGGCCTTCTTTGCTCAGTTAAAGATGATGCGCCAGCTGCAACCATACCTCATGAAGTCCGACTTGGCCACGGTGGTCCATGCCTCGGTCACATCCAGGTTAGATTATTGCAACGTGCTCTATGTGTGGCGGCCCGCAAATTCCGACTGATGCAAAGGTCGACAGCCAGGCTTCTAACTGGAGCCATTTAGAGGGAACATACAAGACCCGTATTGAAACAGCTCCAGTGGCTGCCGATAAGTTCCCGGGCCCAATTTAAGGTGCAGCTTCTGACCTGCAAAGTCCTAAACGGGTTGGCCGTGCCTATCTCCACAATCGCATCTCCCCCATGAACCTGCAAAGGAAGCCCTCGTTCCCACCACTGTCTCAAGTGCAGTTGGTAAGAATGAGGGAGGGGGCCTTCACGGTGGTGGCCCCCCACCTTTGGAATGCCCTCCCCAGAGAGATAAGACAGGCCCCATCACTATCCTCTTTCTGCAGGGACCTGAAAACCTGGTGGGTGGTTCCAACAGGCGTTTGAAAATGATTAGCCCCAGGCCCCACCTTGGCCATCAGGTAGGACCCTTCCCTGCCCTTTACCCACTCCCCTGGCCCAATGCTACCTTGTGGTACTAGCCCTGGCCCAGACCTACGATGGCTGTTCAGCAGGCCTTGGAAATGAGTGGCCCCGGTCCTACCCTGACCATCAGGTAGGACCCTTCCCTGCCCTTTACCCACTCCCCTGGCCCAATGCTACCTTGTGGTACTAGCCCTGGCCCAGACCTACGATGGCTGTTCAGCAGGCCTTGGAAATGAGTGGCCCCGGTCCTACCCTGACCATCAGGTAGGACCCTTCCCTGCCCTTTACCCACTCCCCTGGCCCAATGCTACCTTGTGGTACTAGCCCTGGCCCAGACCTACGATGGCTGTTCAGCAGGCCTTGGAAATGAGTGGCCCCGGTCCTACCCTGACCATCAGGTAGGACCCTTCCCTGCCCTTTACCCACTCCCCTGGCCCAATGCTACCTTGTGGTACTAGCCCTGGCCCAGACCTACGATGGCTGTTCAGCAGGCCTTGGAAATGAGTGGCCCCGGTCCTACCCTGACCATCAGGTAGGACCCTTCCCTGCCCTTTACCCACTCCCCTGGCCCAATGCTACCTTGTGGTACTAGCCCTGGCCCAGACCTACGATGGCTGTTCAGCAGGCCTTGGAAATGAGTGGCCCCGGTCCTACCCTGACCATCAGGTAGGACCCTTCCCTGCCCTTTACCCACTCCCCTGGCCCAATGCTACCTTGTGGTACTAGCCCTGGCCCAGACCTACGATGGCTGTTCAGCAGGCCTTGGAAATGAGTGGCCCCGGTCCTACCCTGACCATCAGGTAGGACCCTTCCCTGCCCTTTACCCACTCCCCTGGCCCAATGCTACCTTGTGGTACTAGCCCTGGCCCAGACCTACGATGGCTGTTCAGCAGGCCTTGGAAATGAGTGGCCCCGGTCCTACCCTGACCATCAGGTAGGACCCTTCCCTGCCCTTTACCCACTCCCCTGGCCCAATGCTACCTTGTGGTACTAGCCCTGGCCCAGACCTACGATGGCTGTTCAGCAGGCCTTGGAAATGAGTGGCCCCGGTCCTACCCTGACCATCAGGTAGGACCCTTCCCTGCCCTTTACCCACTCCCCTGGCCCAATGCTACCTTGTGGTACTAGCCCTGGCCCAGACCTACGATGGCTGTTCAGCAGGCCTTGGAAATGAGTGGCCCCGGTCCTACCCTGACCATCAGGTAGGACCCTTCCCTGCCCTTTACCCACTCCCCTGGCCCAATGCTACCTTGTGGTACTAGCCCTGGCCCAGACCTACGATGGCTGTTCAGCAGGCCTTGGAAATGAGTGGCCCCGGTCCTACCCTGACCATCAGGTAGGACCCTTCCCTGCCCTTTACCCACTCCCCTGGCCCAATGCTACCTTGTGGTACTAGCCCTGGCCCAGACCTACGATGGCTGTTCAGCAGGCCTTGGAAATGAGTGGCCCCGGTCCTACCCTGACCATCAGGTAGGACCCTTCCCTGCACTTTACCCACTCCCCTGGCCCAATGCTACCTTGTGGTACTAGCCCTGGCCCAGACCTACGATGGCTGTTCAGCAGGCCTTGGAAATGAGTGGCCCCGGTCCTACCCTGACCATCAGGTAGGACCCTTCCCTGCCCTTTACCCACTCCCCTGGCCCAATGCTACCTTGTGGTACTAGCCCTGGCCCAGACCTACGATGGCTGTTCAGCAGGCCTTGGAAATGAGTGGCCCCGGTCCTACCCTGACCATCAGGTAGGACCCTTCCCTGCCCTTTACCCACTCCCCTGGCCCAATGCTACCTTGTGGTACTAGCCCTGGCCCAGACCTACGATGGCTGTTCAGCAGGCCTTGGAAATGAGTGGCCCCGGTCCTACCCTGACCATCAGGTAGGACCCTTCCCTGCACTTTACCCACTCCCCTGGCCCAATGCTACCTTGTGGTACTAGCCCTGGCCCAGACCTACGATGGCTGTTCAGCAGGCCTTGGAAATGAGTGGCCCCGGTCCTACCCTGACCATCAGGTAGGACCCTTCCCTGCCCTTTACCCACTCCCCTGGCCCAATGCTACCTTGTGGTACTAGCCCTGGCCCAGACCTACGATGGCTGTTCAGCAGGCCTTGGAAATGAGTGGCCCCGGTCCTACCCTGACCATCAGGTAGGACCCTTCCCTGCACTTTACCCACTCCCCTGGCCCTATGCTATTTCGTTGCTCTAGCCTAGCCCTCTCATAATAGTAATATCTGAGTTGGAAGGGACCTCAAAGAGGGCCATGAAAGCCCGGCCATCTTCTGCCAGGAAGGACACCATCCAAGCTTTCCTGACAGATGGCCATCCAGCCTCTGCTTAATAATAATAATAATAATAATAATAAGGCGGAATATGTCAAGGAAAGCCAAGAACCTGCTTTAATTGAAGTCAATAATCGGAAACTTCTCAAAGCACAGCAGACAAAGAGTCAGTACAAGAAAACTGCACTCCAAACCAGAGCTGACAGCTGGCACAACAAAGCCTTACATGGGCAGTTCCTTGAGAAGATTGAAGGAAAAGCTGACCAGGAGAAGACCTGGTGATGGCTCAGGAATGGAACCCTGAAGAAGGAGGCAGAAGAAGGCCTGGTTCTTGCAGCCCGGGAGCAAGCCATCAGGACAAAGGCCATTAAGGCCAGGATTGAAAAATCAGCGGATGACCCAAAATGCAGACTGTGCAAGGAAGCGGAGGAAACCATGGACCATCTCCTCAGCTGTTGCAAGAAAATTGCACAGACGGACTACAAACAGAGGCACAACTCTGTGGCCCAGGTGATTCACGGGAACTTATGTCACAAGGACCACCTGCCAGGAGTCAAGAACTGGTAAAGGGATCATAAACCCACAAAGGTCGTGGAAAATGAACATGCAAAAATACTGTGGGACTTTCGAATCCAGGCTGACCAAGTTTTGGAACACAATACGCCAGACATCATGATTGTGGAAAAGAAAAAAGTCTGGATTATGGATGTCGCCATACCGGATGACAGTCGCATTGAGGAAAAACAACAGGAAAAACTCAGCCGCTATCAAGACCTCAAAATAAAACGGCAAAGGCTCTGATTTCATAAACCAGTCCAGGTGGTCCCAGTGGTGATGGGCACACTGGGTGCCGTGCCAAAAGATCTCACCCAGCATTTGGAAACAATCAACATCGACTAAATCACGATCTGTCAATTGCAAAAGGTCACCTGACTTGGATCTGTGCGCATCATTCGAAAATACATCATCCAGTCCTAGACGCTTGGGAAGTGTTTGACTTGTGAGTTTGTGATACGAAATCCAGCAGAGAGATCTCGTTTGCTGTGATGTACTGTGCTTTTGTGTCAGAATAATAATAATAATAATAATAATAATAATAATAATAATAATTATAGTGTTCTAGAGTTAATGGAGAAATAGGGCTGTATAATCCTAGAGTTGGAAGGGACCCCAAGGAGGGCCACCAAAGCCCAACTCCCTCTTGCCAGGCAGGAAAATCAGATGCAAAGCCCTCCTGACAGATGGCCGTCTGGCCCCATAGACATGAGCAGGTCTTAGAATCCCCAAGGCCTCCTTCTCTCCCGGCGTCTGCCTCCACTTTGAATGGAGATCCCTGGCAGGCAGCACTTTGGCGCATCATGCAACGGCGCAGCTCCTGCTTCTCATTAGGCGCATGAGGCAGGAATGATGCAAACGTTGTTTTCGGTGCTAAGTTCAGGCTCTTTGAGGTTGGGTTGAAAAAAACCCCAGCGTAAACCACAAAAAAGCCAGTGGGCGCATAGCTGAACAGGTGGAACAAATTTGTTCAGTCTGTGTTACGAGACAGAGAGAGAGAGAGAGAGAGAGAAGGGGGGGGGAGAGAGAACGGCAACCCGCTCTTTGAGTAATAAATCATTCCCCGGCTCATTGTTCTTCTCTGGTTGCAGGAGGGACTGCGCTGCTGTGGGAATCCGTGGGAGCCTCCGCAAAACAGAGACCATCTGTGGCCCAGTCGGGATGGGGCGCAATGGGCAGCAGTGGCATTCTTTGCAGCTGCACGTGGTCGCTTTCCATTGCAATAATAATAATAACAGTAATAGTGTTCTTTCTTGCCCGCCGTTCTTTGCGGCTCGAGGCAGGTCACAGCACAGTCAAAACAGACAAACATTGCAAAAAGTTCTGTAAACAAACTCGCATATTAAAATGTAGTTCTCTAAAAGATAAATCATAAAACATATATCTATATCATACATATTAGAGATTAAAACACAGGATATGAGTTCCTTGCCTCAGGGTCTGGTGGAAGCTCCTTCCTTGGAAGCTTTTATACAGAGGCTGGATGGGCATCTGTCAGGGCTGCTTCGATTGAGCTGTTACTGCAAGGCAGAATAAAGGGGCTTGGACTAGATGACCTTTGGAGGTCTCATCCAACTCTATGACTCTGTTATTCTTTGGGAATCATTTTACTTTACTAGTATTAAGGTTAGATGGCCATCTGTCGGGGGTGCTTTGATTGTGATGTTCCTGCATGAAGGCAGAATAAAGGGGGTTGGACCGGATGGCCATTGAGGTCTCTTCCAATTCTATTATTATTGTTATTATGATTGGAGGGCCATCTGCCAGGCTGCTTTGATGGTGTTTTTCCTGCATGAAGGCAGAAGGGGGTTAGACTGAATCACCCTTGAGGTCTCTTCTAACTCGTTGAGGTTGGATGACCATCCGTCAGGAGTGCTTTGATGGTATTTTTCATGCATGAAGGCAGAAGGGGGTTGGACTGAATTGCCCCTGAGGTCTCTTCCAGCTCTGTTGTTGTTGTTGTTGTTGAGGCTGGATGACCATCTGTCAGGAGTGCTTTGATGGTGTTTTTCCTGCATAAAGTCAGAAGGGGGTGGGCTAGATTGCCTTTGAGGTCTCTTCCAACTCTTCTTGTTGTTGTTGAACTCCTATTACAGTATTATTATCATTAAGCAGAGGCTGAATGGCCATCTATTGGGGGTGCTTTGATGGTGCTTTTCCTGCATGAAGGCAGAATGAGGTTGGACTGGGTTGCTCTTGAGGTCTCTTCCAACTCTATTATGATTCTGTGAGTTTATAAACATCCCTATTAGAACGTAGTCCTGTGAAAGGTACATCTTAAAACGTATTTTGGTCTCTTCCAACTTTATGATACTATTATTCTATAAACATGTCTATTAAAACGTTGAAATGTATTTCTTTCTATCAAGTACACAGGAGAGAGAGAGAGAGAGACTAAAACACAGGGCAGGATTCATTGACAGGCCGTGCGCAGTGTTGCTGTTGCATTGCCTCCGCATGGCGCCTTCATGCTGCATCGAGGGCATGTGGGGTGGCAGCCTCCACGAAAACAGGCACCCAACTCTGTGCAACAGGGGCTCCCCCGATTTCCCTCAAGAGCCCCCCCCCTCCCTCCCTCCGGCTGCAGAAAGTCTTGTTTGTGTTGGGGCTCAGCAGCAAGATGCTGGGAAATCCTCAGAGGACGAGGGGGGTGATGGTTTTCTCACTGAGTCTGTGTGCTTTCAGGCTGAATTGCAGGCCTTAGATCAGAGACAAGTGCCGGCAGCTGGTTGTTTGGGATTCCGTTTCTGTTGGGAATCTCTTGGGAATCGGCCTTCAGCAGATGGGGACTTTTCCCCATCTACCAGGTTAGGCCTCTGCAGGGAGAGAGTGAAGGATAGATTAATTAGAAGTCAGAAAGGCTCCTGAACCCCGTGAGAAGTCCTTGAAACCCCTGTGGCTTCTTGGTTGGGTCTGAACTTAAATTAAGTGATGCTTTCTTGGTCTCTGCAGAGCAGACAACGTTGCTATAGAATCAAGTTCCTGTCTCAGCTCTCATATTCACGATTCAAGTCTCCTGCGTTTTCCTATGTTCCTGCAAGAGTTTAGCCTTGGAAAAGCTTCTATTTTCATACTTATGGCTTATTGCTTATGATCTTGCTTTCCTGGATTCCATGTACCTTGTTGTTTTGGACTACTGAACTTTGTATAAATGGACTACTGCTATTCTGTAGCACCTCTTCTGTGGCTTTTTGGGAAATGCCCCTTTCCCCTTTTGTACGTGCTTTTGTAAACAAACGGCAGTCGCTAGATACAACTGGACTGTGGTGTGGCACTGGGTGAAAAGGTGTCTTCAAGGCTAGAGTGCAACAGTTGGCACTCGGAGGGCAGGGACGGGGCTGGTTGCACAAGGCGGAGGGTGAGTCAGGCTGGGAGGAATGTGTCAAGCAACCGTCAGGTGTTTGGAAACAAGTCGCTCGCTCGCTCGCTCGCTCACTCGGAGAGGTGGGTGAGTGCGAGGAGACGGCAGCAGGAACAGGAGGAGGGCCCTTCCTTCCTTCCCTCCTTGTTGGGACACGTTGCCGCTGGGGATCCTGTCTCTGCAGAGCCCCGAGCAGAGCAGAGCCACTCTTCCTTTCTCCCCCCCCCCCCTTGCTGCACAAGCGCTCTCCTCCGGGTCGGGGCCCCGGGCTTCTCTGGGCCAGGCTGGAAGGGTCGCCCCAAGGAGCTGTGACGTCGAGCCTTGGCTGCCATTGTGGCCCAGAGGCCCAGCCTTGCCCAAGGGACACAACTCTCAGACCATGGGCATGTGTTGATAGAAGCCAGTAATGGGAAAACTTCAGCCCCCCCCCCCCAGGTGTTTTGGACTTCAACTCCCATGATCCCTAATCACCTCAGGCCCTTTTCTTTTCCCCTCAACCATTCCTGCAGCTGAGGGGGAGAAGAAAAGGGCCTGAGGTTATTAGGGATTGTGGGAGTTGAAATCCCTGGAGGGCCAAAGTTGGTCCAAGGTCAACAGCATATATGAAGCTCTTTGGGAGTGGTGGTTGTGGCTGATCGCTAGTAAAGATATTAAACAAGGTCGGAGCAAGAACGCTGCCTTGGGGTAAGCCATTCTTTGGCCTCCTCCCTCTACTTTTCCTGTCTTGAAACTCCACATAGACGCTCCGGTTTTCTAGGAGAGTCTGGATAGTTTTTGTAAAATCATAGTCTTGGGTAATATGGTAGACTTTCTGCAGCATTTTCCTATGTTGCACCATGTCATAGGCTGCTGTAAGGTCGACAAAAACTGTTCCAGTAATGCAACCTTTCTCATATCCTTCCTCGATGTACTCAGTCAGATTAAGAATTTGGGCTGTACAGTTTTTCCCTGGTCTGAAACCTGCTTGTTTGCAATAACAGCTCCTAATCGATTTAGTAGTATCCTCTCATATACTTTATATAGATGACATAGGCGTGAGATAGGCCGGTAGTTCCTGGCATTGGAGGCATCTTTACCAGGTTTTAAAACGGCAATTATCTTTGTTTTCCTCCTTCGTCTGGGATGTTATGGCGTGTTTTCCAGGCTGAATGGCCATCGTGTTCTAGCAGCATTTTCTCCTGGTGTTTCACCTGCCTTTGTGGCTATTGTCATCTTCAGAGAGTCTGACGTAGTCTATATACATGTGCAATAATGTCCAGGGTGGGAGGAAGAACCATTGTCTGTTAACCAAGTGTAAAAGGTGTAGTTAGCAAGCAGATGAAGAACCCATAGTCAATTGTGAGGGCATCTGTCTAGAAGTAGCTACCAGAAAGGAAACAGTAACTAATGAATGCCAGCCATTCACAGGAGGTCTCCAAGCAGGAAGCAGTCAAATGCTAGTGAGCACCACCCAGGCTAAGGATGTCTCCAAGGCAGCAAGCAATTCAAAGGAAACAAAGCCCTGGCTACTTCTGTGGTGGTGGTGGTGGTGGTGGTGGTGATGGTGATGATGATGATGATGATGATGATGATGATGATGTCGATGATGTCTCCAGGCAAGAAGCAATCAATGGCCAGTGAGCACCACCCAGGCTAAGGATGTCTCCAAGGCAGCAAGCAATTCAAAGGGAGCAAAGGCCAGGCTGGTTCCATGCAGATGGCATCTCTATTGACCATGCAGTCCTCCTGGTTACTCAAATGTGAATAGGTGGATCCCACTCAACACTTGCAAATCAAGCTTGCTAATACAGCCCAGAAACCACACAACACCCCATTGTGACTATCTCTTGTAGATATATTTGGCTATGTTGTGCCCTGCCTAGAGCTCGAGAAGAAGAAGGTGGTGGTGGAGGAGGAGGAGGAGAAGGAAGAGAAGGAGAAGGAAGAGAAGGAGAAGGAGAAGCACCACGATCACCACCCTTGTTCCTCTCAAATATCACATGATGTGCTGCCCAACCCCTTCTCTGGGCACAAGTCCCTCCCAGTCTGCCCAGTTGCTCCCAGTCTGCCGAAGGGGCCTCTGCTGCTGCGCCTTTTGAGACAGATGCCGCTTGCCTCTCTTTGGGGTTTGAAAGAGGAGCTTTTATTCCAAAGCCAGGACACATGTCAAGGCCATCGCGGAGCAGCCGCCTCTAATGGGGTTTTTTCATTTTATCACGAACCAAGTTTTTACTGGCAACGGCTTTCTCCCCGATTGGCTTGTTATGATGCGAAATTGCCCCGTAATGAGGACAGCTGTGGCCCAGCTGTGTGGCGGAGAGGGAGGCATCTGGCCCCGAAACGGGAACTAGTGAAAGGGGTATACAAATAAAGGTAATAACAACAGCAGCAACAGCAACAACAACACAATCATAAAAATATTTGCAGAAATATTCACAAAAAGATTTGAAAATATTTGCAGAAAATAAACATTGAGATATTCACAAGAAATATCCACAGAAATAATCCTAAAAATATTCCCAAAATGTTTACCTAAATATTAGCAAAGATGCGCAACTCTGTTTTCAAAGCCTTGAAACCTCCAAAACAGTATTTGCTGGCGAATATCATGCGCAACAGCCCAAGGTGCCCTCTGTGTAATTGGTCCAAAAAAGGTGCGCGTTAGGGTTCCTCCTTTGAAAACAAGCGCTAGGGCGCCAAAGCTTCCAACAATGGGAAGGAAAACCTTGGATGCGCCTATGCTGCAAAATGAATGGGCTTTTCAACTGCCTTGGCTCAACGTTAGGGGGTCATGCAGATGCCTCAGCAGACTTCAAATCCCAGGTTTGCATTGCATTGAGATGTGGCCACTGAATGGGAGGTAACGTCCCCCAAAGAGGGGCTCCAGGTACAATAAAGGTCTCCATGAATCTGGCTGCGTTTTGTGCCTCTTGACAGAGGTCGTGGTGCTCTTTTATCACGGCAGAACCGGGGTCCCCGCTTCATGGAGAGGGCTTCCTTCTCTTCGGCTGCAAGAGGAGGAGGAGGAGGGCGAACTCGGGGTGGAGTGGCCTCCTGGGGGGGGGGATCGCACATTCCTCAGCACTGAGGTATCCCTGTTTGAAACCTTAGCCTCGCTTCAGCACCTGCAGCCGTGGGCCGGTCTAGAGACTGCGTTGCTGTAATCCAATGCACCGAGTCGTAATCCCTGTGATCCCAAATAAAAGGCCGGTGCCAAACGGCTGCATTCAGTTGGGGTTGCGCTCGCTCTTCCCCATTGGAGTGTTGCCAGGCCTTTTGAATGGAAGCAGGGAGCCCCAGAGCAAGGTTTGGCGACCCCGAAGGGACTCACGGAGAGGAGGCCGGGAATGGATGGGAGCCAAGGAGGGCGCCAAGAGGTGGTGGTGTTTGTCTATACCCCGCCTGTCTCCCCACAAGGAAACAAGCCCCCAAAGGGGACCCCAAGAGGAGTCCCCAGCCCTGGCCCTCTGCTGCTGAGGAAATGGTGCTGTGCGTTCCGATGGCCTGTAAATGGGGCTGCTGTGTTTTCTCTTCCACTTTCTCTTACGATCATTGAATAATAGAGTTGGAAGGGACCTCCAGAGGCCATTCAGCCCAACCCCCTTCTGCCTTCATGCAGGAAAAGCACAATCAAAGCTCCCCCAACGGGTGGCCATCCAACCTTAATAATAATAATTATTATTATTATTATTTATTTATTTATTTCCATTACTTTTACCCCGCCCTTCTCAACCCCCAAGGGGGGACTCAGGGCGGCTTACACAACGATGCACCATCTGATGCCTATACAGTTACACATAATAAAGTCATAGTTAAAACAATTAAAAACAATTATTACAGTTAAACACACGAAGTAAACAAACCACATTATATGAAACTATTCACGCGTTCAGCATTCGTCTTCCGGGTTCCAGATTCCGTTCCATTAAACATTTCCTAGGCCATATCAATCCTTTCTTTACCTACCCGATTGACCAAACGCTTGGTCCCACAACCATGTTTTCAGTTTTTTCCTGAAAGAGAGGAGTGTGTTCGCTGTTCTGATTTCCCCAGGAAGCGAGTTCCACAGGCAGGGGGCCACCACCAAGAAGGCCCTGCTCCTTCTCCCCGCCAGCCTCACTTGTGATACTGGCGGGGTCGAGAGCAGGGCCCCTCCAGCCGATCTTAAACTCTGGGGTGGGACGTAGAGGGAGATCCGTTCGGACAGATACACTGGGCCAGTGTAATAATAGTGTCAATGTCGCAATCCCAGGTGACAACAGGATTGCAGAGAAACAACAGGGATATAAGGATTTAAACATCGAACTGCAAAGACTCTGGCACAAGCCAGAGTGATGGGCACTCTGGGTGCAGTGCCTAAAGACCTTGGCCTGCACTTAAACACAATCGGCGCTGACAAAATTACCATCTGCCAGCTGCAGAAGGCCACCTGACTGGGAACTGCATGCATTATTCGCCAATACATCACACGGTCCTAGACACTTGGGAAGGGTCCGACGTGCGATCCATTACAACAGCCAGCAGTGTCCATGTTTGCTGTGGACTCATCTTGTTGTGTTTCTAATAATAATAATAATAATTGGAAGAGTCCTCCAAAGGCCATTTAGCCCAACCCCCTTCTGCCTTCGTGCAGGAAAAGCACAATCAAAGTTCCCCCAACAGGTGTCCATCCAACCTCAATACCAGTAATAATAATAATAATAATAATAATAATAATAATAATACTTATGTAGGCGATCCCTCGTTGTCTGAGTAAGATTGTCCTCCAAGTGCAGTGTCTTGGTGGTATCTCCATAGGTGGCTGTGGAGCCCTTTTCTTGACCTGCATGTTCTGCCACCACAGTGAGGGCGTCGGTTTCCAGGTGGAAGGCGGTCCCGGTCAAGGTTGGCTTGACACACCTCCTTCCTCTTGGAACATTTCTCCCTTTCACCCTCCATTCAGGCCTCTTCAAATTCTACAGCACTGCTGGTCACAGCTGACCTCCAGCTAAAGTGCTACAGTTTTTAAGGTTGGCTTTGAGCCCATCTTTAAATCGCCTTTTCTGTTCACCAACATTCCGTTTTCCATTCTTGAGTTGGGAGTAGAGTAACTGCTTTGGGAGATGGTGATCTTTGGGCATTCAGACAACATGGCCTTCAGTCCAGCGGAATTGATGGCGTAGGAGCATTGCTTCAATGCTGGTGGTCCTTGCTTCTTCTTCCAGCACGCTGACCTTTGTCCGCTTGTCTTTTTCCCAAGAGATTTGCAGGATTTTTCAGAGGCAGTGCTGACGGAATAGTTTCAGGAGTTAAGTGTGACATCTGTAGACAGTTCATGTTTTGCAGGCGTATAGCAGAGTTGGGAGGACAATGGCTTATAAACAAGCCCCTTGGTCTCCCTACAAATGTCCCGATCCTCAAACACTCTCTGCTCCATCCGGAAGAATGCTGCACTCGCAGAGCTCAGGTGATGTTGTATTAGTGTCAGTGTTGACTTTTGTAGAGAAGTGACTGCCAAGGGAGTGGAAATGATCAACATTTTCTAACATTACACCATTAAGCTGCGTTTCTGTCATTGGAGAGGGATTGGCTGGTGCCTTTTGCTGGAAGAGCACTTTGGTTTTCTCAATGCGCAGTGACAGGCCGAGCTTCTTGTATGCTACTGCGAAGGTATCTAGAGTGGCTTGTAGGTCTTCTTCTGAATGCACGCAGACTACGTTATCATTGGCATATTGGAGTTCTATAACAGATATTGTTGTGACCTTGGTTTTGGTTTTCAGTCTGCTGAGGTTAAATAGCTTGCCATCTGTCTGATATAAATCATCAATAATAATAAGGACCCATGGAAAGGAGGCCAGCAATGGGGGGGGGGGGCTACTCTCTGCAGATTGCTGAATGTCCACCTTCCTTTCTAAACATAGAAATTAGCATGTGATACCTGCATTTAAATCTCTCTCCCTTCTTTTGTCCTCTTTTTGGTAAGTGGACACTCATGACTTCCCTTGACATTTCAGGATGATAACTCTATGCCTCATGATCTTCTGCATTGCTCACCGTGGAAAATGGTGAAGTGTCAAACCCTTATTTGCTTTCCAGTCACTCCCACTATATTTTTCGAACCTACAGTTTT
This sequence comes from Anolis sagrei ordinatus, assembly GCF_025583915.1. NCBI lineage: Eukaryota > Metazoa > Chordata > Lepidosauria > Squamata > Anolidae > Anolis > Anolis sagrei. The sequence goes on along the minus strand of NW_026844478.1, from coordinate 121,430 downwards.
CCAGAGAGACATGATTTCTCTTCTCTCTTAGAATGTAACCCTTATGGCATCCTTACTCCTCCAAGTACAGAATATTCGTAATGTTCCATAACTCAATCGGAATGGGGGATCTTGAAAAGTCACAAGGAGGGTACCGAGCTCTTGCCCACAGAGAAAGAGGCCCCGCCAGAGCCATGGGGTGTGAGAGGGGCGCCGGTCTCCTTGCTGACCCACAGCCTTGGGACCCCAAAGGGGTGCTGGTGGGGAGGGAGGGAGGTCCATGTTCTCCATCAGCTTCTCACCATCTCATAGTCAAGGACAGTCCGTAGTCATCCAGAATAATCCTACAAGGGCAAAGCAGACAGACAGTCCAGAGTTCTTTCCAAGGGTCAAAGCCAAGCAGTCTCACCAATTCTCGTCATAGTCATCTAAGTTCGATCCAAGAGTTCACCAACAAAGATTCGGGCTGTAGCTGTTCCATGACGTTGCTTCCAGCAACTACCACCTCCAGCTACTTCTGCCACTCTCACAAGTGCTCTCACCTTTAGATCTCCTCCGTTGGATGGCATCAGCCCTTAACTGCAGTCTGAATAGCTGGAATGCTTAACTCCACACTACTCAGTGGGGCCTGCGCAGGTGTGGCTTTCCTGTGGGGTACCGCCCTCCCTTGTGTGGTCCAGCTGCCCACCCAGACCCTCTCTCTGTCTCTCCTCAGGTCGCCCTGCGCAGCCTGCTCTTCCCGGAGGATCCCGCTCTGCCCGTTTCCCAAGAGGAGAGCAGCGCCCACCTCCATCACCGCATCCGAAGGAACACGCGGAGCAAAGCCAATGAAGGGGCCGAGGGTGAGTCCCATGCAGCCCTCGCCTTCCTCTTCCTTCTTCCTATTGTCATTACTGATACAGTTGTCATTTCCAAGAGCCCTTTGAGGATGTGAAAGGCCACAATGTTAGGTTTGCTATTGTTGTTGCATGCATTCGAGTCATTGACGTACGATGACGATAAGGCAACCCTATCATGGGGTTCGCTTGGCCAAATTAGTGTCTGTATATACGTATACATATGTGTGTGTGTGTGTGTTTCTAGAAGAAAGGCAAAACAGAACACACTAATTATTATTATTACTATTATTATTATTATTAACTTTATTTATACCCCGCTAACATCTCCCGAAGGACTCGGTGCGGCTTACAAGAGGCCAAGGCCAACACATCAATAAAACAACAGTATAACAAATACAACAATAAATAAACTCATAAAGCAAAACAATAACATTAAAACAATAGCAATAAACATTAAACAATATATATTATATATATATATCTCTACCTGAACATGCATCTGTGTAGAATCTACCACTATTACTACATTACAATATTCTTCAAATATTACTTCCTCCATAGAATGTCATTTTCTGACATTGGTAACTGTAAAATTTCTATGTATTGTCGAAGGCTTTCATGGCCGGAATCACTCAGTTCTTGTGGGTTTTTTCGGGCTATATGGCCATGTTCTAGAGACCTCTGAGGATGCTTGCCATAGATGCAGGCGAAACGTCAGGAGAAAATGCCTCTAGAACATGGCCATATAGCCCGAAAAAACCCACAAGAACTGTGTAAAATTTCTAATAATAATAATAATAATAATAATAATAATAATAATAATAATAATAATAATAATAAAAATTATATATTATATTTTAGAGAAAACTCCCCAGGATAGTTTCATACAATACATTATTATCAACACTCTTAGCCAGCACACCAAAAATATATTATTTATAGTAACCCAATAATAATTTTGTTGTCTAGATGGGTTTAGAGGAGGGCTTCTTAAGCTTCTTGTCTGTAGGTATATAGGTGCATAAAATAGATATAAAAACCAAACATTTCCTGAAAAACCAACTAGGGCTGGTTTTCCTTTTCATGAAACGTAGCTTAAACTCTTCTGTAAACACTGCAATGTCTGCAACAGCCACTAAGTGGCGCTTAGAAACACTCTTGCCAGGCGCCTTCCTGACCCCCAACATTTTAAGGAGCCAATGGTTTACATCGGGCTTCTTGAGCTTTTCCTGCTCGCAACCCCTTTTTGCCCAAGAAAGTTTTGTGTGACCCCAAGTATCCTATAGGTATGTGAAACAGGTAATACGTTGGCATTCCCTTTCCTCCGCAAGGCCCAGAAAGGCCTCTTTGTGGGTTAGAGAGGGATGCTTGCGGCATCTGCTGCAACTTTGTCTCTGTCGCTTCCCCTTCTTCTTCCTTTTGCCCGGATTGTTTTGCAATTTCCTCGCTGAAGTGGTTTCCTTCGGTGTTTGCCAAACCCCGGGAGCGAGTGTCTTAATTCATGGGATGTTGTAGGTTTTTCCGGGCTATAGGGCCATGTTCTAGAGGCATTTCTCCTGACGTTTCGCCTGCATCTATGGCAAGCATCCTCAGAGGTAATGAGGTCAGACCTCACAACCTCTGAGGATGCTTGCCATAGATGCAGGCGAAACATCAGGAGAAAAATTGCCTCCAGAACATGGCCATATAGCCCAGAAAAACCTACAACAACCCATGGATTCTGGACATGAAAGCCTTCGACAATACTTTGTATTAATTCACTTGGGCGCTCGCTCGGGTCAGGCAGAGAGGCTTGCCCTCAAAGGGTTTTCAGCCTGACATTCCCTTGGCCGTAAACATCGTCCCAAGTCCGCCTCACTTTGGGGTGTGGAGCCATAGGCGCATGCAGCCATTACAGCCCAATGGCAGGAAGGAAGGAAGGAAGGAAGGAAGGAAGGAAGGAAGGAAGGAAGGAAGGAAGGAGATCCACCTGGACGTTGACCGGAAAGAACTTCTTGACCGTGAGAAGGAGTCTATTGTTATTACTATCATTGCTCATGTGCTCTTCTGTTTGTAATACCGTGCAAACAAAAGGTGGACAACTCAGATGTGCAGGGTTCTATGATTTTAGGATTCCATTATTATTATTCTTAAGCAGAGGCCAAATGGCCATCTGTCAGGAAGGATTGGATTGTGCTTTTCCTGCCTGGCAGAAAGAAATGGGTTGGGCTGAATGGCCCCTGGAGTCTCTTCTAACTCTATTATTATTATTATTATTATTATTATTATTATTATTATTATCATCAATGTTATTAAACAGACTGGATGGCACTCTGTCAGGAGGGATCCGATTGTGCTTTTCATGCATGGCAGAAACAAGTGGGTTGGACGGGATGGCCCTTCCAATGCTGCTATTATTGTTGTTATTATTGTTATTATTAAACAGAGGCTGTGTGGTCATCTGTTAGGAGGGATTAGATTGTGCCATTCCTCCCTGGAAGAAAAGGGTTGGACTGGATGGCCTTCTTTGGGGTCCCTTCCAACTCTAGGATTCTATTATTATCATGATGATGGTTATTATTAAACAGAAGCTGGGTGACCATCTGTCGGGAGGGATTGGATTGTGCTTTCCCTGCCTGGCAGAAGGGAGTTGAACAGGATGGCCCTCTTTGAGGTCTCTTCCAACCCTGTGATCCGATGACTGTATAAACAGGATGGCCATCTGTCGGGAGGACTTGGATGGTGTCATTCTTGGCAGAATTGGGTTGGACCGGATGGCCTTTAGGGGTCCGTTCCCTCTTGAGGATCCTATGAGATTGAGCGACAAAGGTCAGGAGGGCTTTCTCTGAACCCGAACCCATCCCGGCGGGAATGCAGCTGCCTATTCAAGTGTGTGTAGAGAGAGAGAGAGAGAGAGAGAGAGAGAGAGAGAGCAACAGGGAGCTGAGCTGTTTAAAAATAAACTCCGCCGTCCCAGCCAAGACGCCTCTGGGTATTTGGTTTGAACCTATTAGTCTGCATATGTTAAAGCTGCGGCAACGTCTGTCAGCTCCGTCAGAAACACAGATTGCTTGGATTGCCATTCCTTGCCCCCGGGGCCAGAAACGGGTTCGGGGTTGAGGCATGGCAGGCCTCTCCTTGTTCAGTATTAGTATGGTTGTTGTTGTTGTTGTTGTTGTTGTGATTGTTATGAGAGGGACAGAGGTTCACACCAAGCCGCCGCGCTTTGTTATGGCGTTCCGGCCTCCCGCCTGGGTGCCTGCTATGCCGCAGGGATGCTCCCTCCTCTTGCAGATGTTTGTTTACTCGCTCCTCGACTTAAGCCGCAACTCCCTCGCTCGCTCGCTCGCTCTCGCAAACCCTCCGTTGTTCCTTTTGGTTGCTTTTAGCTCCCAACAAACAAACTCTTCTGTCTCTTTTTTTGCCCCATCTCCAATGACTAATACTTCTGTCAGCAGCTTTTTAACTTCATATTTCGCTCGTTACTCAGAGGTGAAGAAAGAGGAGCTGCTGGAGCAGCAACTGCTGAGAGAAATGAGCCCTTGCACTTGCAAGCTGCAACCTGCTGCAAAGGAAGGAACGGTCGGTCGGTCGGTCGGTCGGTTGATGCAGCGGGAATGGAGGGGTCCAGTGAGGCGGACGCCTCATCCCAGGCCAGAAAGGGAGTAAAGGGGTCAGGACTCCGTCTCTGCAGAGGGAGGAGGGGGAAAGGTAGAAGAAGTAGAAGCAGTAGTAGAAGAAATAGAAATAGTAGAAGAAGGAGAAGAAGAAATGGAAGAGGAAGTGGAAAGAGAAGAGGAGGAAGAAGCAGAAGTAGTGGAAGAAGTAATAGAAATAGTATAATATGATGATGATGAAACAGTAGTAGAAACAGAAGACGTAGTAGTAGTAGTAGTAGTAGTAGTAGTAGTAGCAGTAGTAGAAGTAGTGGAAGAGGAAGTATTAGAAGTGATAGAAATAGTATAAGAAAATGAAGAAGTAGAAACAGAAGAAGTAGTAAAAGTTGTGGAAGAGGAAGTAGAAGTATTAGAAGTAGAAGACGTGGTATTAGAAGTAGTCGTAGAAGAAGAAGCAATAGAAATAGTATACAAAGAAGATGATGATGATGAAACAGTAGTGGAAATAGAAGACGTAGTAGTAGTAGAAGTGGTAGAAGTACTGGAAGAGGAAGTAGAAGTACTAGTAGTAGAAGAAGTGGTATTAGAAGTAGTAGTAGAAGAAGAAGTAATAGAAATAATATACAAATAAGATGATGAAGAAGAAGTAGTGGAAATAGAAGAAGTAATAGAAGAGGAAGAAGAGGAGGTGGAGGGAGAAGTAGAAGAATAAGGAGAAGGGGAAGAAGAAGGGGGCGATGAAGAAGAGGACAACATAGCAGTATAGGAAGAATTAGAAGTAGGAGGAGGAAGGAGGAGAAAGAAGAGGAAGAGGTAGAACAAGAAGTAGATGTAGAAGAAGCTGATGTGGAAATTAAAAAAGGAGAAGAAGTAGTCAAAGGAGAAGGAGGGAGAGAAGGAGAAGTAAAATAGAAGAGGAAGTAAAGTAGAAGAAGAAGAGGAGGAAGGAAAAGAAGGAGAAGGGGATGTAGAAGAACTAGATGCACCGTCACTTCTTTCCTGCGCAGAGAGCTGTCCCATGGGCTTTTGCCCCGTTTCCCTGGGGCTGGTTAAATGGCTGCCACCTGATCATTGGCCACTTTCCTTGCGTGATTTTTGTCAGTCTATGGAGATGATGATGATGATGGTGATGATGATGATGATGATGATGGCTGGCACTTCCTGCCCCATTTCAGGGCCCCCTGATCTGGCTGAAGGTTGTCGCCCTTGGCTTCCACTTTTCTGCTCCTGTTGTTGTTATGTTAGCTCATAGCAACACCACTTAGGCGATCCCTCGTTGTCCGAGTAGGATAATCCTCCCGGGAGGGTCCGTAGGTGACTGTGGATCCCTCTTCTTGACCTGCATCTTCTCCCTTTCGCAGTGAGGAGGGCATTGGTTTCCAGACGGAAGGCGGTCCCGGTCGGGGTTAGCTTGACGCACCTTCCTCTTGGTACCTTTCTCTCTTTCACCCTCCATTCGTGCCTCTTCAAATTCTGCAGCTGGAGCGCTCAAGGGCCAGGGCTCCCCAGTTCTCAGTGTCTATGCCAGAGTTTTTAAGGCTGGCTTTGAGCCCATCTTTCAATCTCTTTTCCTGTCCACCAACATTCTGTTTTCCGTTCTTGAGTTCGGAGTAGAGCAACTGCTTTGGAGACGGTGGTCGGGCATCCAGACAAGGTGGCCGGTCCAGCGGAGTTGGTGGCAAAGGAGCATTGCTTCAATGCTGGTGGTCTTTGCATCTTCTTCCAGCACACTGACGTTTGTCCACTTGTCTTCCCAGGAGATTTGCAGGATTTTCCGGAGGCAGCCGTAATGGAATAGTTCCAGGAGTTGCATGTGACGTCTGTAGACAGTCCACGTTTTGCAGGCGTAGAGCAGGGTTGGGAGGGGAATAGCTCTATAAACAAACCCCTTGGCATCCCTATGGATGTCCCGGTCCTCAAACACTCTCTGCTTCATTCGGGAAAATGCTGCACTTGCAGAGCTCATAACAACAACAATTTGGAAAGAGTGTTCTGTTCCTGGTTTGAATGTGTTGTTTCCTTTTTCATTATGAGGTCCTTACTTTGAAAGTGCTGTATATCAGTTTAGCAACATCCTACCCAAAGGAGTATGACGCGTCTGCAAGTCGTGGCAGCGACTGAGCCGGGGCCATTGCTGTCGTTTTGGCCTATTCGCTCTTTCATGCCTTGGAAATGAACTATAAGGATAACTAACGGTTAATGCTTAACACGTGGCAGACGATGGCACGGGACAATATGGATAGCATTGCGCACCATCTCCCACCAAACGCCAGCAGCGCCTGCAGAGGGTCGGACTAGACGTCGGGTTAGGATGCACACCAAAACCTCCCAGGGCTTTCCTTTGCAAATGGGATATTCTGCATTCATGACCAGTGTTTTATGCCTTTAGAAGGCGAAAGCATGCAAAACAGACAGAGCGAGGAAGGAAGAGAGCGGCCTCGTTCCCTCTCTCTCTCTCTCTCTCTCTCTCTCTCTCTGCGTGCCGCTGCTCCTTTCACCTGAAAGCGTTGCTCAACCGCCGTCCTCCGCTGCCAAGTGTCAGGCAAGTTCAGGCCCAGGCGGACAAGTATTTGAGTAATTTTGTAATTAGTTGCACGTCTGAGGTTTTCCTCCTGCTTTTTTCTTTTCCTTCTCCCTCACTCCCTCCCGCTCCACTTGTCACTTCTACATGTTTCGGGACCGGTTACAGAGATTGCGCTCCTGCAGCCGGGATTGGAGGAACACGCATCCACCATGATTACGGGGAATGTGGTTGTATCATGGTATTTGCCCTTTCTGCTGCAGCATCACTCATGCCTGGCATACGAGGAATATTGTTATATGACGGTATTTGCCCTATCTGCTGTAGGTAGTGTCACAATTGAAACTCATTCCAGAGCAGGAGGAATGTGGTTGTATCACGGTATTTCCCTTTCTGCTGCAGCATCACTCATGCCTGGCATACGAGGAATATGAGTTCCAAATGGTTATGAGGAATATTGTTATATAGCAGTATTCGCCCTTTCTGCTGCAGCATCACAATTGAAGCTGGTGTCCACAATATGAGGAATATTGTTGTATAATGGTATTTGCCCTTTCTGCTGCAGCGTCACAATTGACACTCATGTCTGGAATATGGGGAATACTGTTGCATAATAGTATTTGCCCTTTCTGCTGCAGCATGACAATTGAAACTCATGCCCAGCATATAAGGAATGTGGTTGCATAATGGTATTTGCCCTTTCTGCTGCAGCATGACAATTGAAACTCATGCCTGGAATATGAGGAGTATTGATTGCAGCTCCTTTGCACACAGCCATCCATCCTGGGCAGCAGTCATTGCTTCCGTGTCCCGAAAGGCCTGGAGGGCACCCCCCCCTCCTCCTCCTCCTCCTCCTCCTCGCCTTGCATTGAGGAAGGAAGGATGTGTCTGGGGGTGATGGCAGGTTTCGAAATGCTGCTGCCTCATTAATCCTGACAGATGTATCATTCAGGAAGGGCAATTAGGAGGAGCGGCGGGCCGGGCCGGTGGCGTCCTCCTCCTCTGCCAGGGAGAGCAGGGTGCCAAGCGCCATGCCATGCGCGCCCTTGCGTCACCACCCAGCGCTCTCTCCGCTCGGCCTGCCAGCTTCCCTCCTTGCCCGACTCTCCCTGGAAACCTGGCAGGCGGAAGGAAGGAAGGGTGGGCGACTCCCAAAAGAGCATTCGCTGCTCTCTCTCAGCCTCAGTCTCAGGAGGAGGAGGAGGAGGAGAGGATGGAACAGGAAGAGGAGGGTGAAGAGGAGGAGGAGGAGGAGGAGGAGGAAAAAGAGTTGGAAGAAGTGGGTGGAGAAGGAAGGGGAAGAGAAGACTGAAGATGAGGAGGAGGAAGAGGAGGAGGAGGAGGAGGAAAAAGAGTTGGAAGAAGTGGATGGAGAAGTAAGGGGAAGAGGAGGAGGAAGAGGAAGAGAAGACTGAAGATGAGGAGGAGGAGGGAGGAGGAGGAGGAAAAAGAGTTGGAAGAAGTGGATGGAGAAGTAAGAGGAAGAGAACACTGAAGATGAGGAAGAGGAGGAAGAAGAGGAAGAGGAGGAGGAGGAAAAGAGTTGGAAGAAGGGGAAGAGGAGGAGGAAGAGGAAGAGAAGACTGAAGATGAGGAGGAGGAAGAGGAGGAGGAGGAGGAAAAAGAGTTGGAAGAAGTGGATGGAGAAGTAAGAGGAAGAGAACACTGAAGATGAGGAAGAGGAGGAAGAAGAGGAAGAGGAGGAGGAGGAAAAGAGTTGGAAGAAGTAAGGGGAAGAGGAGGAGGAAGAGGAAGAGAAGACTGAAGATGAGGAGGAGGAAGAGGAGGAGGAGGAGGAAAAAGGAGGAAGAAGGGATGGAGAAGGAAGAAGGGAAGGAAGAAGAGAGGAGGAAGAGGAGGAAGAAGAGGAAGAGGAGGAGGAGGAAAAAGAGTTGGAAGAAGTGGATGGAGAAGTAAGGGGAAGAGGAGGAGGAAGAGGAAGAGAAGACTGAAGATGAGGAGGAGGAGGAAGAGGAGGAGGAAAAGAGTTGGAAGAAGTGGGTGGAGAAGTAAGAGGAAGAGAACACTGAAGATGAGGAGGAAGAGGAGGAAGAAGAGGAAGAGGAGGAGGAGGAAAAGAGTTGGAAGAAGTAAGGGGAAGAGGAGGAGGAAAAAGACTTGGGAGAAAAAGAGGAAGAGAAGACTGAAGATGAGGAGGAGGAGGAAGAGGAGGAGGAAAAGAGTTGGAAGAAGTGGGTGGAGAAGTAAGAGGAAGAGGAGGAGGCGGCAGAGAAGGCAGGCGCATCTCCTTGCCAGTCAGTCTTTGATCCCTCCTCCTCCTCCTCCTCCTCTTCATCTTCCTCTTCATCTTCCTCTTCCTTTGCGTGGAAGGCCAGCCTGCCCTTGCCTTGACCCAGAGCAGCCAGAGGAGTCCAGGGAGTGGGAAGGCGTTGGAGCCATTTGACCAAAAGGACTGACGGAGGAGGAGGAGGAGGAGGAGGAGGAGGAGGAGGAGTGAGAAGGGATGCTTGGGAACCCGAGAAAATGAGAGCGCCAGAGGCCAAAGAGCGGTGGAAGGAGGCCTCTCCTCCACCTCAGAGGGAGGCCGTGCTGCCTTGTTTCCTGAGGAAGGCGTAAACGTTCACCTGGCCTCCCTTTGCCTGGCGCCCAACCCGGCCTTGGCGGAGGGCCTTCCAAGGAGTGGCCCCCTGGGTGGGTTTCCTGAGGCTCCAGAGAAGGCGCCTGGACTCATGGATCCCCAGTGCAACCCGAGGCCTTTCCCGTCCAAGGAGACCGTCCGTCCGTCCGTCCGTCCGTCCTGTGGCTGCTTCCTCCTCCTCCTCCTCCTCCTCGTCCTCGTCCTCAGCAGGGAGCCTGCCTTTTGCGAGGATGCAGCAGCAGCAGCAGGGAGCGAGGCCTGTGTGCAGAGCGACAAAAGAGGGCTGTGGGTGCCGCTGTGCCTTTGCGGGGCCCTTGGTTCCCCCACGAGGCCCACCCTTGGCTTGACTCAGGGTGTTTCCTTTCTAGGGATCCCACCAAAGAGACCGATGAGTGCCATTCTGCAGCCGGGCTCCTTCCTTGAGAGGCAGCAAGTTTGTTGTTGTTGTTCATTCGTTCAGTCGTCTCCGACTCTTGGTGATCTCATGGCCAGCCCACGCCAGAGCTCCCTGTCGGCCGTCACCACCCCCAGCTCCTTCAAGGTCAGTCCAGTCACTTCAAGGATGCCATCCATCCATCTTGCCCTTGGTCGGCCCCTCTTCCTTTTGCCTTCCACTTTCCCCAGCATCATTGTCTTCTCCAGGCTTTGCTCTCTCCTCATGATGTGGCCAAAGGACTTCCACTTTCCCTCTCGTCTCCTTCCCTCCAATGAGCTTTAGTCGGGCTTTCTTTCCTGGAGGATGGACTGGTTGGATCTTCTCGCAGTCCAAGGCACTCTCAGAACTTTCCTCCAACACCACAGCTCAAAAGCATCTATCTTCCTTCGCTCAGCCTTCCTTAAGGTCCAGCTCTCACATCCGTAGGTGACTACAGGGAATACCATGGCTTTGACTAGGCAATGGATCTTTGTTGCCAGTGTGATGTCTCTGCTCTTTACTATTTTATCGAGACTGGACATTGCTCTCCTCCCAAGAAGGAAGCGTCTCCTGATTTCCAGATGTTCCCCAAAATACCCATCCGTTCCCCGGTGGTGCAGTGGGTTCAACCCTTGTGCCGACAGGACTGCTGGCCGACAGCGGTTCGAATCCAGGGAAAGCAAGTTGGGCTCCCTCTGTCAGCTCCAGCTCCCCATGCGGAGACATGAGAGAAGCCTCCCACAAGGATTGTAAAGCATCTGGGCAACGTCTCCTGGGCAACGTCCTTGCAGACGGCCAATTCTTTCAAACCAGGAGCAACTTGCAGTTTCTCAAGTGGCTCCTGACACACACATACATATAAATGTTTATATATTTGTAGACTGAATTGTACTGAAAGGCTTTTAATGTAAGCAGGAGAGAAAAAGCGGGGGATAAATAAACAACAGCGACAACAACAGCAACAATAATGGCTTGTGGTGGACACAGGCTTCCTCCTCATCCTCCTCCTCCGTTTCCCATGTGGCCGCCATCCCTTTCTGTGCTGGCATTGAAGGCAATGGCTTCCATCCCTCGCAACTGTGTTTGGCTCGCCGCAGTTATTTGTACTTTCACTCGGCTTCATCATCATCCAGAGGGTACGACACACACACACACACACACACACACAACTAACTTTAAAGGCTTTGCGGGGTGATCCAAGCTGCTCCAGGAAAAGGCATGTGAATGTGTTGTCGAAGGTTTTCACGACCGAAATCACTTCGTTGCTGTGAGTTTTCTGGGCTGTCTGGTCATGTTCCAGCAGCATTCTCTCCTCACATAGATGTGGGTGAAACATCAGGAGAGAATGCTTCTGGAACATGGCCAGACAGCCCAGAAAACTCACAGCAACGTAGGCATGTGAATGTTTGTACATCTTTAGGTTTGAAATTCAGTTGCATTGGTTTTATTGTGAATCTCATTTTTAGGGAGATAAAGTGGGATGCAAACAACAACAACAAAGTCCAGCCCCGTGAGAGATCCTTTCTCTCCAAGGGACTCGTTGTGACAACTGTCCTGGAATTTCACCACAAATTTCGTAACGGCACAACTTCATCTCAAAATAATAATAGCAGTAATAATAACAATGTTATGGATTGCCCGCCTCCCCTTTTCAAGGCCTGCGCCAATTCCAATTGTGCCCAAATTGGGAAAGGGTGATTCTCGTGCGTGGAAAGCTTCTCGTTCCCTTTGGCAAAAAAATAGCCAAGGGAAGCTTTTAGCGGGGCGTTTGCTGAAGAGATGGACTCGGGGAACAAAGGGCCCAATGGCAGGAAAACGGGGAGGCGGGGTGGCGTTGTTGTTGTTGTTGTTGCTGCTGCTGCTGCAGAGGGTCGTCCCAGGTGCCATCCCCCCCTCTTTCTCTTGACCGAGTCTCTTCCGAAAGGGCTTGCAAGAAATCCATCCCGTCAATATGTCTCAAGGGGGGAAACGTCAGCGGTTTGCTTAAGCGACACGGAGCGACAGCCGGGGCCCAGATGTTGCGCGCAGGAGCGCATCCAGATGGGAAGCCTCTTCCCGCGCGGCTTCTGCTCCTCCGGGTTCCTTCTTCTCAGCCATTCCCGCTTCTGCCATTGGCTTCTTGGGACGAAAGTATCATCCCGTGAATGGTTTGGCCCTCCCTCCCTCCCCCCCTCCCCCCCCCCCAGTGTTTTGGACTTCGACTCCCACAATTCCTGGCAGAGGAGCTGAACTCCCTTGTTCTTTCTCTCTTCTTTTCCAGGCACAACCTCAGCTAAGAAGAAAAAAGGTGAGTTGATGCTTCATCGCTGGTTTTCTACAGGTTTCCGTCCAGGTCGGTCTAGAGGTAGTTTTTCTCAGATCCAGTTTTGGATAAAGAGGATTCAATTAGCGGGTGCAATTTTGGAGGGCGGAGTGGCACAGTGGTGTCTATGGAAGCAATGCAGTGGGTGCAAGAGGGCGAACCCTGCAGCACAGATGTCCCTGCTGCTCTTGGGCAAACACCAGTGGGGTATCATGCTGTGGTTTGATGCCGGGCTGCGTGGCCAACAGATCCTAGCAGCGTATGCTTCTGCATTCACTTCATGGCTATTCGCATCTCTAGGGGATCTGATGGGTGTCAGAGGATACACACAGAGACATATACATACATACACACCTGTGGAATCATGTCCAGGGTGGGAGGAAGAACCAGTGTCTATTAAACTGAACAAAACATGGCTGCCAGTATTGAAAAACACTGTAAAATTGAGACAGTGACCAATGAACGCCACCCAGGCTAAGGATGTCTCCAAGGCAGCAAACAATTGAAAGGAAACAAAGGACAGGCTACTTCTATAATTATAATAGTAGTCATCATCATAATGCTACTACCAATAATAATGTCTCCAAGGCTAGAAGCGATGAAGGGCCAGGGAGCACCACCCAGGCTAAGGATGTCTCCAAGGCAGCAAGCAATTCAAAGGAAGCAAAGGCCTGGCTACTTTTGTGGTGGTGGTGGTGATGATGATGATGATGATGATGATGATGATGTCTTCAGGCAGAAAACAATTCAAAGGGAACAAAGGACAGGCTACTTCTATAATAATAATCATCATCATCAAGAAACACAAATCAAGGAACATGGAAGGCACTGCAGACTCCTTCAACCGGAGAAGTCAGCCATAGCAGAGCACCTGAGGAACCAGCCTGGACACAGCATCTTATTATTTGAGAACACAGAAATGCTGGAGCACCTGAGGAACCAGCCTGGACACAGCAGATTATTATTTGAGAACACAGAAATGCTGGACCACTCTCACAACCACCATGTCAGGCTACACAGAGAAGCCATTGAAATCCACAAGAAGCATGTGGACAATTTCAACAGAAAGGAGGAATATGAACAAAGTCTGGCTACCAGTATTAAAAAACCCAAAAATTACAACAGCAAAACAACAGAGAGGAAAGAATCAAGGACAGCTAATCACCTCTCAACAAAAGATTGCCCCAGGCACTAAGAAGCCACACCAAAAAACTGCTGGGCCATCAAATGCTAATCAAGGTGGCAGTTGAAACATTCACACCTAGCTCCAACAGACAGGAGTCCTTTGTCCCACATATATAAACCCCACTTTCCTAGTTTCCAACAGACCTCACTACCTCTGAGGATGCCTGCCATAGATGCAGGCGAAACGTCTGCATCTAGAACATGGCCATATAGCCCGAAAAAACCTACAACAACCCAGTGATTCCGGCCATGAAAGCCTTCGACAATACAGAAAGCAGAAAGCCATCAAGGGCCAGTGAGCACCACCCAGGCTAAGGATGTCTCCAAGGCAGCAAGCCATGCAAAGGGGACAAAGGCCAGGCTCCTTCCATTCAGATGCCCTACTTAAATGCTCGTGGATAGACCCCACTCAGCACACTCAACAGGAGCTTGCTAATCACACCCTTCCTTCCCACTTGGTGAATAGATATTGGTTCTTTCTTCCACCCTGGACACCATTCCTCAGGGATGTTGTGCACTCCACTTGCTTGATTCCCATCAGATCCACACAGCCTGGAAAACACGTTGCTTGAAAGAACACGCCAAGGCGCACAGGGGTGAAGATAATAGGCATCTTTATTGTTCCGAATACGAGTGTTCATGACAGTTGGCCATACAGCCTAGAAAGCACACTACAACAGCCTAGTGATTCTGGCCATGGAAGCCTTGGACAGAAGATCATGGGACACTAACGCCCGCTCCTTCTTTCTTTCTTTCTGCAGGCAAACGAGCGGGACCCCCTGGCCCCCCAGGGCCACAAGGGCCGCCTGGCCCCCCCGGCCCACAAGGGCCTCCAGGCATCCCCGGCATCCCCGGCATCCCTGGCACCACTGTCATGGGCCCCCCTGGCCCTCCCGGCCCACCTGGCCTCCAGGGGCCCCCTGGCGTGCAGGGCCCCACAGGTGAGGAGGAGGAGGAGGAAGAGGAGGGGGCACATTCTTGGGGGGGGGGGTGAAGATCTGTACCCTTCTCACAAAAAAATTATATCACAAAGAAAATTGGAAGGCTTTAATTCAAAAGCATAAATTAGGGAATGCAACAAAGTTCCAACTGACAGTTTATTTCCCTCTTGCCTGCATCCATGGGGTGAGAGATTGCCCCACTCTTTGTGGCCTCTTCCAAATGACCAGCTGCCTCAAGCCATGAGGGGGTCAGTGGAGGGGGGGGAGGAGGGACACGGCCTTTGAGTGACAGATGACAATGACAATGACGATGTCCTTTTTTTCAGGTGCCACAGACAAAGTGGGACCCAGAGATGCCCAGGTGAGGCAGCCGGGTTGGGTGGGATGGTTAGCCATGCAGTTCCATGTCTTTACGCTGTGCGAAAAACACTCTTTCTGAACATGTGGTCACTCAGAGCCACTGAAAGGTTAAAGGAAGTGGGGCTGACCCACGTGACAGGAACGACAAGTCCTTTGTCCCGGGCATGAGGGGCCACCAAGTGGGGCACATAAAGAGCGGAGAGCCATGCGCCCGCTCACTCGCTTCCACCTTGATCTCTGCTCTGTTGCCATGATGCCTCCATGAAGGAGGGTGGGATTGTGAGTATCCCGGTGACTGTGTAAACAGACTGCTCAGATGCAACGAGACGCAAATAAAACCTTCAAAAGTCCTGGTGTCTCGTTAAAGAGATAAGGTTGAAGAGCTGCGCAGGATTTTTCATTCTGCTCATTAGGAAGCGGCTGATAAGGAAGGGCTGAGCTGATATTGGGCCAGATGAGCTGCTTGTCAGCCGGGGTGGAATAGAGGAGAAGAGTAAAAACACGCACAAGGAATCCAATCCCCAAAACACTGCAGAGTCTTGGTCACAGTTAACAGGGATTTTGTACCACAGCCTCTGACCTTATATAGTAGTAGCTCACCAGCTTGAGCTCAGGCTTTCTTCCAAACTCCTTTGGAGGTTGAGTCTTCCGGCGTTGGTACCTATCACTATTTACAGGTCTGCCATCAGTATACAGAGATACTCCAAACACAGCAAGGTACTCACACAGTGAGTATGGTGATGGATTACAGATGCAAAGAGATCATCATGGCAGGCTATCAAAAATGGCAGAGAGCAAGCCCACGGCAAAGAGGGAGTGCACAGACAAGCCACTCACTCCCATGCTTCTCTCAGGAGGGGAAATGATTCACTTAGCCCTAGGTCCACGCTTGTATTTTCTTCACCCTTGAGAGCACTGTGCTGTGAACACATGTCCATCAGAACTGTATTTTTCCAACTGGAGGCACATGCAACGCCTCCCTCTCTATTTCCGCTTTCTTGTAGCTGGCACTGCTTGCCTTGGAACATTCTGTCCGAGTGCAGCGTTACGGAGTTATGATAAAGGGCGTGCCACCTGGCAGGGTTGTCGCGATTGTGTGATACCAGGTGTCTTTGTGCAAACGGCCAGCTTCTGAACAGACACTTGGGGGGCAAAGTGGGGCCCACCTTTAAGCAGAACCCACCCTTCAGCCCCGCTCCTCAGCAACGCACATGAGCCTCACCCGCTGCCCCTTCCTTCTCCTTCCTTTGCAGCCGGCCGTGGTCCACCTGCAGGGACAAGGCTCCGCCATCCAAGTCAAGAATGGTAAGAAGAATCCCCCCCCTCCCTCCCTCCCTCCCCGAACGACCCCCCTGACCCCCTTGACCCCCTCGCTGCTGATCACTGAGTGACTGCCGTTTTCTCATACTGAGATCTTTCAGGTGGGGTCCTCAACGACTGGTCCCGCGTGGCCATGAACCCCCGGGTCTTCAAGCTGCACGCCCGCAGCGGGGAGCTGGAGGTGCTGGTGGACGGCACCTACTTCGTCTATAGTCAGGTAGAAGTGAGTACGGTCTCCGGCTGGCGCTCCTTCCTTACGGGTTGCACGGCACTGCACTGCATTGTGGGGAAAGCGGGGGGGGGGGGGGTTGCATTGCATTGCATTGTGGAGAAAGGCGTAGGTGGGTTGAGTTGCATTGTGGGGAAAGAGGGGTGAATGGGTTCATTGCAGAGAAATGGGTAGGTGGGTTGCATTGCATTGCATTGCATTGTGGGGAAAGGGGGGATGGGTTGCATTGCATTGCATTGCATTGCGGAGAAATGGGTAGGTGGGTTGGGTTGCATTGAATTGCATTGCAGAGAAATGGGTAGGTGGGTTGGGTTGCATTGCATTGCATTGCGGAGAAATGGGTAGGTGGGTTGGGTTGCATTGCATTGCATTGCAGAGAAATGGGTAGGTGGGTTGGGTTGCATTGCATTGCATTGCAGAGAAATGGGTAGGTGGGTTGGGTTGCATTGCATTGCATTGCGGAGAAATGGGTAGGTGGGTTGGGTTGCATTGAATTGCATTGTGGGGAAAGAGGGTCTGCAAAGGGGTGGGGGCTGCAGCGGGCCCAAATGTCCACTCGAAGGGATCAGAGGGCAGTCCTGAGGGGCCCGGGGCCACCTTTCCCTCTGCCTAATGATAAAGAGTCACCCTCAAAACTTCCAAGGTATTTCTCTTCCCTGCAAAGTACTGTCTTGCTTCAGTTCTAAGGAAGTTGGAGGGGAGGGCCCAACAAGGAAGGCCAAAAATGCCCCACTTGAGAAAACTGAGAACACCGGGGGGGGGGGGGGGGGGGGCGGAGGACAAGAGGGGAAAGGGAGGGCCCAAGGCTGGCTGGATGGGTGGTGGGGGGTCCCACTCCAGGCCCTGATAATGGCCTCTCCTTGAAGTGACTGACCTTCCTTCTTTCCTTCCTTCCCTCCCTTCTTCGCTCTTCCTTCCCTTCCCTTCCTCCCTTCCTTCCTTCCTTCTCTCCCTCCTTTCCTGTTTTATTCT
This sequence comes from Anolis sagrei ordinatus, assembly GCF_025583915.1. Lineage (NCBI taxonomy): Eukaryota > Metazoa > Chordata > Lepidosauria > Squamata > Anolidae > Anolis > Anolis sagrei. The sequence continues at coordinate 104,172 of NW_026844478.1, read as the reverse complement.
TTCTTTCCTTCTCTTCTTCCCTCCCTCTGCCTATCCTTCCCTATTCCTTCCCTCCCTCCTTCGCTCTTCCTTTCCTTTCCTTCCTTCTCTCCCTCCCTCCTTCCGTTTCCTTCCTTCTCTTCCTCCCTCTTTTCGCTTCTTCTCTCCTTCCTTCCCTGTTTTACTTCCTTCCTTCTCTCCCTCTCTCCTTCCCTGTTTTCTTCCTTCTTTCTTTTCTTCTCTCCTTCCACATTCCTTCCCTCCTTCTCTTCTTCCTCTCCTTCTCTCCCTCCCTCCTTCCATTTCCTTCCTTCCCCCCTCTTTTCGCTGCTTCTTCCTTCCCTGCTTCCTTCTTTCTTTCCTTCTCCCCTTCCCTCCTCTCCTCCTTCCCTTTCCTTCCTCCCCTTCCCTCCTTTCTTTCTCTTCTTCTCTCCTTTCCCCCTTCCTTCCTTCCTTCCTTCCTTCCTTCCTTCCTTCCCCGCTTCCTCCTGCCAGGTCTACTACATCAACTTCACGGACTTTGCCAGCTACGAGGTGGTGGTGGACGAGCAGCCCTTCCTGCAGTGCACGCGCAGCCTGGAGACGGGCAAGACCAGCTTCAACACCTGCTACACGGCCGGCGTCTGCCTCCTCCGCGCCCGGCAGAAGATCGCCGTCAAGATGGTGCACGCCGACATCTCCGTCAACATGAGCAAGCACACCACCTTCTTCGGGGCCGTCCGCCTGGGGGACGCCCCGGGGTCCTCCTAAGGGAGGGGAGGAGACCCGGAGCCCCAGAGACACAGAAAGGGGGAGCGAGAGAGAGTGCGCACCCCCCCCCCGGGTGGTATTTATTGGCCAGGCGGCCTGAGGCGGCCCCGCCCGCTGCTTCTGCGAGACCGGGCGCCCGATGCCCTTGCCCTGCCTTTGGGGCCCCCCCGGCCGGAGACACTTCTGCCGGGCGGCCGCGCTCTCTCCCACCCGCACTCACTGCTCTCAATGGACGAACGGGCGGAACTGCATTGGGCCGGGGGCCGCTCCATCCGTGTATAGACTATTTTTATATATGTTATATATAGTGTATATAAACTTGGGGTGTAAGTTTACATCGTCTTCCACCAGTGTTTTGACGTTTTGCAAATAAAAGCTGGGTTTTTTCTGACCGGTGGTCTTCCTTCCGCTCAAGAAAGTGGCTCCAAGCGGCCCCAGGACAAACCAAGGCCGTCTCATTTGCAGCCAACAAGTATTATGATGATGATGATGATGATGATGCCTTATCCCTCTAAAAAGACTCTAAAGCGGCTCCCAATATTAAGCCAGTGTTTCTCAACCTGGGGGTCGTGACCCCTGGAGGGGTCGCCAGGAGGTGCCAGAGGGGTCACCAAAGACCATCAGAAAACACAGCATTTTCTGTTGTTCATGGGGGTTCTGTGTGGGAGGTCTGGCCCAATTCTATCATTGGTGGGGTTCAGAATGCTTTTTGATTGTAGGTGAACTATAAATCCCAGCAACTACAACTCCCAAATGTCAAGGCCTACACTCCACCAGTGTTCACATTTAGCATACTGAGTATTCGTGCTAAGTTTGGTCCAGATCCATCATTGTTTGAGTCCACAGTGCTCTCTGGATGTAGGTGAACTACAACTCCAAAACTCAAGGTCAATGCCCACCAAACCCTTCCAGTATTTTCTGTTGGTCATGGGAGTTCTGTGTGCCAAGTTTGGTTCAATTCCATCGTTGGTGGAGTTCAGAATGCTCTTTGATTGTAGATGAACAATAAATCCCAGCAACTACAACTCCCAAATTATGTTTCATAACAGGAGCAAAATTACAGTTATGAAGTAGCAAAAGAATGTTATGGTTGGGGGTCACCACAACATGAGGAACTGTATTAAGGGGTCACAGCATTAGGAAGGTTGAGAAACAGTGTTTTAAGCCATCATCATCATCACCATCATCATTCTGTCCTGCCTTCTTCTTCTCCTCCTTCTTCTGCCTTTGGGTGAAGAAGAGATACGCGGCTGCCCCCTGGTGGCCGAGCGCCGCCTTGCAGCCAGGCCCTTGCCTTCCTCCTTGGCCTCTTCTCTCCACCCATGAACCTTCTGGTGCCTGTGAGGCTGGGTGGCCTTCTGTCGGGAAGGATCGGATGGTGTCCTTCCTGGCTGAAGGAGGTTGTTAGACTGAATGGCCTTTAAGGGGGAGTCCCAATAATAAATAAATAAATCCTTTATTTCCACCCTGCCCTCCCTGGGGGGGGGGGTACTCAGGGTGCTTTATTTGTTTGTTTGTTTACAACCTTTCTATTCCACCCTTCTCACCCCAAAGGGGACTCAAGGCGGAGCACAGCATATGTTCTGTCACGCCCTGGGCCTGTAACAGCTGTCTTTTCAATAGGACGTATACGTTAAGCCCAGCGGGAAGCCTCAAAGAGAGGTTCTCAGGGATTTTCCTGAAGTGATGGTCTTTAGAGTCTTTAAGGATACAACAAAGTCTTTATTATGGAGCAAACAACAAATCTTCAATGGTTCAAACAACACTTCAAGGCATTCTTAGTCTAGTCCTCAATGGACTTGTACCTGACTTTGACTAACTGTACTTTCTCTGTAGGAAAAAACCCTATTTTACCTCTCCCAGGCTGTTTACTATCTATGCCTCATCAGCGTGGGTCCTACTACCGATTCCAAATGCGTCTGGGTATTGAGTAGACCTACCAGCCGAGGCTTGTAGATATTTCAGCTGGAGTTCCGTGGATCTGTAGTGCTGTCCTCCCTCCGAGAATTCTTTGAGAACTTCATGGCTGTTTTCCCTCTGATTGCTGTGAGGCTGAGAGGCTGTGAGCTCTCAGCCAGAGCCTTGGACCTTTTCCCTGGAATTTCTGTTTCTGTTTCCCCGGATGTTCTTGAGAAAAGAAGCTTTTCTACGGGATGAGCTGGTCTACGTCCTATAGTTTAGCTTCCTTATGTGAGACTGCCCAAAAAATGGCTCCTTTCCCTCCCAGAGCCCTGAACAAGGGGCGGAACCAAAGCTTAATCATGATGGACAGGAGGCCTGCCCTATGACTGCAAACAGATAATGGAAAGAAAATAAAGTTGGAGCTCCTGGTACAGACGTACCAGCACAGCATATATATGGCAAAAACTGAATGCCGGGACACCAATTCTTATAGACATACATAAACATTAAAAGCATTTATCACAATATTAAAATACACCATTTAGAACCGTCCTAGTCACTCGCGTCAAATCTAATGAGCCTGGTCATCTTTCCTATACCTTTGCAACCTCTGTCGGCAAACATTCAATGGCGTAAAGCGCAGGAAAGCGATAAATAATTGCAAACAGGTGCCGACATCTTAAAACATCAAATATCAAATAATAATAACAACAATAACAATAAAGCAGGGCAATAAACAAACGTAACTAACATCCACCATTGGACGGTGCGCAGTTCAAGCAAGACTCAATAATTAAAACTATTCATAGTGAAAAATTAAGATTTTTAAAAGCAGTATAACAAACCGTTTCCATCTTCCATTTCCATCAACTAGGAACGGTCATAGATCTCTCTCTCTCTCTCATGCCTATTTATACCTGTCATAGATCTCTATGGCTGGATGGCCCTCTGCCAGGAGGGTTTTAATGGTGTCTTCCCTTAGGTCAGAAGTGGGTCGGTTTAGATGGTCTCTGGGATCCCTTCCAAGTCTATATAGTCTGTCTTGATTCCTGGAGGTTTTAAAGCAGAGGCTGGATGGCCATCTGTCGGGAGGGATCGGGCGGTGTCCTTCCTGGCAGGAGGAGGTTGGGCTGGGTGGCCTTCCAGGGGATATCTGTCCTAGACCTCTCCTCCCTCAGTCCTATCTGTGGCTGGATGGCCGTCTTCCGGGAGGGGTTTAGTGGTGCCTTCCCTTAGGGCAGAAGCGGGTCGGTCTAGATGGCCTTTGGGGGTCCCTTCCGGTCCCGTCTAGGATCTTAGGCTTGTCTCACTGAGAGAAGCGAGGGAGGGAGGGAGGTCTCGCCCCGCCCCTTCCGCCCCTCCTCGCCTCCCATTGGCCCGCCCCCTTGCCCTCTCCCAAGATGGCGGCGGCGGCGCTTCCGGCTTCCGCCCTGCCTGGGGCCGGCTTCCAAGATGGCGGCGCCGGAGGAAGACCCGGGCCCGCCACGCCTCTCGGAGCTGCTGGAGCGCGGCTGGCGGCTGGCGGAGGAGGCGGAGGCCGGGGCGGAAGGCCCCGCGGAGCTCCAGCGGAAGGTCCAGGCCGCGCTCGCCCTCCTCGAGCAGGCCCAGCGCGGCGTCGAGGCGCTCCAGCTCTTCAGGTCAGCCGCGCATGCGCAGAAGGGGGGAGGGGGAAGACCCCCCCAGAGGGCACCACCAGACCCCTCCCCACAGATGGCCACCCAGCTATAGCTATGATACCTAGATAGATAGAAGACATATGCACACACACACACACATGCATATGCATACATATGATAGGTATGGTGCCCTAGATCTGGGGGCACAATCAAAACCCTCCTGACAGATGGCCAGCTTGTGCTGAAAAACCTCTTGAGAATGGTAATGGATAATAGAATCCTAGAGTTGGGAGGAGCCCTCAAAGGCAGGTTCAGTTCCGAGCACAATTCAAGGTGCTGGTCTTGACCTATAAAACCCTTTACGGTTCCGGTCCAGCGTACCTGTCCGAACGTATCTCCCTCTACGTCCCACCTCGGAGTTTGAGATCATCTGGGGAGGCCCTGCTCTCGACCCCGCCACTGTCACGAGTGAGGCTGGCGAGGACGAGAAGCAGGGCCTTCTCAGTGGTGGCCCCTCACCTGTGGAACTCACTCCCCGGGGAAATCAGAGCATCACCATCCCTCCTCTCCTTCAGGAGGAGGGTGAAGACGTGGTTATGGGACCAGGCCTTTGGGCAACCAGGCAATTAAATAAGACAGTCTGACGAGTAAGACCAGCAGGATTGACCAAATGGTATCAAAAGCAGATCTATGAGACAGCAAACACTGACAATGTAAGGGAGGAATTGGGTTTGTATTGATTTTATAGATTTTATTGATTTTATTGGAATAATGCATGAACTGTTGGTAATTGTGAATTTATTGTAATTTGTGATGATTGTTTGTGATGCAGGCATCTAATCGTGCCTTTACTGTGTAAGCCGCCCTGGGTCCCCTTCGGGGTGAGAAGGGCGGGGTAAAAGAACCCCAAATAAATAAATAAATAAATCCATCCCAACCCCTTCCTGCCATAAAGAAAGGCACAATCAGACCCCTCCCAACAGATGTCCATCTCAGTGGTCCTAACAGCTGGTAAACCGACTGGGATTTCTGGGAGTTGTAGGCCAAAAACATCTGGGGACCCCAGGTTGAGAACCACTGAGATAGATAGATAGATATGATAGACAGGCCCCTACTTGAAGGCCTGGCTGTTCTGATGTGCCTTCCCAGAACAGGAAACCTCCAACAACCTGTCCCAGAAGCACTTTATTAGACTGTAAGATTGTCTGCACACGGCACTTACCCTAAAATCCAACATACCACCTGTCACATCAGCACTTTTAATCTGTACCCGTTACATTTGGCCCGGCCCCAGTTTTATTGTGTTTTGGTGTATTTTTTAATTGTTTTGTTGTTTTGATATTGCTCTAATTGTTTTTGATTTACTTTAAGTTGTGTATTTGTTATGCTATGTTTTTTGAGGCCTTGGCCTTTGTTAGCCGCATCGAGTCCTTCGGGAGATGTTAGCGGCGTACAAATAAAGTTAATAAATAAATAAAATAAATAGTCTCCTAGGTTTGGAAGGGACCCCCCCCCCCCCCCCCCGGAAGACCAATCCATCCCTCCATCCATTCACCAATATACTTCTCAATCTATTTTTCCCTTATTTATCATTTACTTACGACATTTCTATGCTGCCCTTCTCACCCCGAAGGGGACTCAGAGCGGCTGACAAGTAAAAAGTAAATAAATACAACTTATTATATTATTACCATCGCACAATATTAATATTATCTATTACATTGTACTGCAATATTATTAGTAATATTACATTTAATAGAAAATGTATAATTATAATATATTATTATTGTTAGTAGTATATTGTATCGCATTATCATATTATGTCTTGTCTTCCTCTATCCACCCATCCATCCATCCATTGACATGTCCATCCACTCACCAATACATTTCTCTCTTTCTCTTCATGTGTGTCTATCTGTCTATCAATGTACCTGTGTACCCACCAATCCATCTATTCACCAATACATGTATCTTTCTCTCTCTCTCTCTGTCTATTCTTCCATCCATTCACCAATACAGTTCCCCCTCTCTCTCTTCACTTGTGTATTTCTCTTGTTGTTGTTCATTCGTTCAGTCGTCTCAGACTCTTCGTGACCTCATGGACCAGCCCATGCCAGAGCTCCCTGTCGGCCGTCACCACCCCCAGCTCCTTCAAGGTTTTTCTCTATCACCTGCCTATTTATCCATCAACCCATCTATCTGTTCATTTAGTTCATCCATTCACGAATACACTGGCATTAATTGGGTCTGTGCAATAGTGATTAGAATGTGAAAGGATGGGCGTGCCGGGGGTGGCGTTTCATTCGGCTGCATGACGGACAATGGCGATAAGGCTATTCCCTTCTCCCCCCCCTCTTTCCTCCGGGGTGATGGCGACGCCTCTGCAGCGGGAACGAGGAGCTGGAGGAGGTGGCCTCCCTGGACCTGCGCTTCCTGCTGGTCCCGGCGCTGCTGGGCTCGCTGGTGCTGAAGCAGAGCCCCTCGAAGGCCCGCCTGGAGCAGCTGGGGCACGCCCGGGCCCTCTTCCTCCGCTTCCTGCGCCAGTGCAAGGCCTACGGGCTCCTGGGGCCCCGGCAGCGCCTCCCCCTCCACGAGGAAGAAGGGGAAGGAGAAGAGGAAGCAGAGCGGGAAGGGCAAGGGGAGGAACAACGCAGGCCCCCTTCCTCCTCCTCCTCCTCAGACCAGGCCGCCCTCTTGGACATGGCCGCCCACCGGAGGGAGAAGATCGACAGGTGAGTCGAGGGAGAACAACCCCAAAACAAATCCCAAAACTCAGCAGGGCTAAAGGGCTCTTGGGGTCCGGAAAGGCAAAGCAAGAAGGTTGGGGGGGGGGGGGTTCCCAGGCTGTCTGGCCATGTTGCAGCAGCATTCTCTCCTGAGGTCTCGCCCACATCTATGGCAGGCGTCCTCAGAGGCGGTGAGGTCTGTTGGGAACTAGGCAAACGGGGGCCCCGTGTTGGGAAGAAAGAGGGAGAGCCAGGCACAAAAGTAGCCACCCCTCAGGCCAAAGGTCTCCCTGTGCCCCCCTCCCTGTGCCTCAGGTACAAGGCCAAGAAGGACCTGGAGGCGCAGCTGGAGGCGCTGCGGCCGGCGGTGGAGGAGGGCCGTGCCGAGGAGGAGGCGCTGCGGCACTTCTACCTGCTCCAGATCCAGAAGTGGGTGGCCGTGGCCCTGGAGGAAGTGGAGGGCATCGACCGGGAGAGGGCCCTCCTGGAGAGGAGGGGGGCCATGACGCAGGTAGAAAGAGGGCGGGGGGGGGGCTACTGAGGGGAAAGAAGACCCCTCCCCTTATTGGTTGGTTTGTTTGCTTATGCGCTGCCCTCCCCGTATTTATTTTCCCTGCAGGGTCCGTCCCCGGAGCCCCCCAGCCACCGCCAGAGGCCCCCCGTGATGAAGCCCTTCATCCTCACCCGGGACGCGGCCCAGGCAAAGTAGGTCCCACGGCAGCCGGGGGGGGGGGGGGGGGAGGATAAAGCCACACCCAACTAAATATGTGTGCATGGATGTAACAAGAACGATAATAATGGAGTGAACCCTCTTCCCACAATCCCACCTGCAACCCTCAAAGGCCCGTGGCATATTTTACTGCTTGGTTGTCATAAAATATTTATTGATTTATAGCGACAGTTTATCATGCTACTGTTTTAATTGTTGTTAACTGTTTTATGATGTTTTTGATTATTGAATTTTGCTGTTGTTAACCGCTGTGAGTTGCCCGAGGGCTGAGAAGAGTGGTATAGAAATATAGTAAGGAAATAAATGAAATATTAATAGAGTGGGAAGAGAGCCTGGATTGGGTGCCAAGTTAGTCTCTTCCTTCTTCCATTACCTCCTCTTCTCTTCCTTGCCCTTCTTCCTCTTCTCCTCCTCTTCCTTTTTCTCATTCTTTCCTTCCTCCTCCTGCTTCTCCCTCTTTTCTTTTTCCTCCTCCTCCTCCTTCTTCCCCTTCTCCTTCCCCTTTGTCCTCCTCTTCCTTCTCCTCCTTATTCTTCTCCTCCTTCTCTTCCTTCTTCCTCTTTATTCAGTATATTGGCCTCTCCCCCCCCCCCTTTTTTTTTCAAATTAGTTTTTTGTTGCTTGATGCTTGCCTATTATTGTTATGTTGTTTTATGCTTTTTAAATTGTATTTTGTTATTGCTTTGCTTTTAATTGTATGTTGCCTGGGCTTGGCCCCATGTAAGCTACCCCGAGTCCCTTCAGGGAGATGGAGGCGGGGTAGAAAAATAAAGTTGCTCTTCTCCTCCTCCTCCTCCTCTTTCTACTCCTCCTCCTCCTCTCGCAGGGTTTTTGGGGCCGGCTACCCAAGCCTGGCCACCATGACGGTGGACGACTGGTACGAACAGCACCGGCGGCACGGGCTCTTGCCAGATCAGGGCCACAAGCAGCGGCCCTCAGGTAACCAGGGGAGGGAGGGAGGGAAGGAGGGGTGCAAAGCCTCCGTTGTGCAGGTTGCCCAGGGCAGCCTCCTCCTCCTCCTCCTCCTCTTCGAATGGGGACAGAGGGCGTGTGCCCCACACGCTGCCTGAGTCCCGCTCTTGCTTTCCGCTTGCAGTCGTTTCAGAAGAAGATTCGCAGCAGCAGGAAGAGGAGAAGAAAGAGGAGGAAGGAGAGGAGGAGGAGGAGGAGGAGGAAGAGGCCCTGCGGAAAGCCCGGCAGTGGGACGACTGGAAGGACTCGCACCCGCGGGGCTACGGCAACCGGAAGAACATGGGCTGATGAGCCCTGGAAGGGGACTCGGGAGGGGGAGGCGCATGGGGGGCCCCTCTTTCCCCCTTACCCTCTCCTTGGGGAGCCCTGGGCGCTTGCCGTTTTGTTATTTAAGGAGCCCAATAAAATGCCTTGCTCTGTTTGTAGGGCCGGCTGCCGACTCTTCCTCTCACGTCTCTTTCAGCCAGAAAAGCCAATGGCGGCGGCGGCGGCAGCAGCAGTGGGGGGAGACCACAGCTCCTATCGTTGGTTATCCTGTGGTTGGGGGTTGTTGTTGTTAGGATGTTTCTCTCCACAAGGAGTCTCAAAGCAGCTTAACGATAGACTCAAATATAGATAAATAGATCGATATTATTATTATTTTGATTATTATTATTATTGTGATTATTATTATTATTATTTCCCTACTTTCCTCTCCACGAGGAGATGCAAAGCAGCTATGTATCTGGGTTGTTGTCAGTTTTCTGGGCTGTCTGGCCATGTTCCAGAAGCATTCTCTCCTGACGTATTGCCCACATCTATGGCAGGCATCCTCAGAGGTTGTGAGGTCTGTTGGAAACTAGGCAAGTGGGTTTTATATATCTCTGTGGAATGTCCAGAGTGGGAGAAAGAACTCTTGTCTGATTGAGGCAGGTGTGAATGTTGCAATTGGCCACCTTGATTAGCATTGAATAGCCTTTCAGTTTCAGATTAGCATTGAATGCTAATCAAGGTGGCTAATGGCAACATTCACACCAACAAGAGTTCTTTCTCCCAACCTGGACATCATTCCACAGGTACATATACACTCCACTTGCCTAGTTTCCAACAGACCACAACCTCTGAAGATGTTTGCTATAGAAGTGGGTGAAATGTCAGGAGAGAATGCTGCTGGGACATGGCCAGAAAACTCACAGCAACCGAGTGAAAGCCTTCGACAGCTCAAGCTATGTATCTATTATTAGTATTAGTATTGGGTTTGTTTATACCCTGCTTTTTCTCTCCACAAGGGAGATTCAAAATTCCTATGTAACTATTATTAGTATTAGAATTTATTATTATTATTATCATTATTATGTTTATTTATGCCCTGCCTTTTCTCCCCACAAAGAAGTTATTATTATTATTATTATTATTATTATTATTACTCTGCTTTTTATCTCCACAAAGAAGTTGTTTTTGTTGTTATTATGATTATTATTATTTACGCCCCATTTTTTCTCTCCGCGTGGCATATTTAGCTATCCTATACTTGGTTGTCCCATCAATGCGCCTGAGGATCTGAATGGCTGAAATACGCCAGTGGCTCTTAAAGGGGCCGCCCCCCCCCCCCCCCCCCCCGGTGGTTGTCCTTCCTTTGCTTGAAAGGGCTTTGAGGGGGCCCCCGCCACCCATGCCTCCACGTTCATGGGCTTGGCCTCTCTCTCTCTCTCTCTTCCTGGGGCTTTGGGAATCCCTTGGCCTCTCTTCTTCGCCCTTCCTTCCTTCCTTTGCCAATAAACAAACACACAGGAACGCATGCATTGCATGGGCTGCCCGGTCAGCAGGCCTCCCCCCCCCCCCCCCGGGTCAAAAGAGCAAAGTCTTCTTCCTCCGCCACTGAAGCAGCAGCAGCAGGAGGAGGAGGAGGGGGACGGGGAGAGGGATCCAGCCATGAAGACCATCATTGCGGCCTATTCCCAGAACCAGAGCGGTAAGAGAAGAGCTTCGGTGGGCTTTCGCCACATCTGGGGGCTCCAAATGGAGTGGATAGGAAGGAAGGAAGGAAGACCTGTTGTTGGTGGGAGGGTTCTCTCCATTAGTATTATTGGATGCCCACCTGCTGCGAAGGATTTGCACCAAACCCCACGTCCCCGCAAGCCCCCCCCCCCCCAGTGGGACCCCTCTACTTGGGGCCTGTGGCTGGAGCTGCCCTAAGAGGCTCTGTGGGCCAAGTATTCACAAGCCACAGCCAGGTCCAAAATACTGCCAAGTCTCCAGCAAGTCTGTGCAGACCCCCATGTCATTCAGTTGTGCCCCCCCACCCCGAACTGCAATTAGGGGACATCTTGGAGGTTCATGTGTTTCTTGTGTTTGTAGTCCACTGGGTTGCTGTGAGCTTTTCAGGCTGTGTGGCCAGTGGGTTCCAGTAGCATTCTCTCCTGGCATTTCTTCTGCATCTGTGTCTAATGACATCTTCAGAGGTTCTGTTAGCAATTAAGCAAGTGGAGTGTGTGTATCTATATAAATAAAAATGTAATGTTTGTTTGTGGGATTCACATAACTCAAAAACCACTGGACAAATTGACACCAAATTTGGACACAATACATGTATCAGGCCAACAAGTGACCATCACTCATAAAAACATTGAAAAACACAGCAGAAGAGACTTAAAAAGCAAAAATATAAAAAATTACATTACAATGCATGTACAAAGCCACACATATAACCAAACACACACATATATAGACATATACACAAACATACACACATGTACACAGACTGGGCCACAGCAACGCATGGCAGGGCAGGGCTAGTATACATACACATACCTGTGGGATAATGTCCAAAGTGGGAGGAAGAGCCCTTGTCCGTTGCAATTAGAAAGCTTGAATTAGCCACAAAGTTTGCAAAGTCAGTCAGTGAGGGTATCTGCATAGAGGGAGCCTGGCCTTTGTTGCAAGTTCACTGGCACTTGATCTCTTATCCTTTGGAGCTTTCCTGTTTCCGAACGGTGACAGTGGATAAAGAACACCACTGCGAAATAGGAGAACTCCAGGCAGCAAACAACCAAGTGCCAGCCAACACCTCCCAAACGGAGGGTGCCTCCAGGCAACAACAGCCAGGCCACCTCTATGCAGGGACCCTCACTGATTGACTTTGCAGCTTCATGGCTATTCAATGCTATTCAAGCTTGCTCGTTGCAACAGACAAGGTTTTTTTTCTCCCACCCTAGACATATATACCCTCTATTCGTCCGTTCTTATAAAGATGCCATTAGCCACAGATGCAGGCAAAACATCAGGAGAGAATGCTACTGGAACATGGCTGTACAGCCTGGGAAAACCCACAGCAACCTAGTGATTCCGGGCATGAAAGCCTTCAACAACACCGTGTTCTCACCCACTTCCCAAGCAGGAGGCCTCATGCTATCAAAGGGGACGTAAGCATGATAAATAACACCCCCCCCAAAAAAAAAGAATTGTTGGTTTGTATTCCTTTCTTGGGGTTCTTTGGGGTGCTGATTTGGGAGATTGCATTGGACAAACTGTACCCACTCTAGTTTCTTGGGCCCCGTTTACACTGTCCTGGTATTCCAGGGTCTGATCCCAGGTTAACTGCTGTGAACTGGATTATAATGAGTCTCCACTGCCTTATTATAATCTGGGATACGCAGATAATCTGGGACCGGATCCTGGGAGATAAGGGCAGTGGAGGAGGGGCCTCAGGTGGGGCTGTCCCGATCAACCAGGAGAGGTCCTGCGTGTCACCAACGAGTGCCGGCGAGGGGGGAAAGAGGGCCGTTTTGGGAATTGGCCGGTCAGAGAGACCCAGGAACAGGGCTCGCATTGGAGGCCGGGGGGGGGGGGGGGGGGGCTGTTAATGATTCATGCGCCTGAGCCCTCAGTGGTCAGATAAGCAGGAGGTCAAGGCTGACCAGCGCCCTCACCTGGGGCTGGCTGGCTGTCTTCCCTCTCTGGCCACTCTACCCCTCTTCCTTCCTTCCTTCCTGCCTGCCTGCCTGCCTGCCTGCCTGCCTGCCTGCCTGCAGGGAGCCGGTCCCTCCTGCGGGAGGCGCTGCGGCCACTGCTGGCGCTGGTGTCCCTCCCGCGCTGGCCCTCCCAAGGGGACCTCCGGGCCGCGGTCCAGCTCCTGGCCGTCGCCCAGTGGATGCTCAGCTTCCTCCTGATGGGTGAGTCCGTGACAGGGACGGAGGGAGGGAAGCGGGTGGGTGGGTGGGCAGTGGACCCCCTCCGAGGGGTCAAGGGTGGCGGCTCTGACGGCCCGTTTTCCCTTCCCCCCCCCTCTTGTTGCAGGCCTGCTGCTGCTGCTGCTCCTGGTCTACCTGGCCTTCACTGCCTTCTGGCCGGTCTCCGCCCTCTACCTGGCCTGGCTCCTCCTCGACTGGGAGACCCCCGAGAGAGGTGAGGAATGGCAAGGGGCCGGCCAAGGGGGCTCCACCCCTCTCTGAGGGCAAAGGCAGCAGGGACCTTGGAGGGGCTCAGGTAGATCACCCCCCCCCCTCGGTGGCCACAGGGGCGCGGCCACTCCACCTCCCTCTGAAAGAGCTTTTGTGTTTGTAAACTTCCTCTTAGGTTGATCGCCGGCATTTCCTGGCATTTTTTCTTTAGGGGTGCCTTAAGACGCCTCCCCCACTTTTTAGCGGGCTTCAAACTGTCAACTTTGAATTGACCAGATTTGCCTCAGCTGGTGTTTAACCTGCTGTGCTAAAACCCGGCCCAAGATAATGACAATGTGGATTCTCCAAATACCACTGCCTTGTGGTCATTGCAACTAAGCCCACATATTATTATGGAATAATAACAACAACAACAATAACATTGGTCCTCCACATTGCCTTGCGGTCATTGCAACTAAGCCTGCATATTATTATGGAATAACAACAACAACAACATGGTGTCAGATTGCACTCCCTTGTGGTCATTGCAACTAAGCCCGCATATTATTATGGAATAATAATAGCAGCAACAACAATAACATGGTTCCTCCAGATTCCACTGCGTTGTGATCATTGCAACTATCTAAGGCCAAATTATATTATAATGATGATAATGATGATAATTGTGACTCTTGCAGCTGTTTAAGGCTGCTTTTAATTATTGTTATTATTATTGTTAATACTATTTGGCTTTGAGGTTCCACTGAGAGACTGTTAGGAGTTGTGGGAGTTGAAGTCCAAAACACCCCGGAGGAGGGCCAGAGTTGGCCCAGGCCTTCTTTAAAGCAGTTGATATCGAGCTACTTTTAGTAGGGTCTCCTCAAGAGAAGAGAACCCGAGGACCGCGCCAAAAGGGCCCTGGATACCTTGGAGAGGCCAGCGAAGCCAAATTGTGATAAAAATATTAAAAATAATAATGCCCCATCCAAGTGGAAGAAGTTTCCAGCAACCGAGGTTTATTTGTGATTCAGCTGAGATCAGATGCGTTGCAGGGATCATTCCACCGCAAGCATACCAGTACAAAGAATACAGGCATATTTATAGTAAAAATACAAAGGAAAACTTTCAAAATTTCCGCCCGCCCCTTGCCGGCCGGCTTCACGCTGATTGGCCGATGCTGGAACAGCTGGGAGGAGGCTGGGCGGCCTGCCCCTGCTCTGGACCAATCAGCGCGTTTCTTCGCCTCTAGAGGGCCAATGAGTGCCCTCCGCTCGCCTCGCAAGATGGACAAATCAGGAGAGAGGAGGCGGTGCGGCCTCGGACAAAGGAGGGGGGAAATGATGGGATTAGGAGTTGCCAGCAAGCCTTTGTCTCAGGCCGGCAAGGTGTGATCCTAGCAAACAAAAGCTTTCCTGTCCTTGATGAGCTTTGGAGGGGGATATGAATGGCTTTTTCGATATCGGACCTCAGGGGGATCAACAATACCTGGGTGATTTAATCAGTCTTTTCTTTCCGAGTTTCTGTTGACCCCCTCCCCTCGCTGGTCTTGCTCCGAGGGCCAGGGTTGGGGGGAAACAACAGCATTGTCCATGCAAGTGAAGCAATCAAGGGTGATTGAGGGAGAGGCTGCCCTCCCTCAGGCAGTTCCTGGTCACAGCAGTTTTTGTGGGGCAAGGGTCAAGGGGACGAAGGTACAGAGGAAATTCATAAGGTTACATACATATATCAAAATCATAGGCAATAGGCATCACTGATACAGAGTTAGAGCAGAAGAGGAACCCCCATCCCACCCCATAAAGTTTATTTCAATATTTGATCTTTATTAAGGTCCAAACTGGAAATCCCATGCTCTTAGGAAGGGTGTGTGGAAGCAGAGGTTGCTAGCAGTTCAAATCAAGCATTGATAGAAAGTTCATGGCCAGGGTTGTGGCAAACAGTCCAGTCCACTCAGCAGAGAGTCATGGATTCAGGCTGGAATCAGCAGATGGGCGCTGAGTTGATCAATAACAGAATCCATCGCTCAGCCCTTGGGGAACTACAACTCTCACAAAAGGGCAGAAGTCCCAAGATCCAGCCATTTCCCAAAAAGCCTCGTGGGGTCCTTGTTGTTGTCAGTGCCTTGGCAATGTGGCCAAGACTTAACCCTTGTTGTGTAGTCTGGTGACCTTGCCCTTTGCAGAACTATAAGTCCTTATCCCTTAATTCTGAGGGGGGGGGGGCCTGACATCATTGTCAGTCAAGGAAAATGGTTTGCAGTGCATGCCATTGGCATCTAGTTGGGTAGGCCGAAGCAGGCGACCCCTGGAAGGTCCCTCTTGACCAATAATAATAATAATAATAATAATAATAATAATAAT
Organism: Anolis sagrei ordinatus; assembly: GCF_025583915.1. Taxonomy (NCBI): domain Eukaryota; kingdom Metazoa; phylum Chordata; class Lepidosauria; order Squamata; family Anolidae; genus Anolis; species Anolis sagrei. The sequence continues at coordinate 88,782 of NW_026844478.1, read as the reverse complement.
AACAACTTCCCTTCTTCTTTTGTTTTGTCTGCAGGCGGCAGGAGCTCCTCCTGGGTCCGTTCCTGGCCCGTCTGGAGCTACTTCCGGGACTACTTCCCCATCCAGGTAGCACGGAAGGAGAGAGTGGCAAGGGACGGCATGGGTCCCACCGTCCCACACCCTTCTGCCTTCATGCAGCCAAAGCACCATCAAATCACCCTTAAATCAGAGTAACTAACATGGCGGGGGCCGAGGGGACGGGCAACCTTGTGGGGACCCCCGTGACCCTGCTCTTTGCCCGCTTCCTGCAGCTGGTGAAGACCCACCCTCTGTCCCCGGAGCGCAACTACATTGTGGGCGTCCACCCGCACGGCCTGGTCTGCGTGGGCGCCTTCGCCAACTTCGTGACGGGGGCCACGGGCTTCGCAAAGAAGTTCCCGGGCATCCGGCCCGCCCTCGGCACCCTGGCGGGGAACTTCCGCCTCCCGGGCATCCGGGAGTACCTCATGAGTGGAGGTGAGTGAGTGCGGGAGTGAGTGAGAGGGTGAGTGTGAACCCCAGACTCACTCAGACCCCCCCCCCCTTTTGGGCTTCACCTGGCCATTAGACCAGGTGTTGCCACAAGTAACCCACTCCTGGGAAACACTGCCTTTCTTCAATTGCAAGGTAATGCCATCTTAATTTCAGAAGCACCACAAACAACTATCTCATCTAGAATAGAATAACTTTATTGCCATCGTGCAATGGAATCAAATGCCAAACAATAGCATCCATCCTTCCACATTCCAACTGGTGTTGCACAACCCTGCGGGGCCACAGCCGTGTGCAACCTCAGAGTCCAGCACAGAATCGGAGCCCTCTCTCCGCCTCTGTGTCCTTGTTTCTGCTCACCCGATCCTGCCTGCCAGGTGGTCATAATGCCACAAAAGGAGCCTCTCCAGGGTGAGGGGGATCCCCTTAAGAATATCCTGGGCTTCCTGAAGGCAGCAGGAAGTCTTCCAAGAGGGGAAAGGGCAGCCGGTCATTCTCTGGCCGGCTGTGGCCAGCCACCCTCTGGAGCACCTCCCTATCTGCGCCGCTGCAATGCGCTAACTATGCGCAAGAGAGGCCATAGGTTGGGACACTCACTCCCTAGAGCACAGCGGGAGCCCCCGGTGGCGCAGTGGGTTCAACCCCTGCGCCGGCAGGACTGAAGACCGACAGGTCACAGGTTCACATCCGGGGAGAGGCGGATGAGCTCCCTCTATCAGCTCCAGCTCCTCATGCAAAGGGGGCATGAGAGAAGCCTCCCACAAGGATGATAAAAACACCAAATCATCCGGGCATCCCCTGGGCAACGTCCTTGCAGACGGCCAATTCTCTCACACCAGAAGCGACTTGCAGTTTCTCAAGTCGCTCCTGACACGACCAAAAAAAAAAAAAAAGTGGGAGGAAGTCACCAGCCGTTTCTCATTCTGTTGTTGGTTCCTTAAAAGTCTCAGGTGATACTGCAATCCGTGCCGGGCCCTCCTCACCAACGCTGCTGCCCCAGTGCAACTTGTTGGTTCCTTAAAGCGTCTCAGGTGGTAATGCAGTCTCTGTGGGGCCTTCCCCACCAGCACAGCTGCAGCATGAACGCCACCCCAGAGCGAGTCTTGGTGAAAAACATGTTTATTATTTATTTATTGACAGTATTTCTATTCGGCCCTTCTCCGCACCCCGCAGGGGACTCAGGGCGGATTACAATGTACACATTCATGGCAAACATTCAATGCCAAAGACGCACAACAGATAGAGACAGACACTCAGAGGCTATTTAACATTCCAATTTCCTGGCCACCAGGGGAGCTGTCGCTTCTCCGTCCATCTGCGACATTGATGAAGTATATACCGCATTCCCCGCATGCTTTTGCTGGAGATTTTTTTATGGCCTCGTAATTTTTGTTAAATTAGCCTCCCCACACATAGGTGGTACCCAAATTTCCTACTTGACAGATGCAACTGTCTTTCGGGTTGCAAAGGTCAACAACAAGCTACACAAGTGGCCGGAAGCTCACTCCGACCCAGGCTGGCTTCGAACTCATGACCTGTGGGTCAGTAGTGATCATTAATGCAGCTGACTCCCAGCCAGCTGCGCCACAGTCCTGGTGCACCCACAAACTTGGCACTGGCCACCATTTCACTCGATGCCCATTGATAACCCTAACCCATCATTCTCTGGGCAAGAGTGGTCATTGTTGGCTCAGGCGGTAATGCAGTCTCTGTGTGGCCTTCCCCACCAACACAACCGCAACTCTTCCTGAACAACGAAGCACCCACAAACGCCACTCAATCCCCACTGATCGCCAAAGGCCGAATTTTGGAAAGATTCCTTCTGCAGTCTACGATGAGGTCTTTTGGATGCTAAGAACCAGATTATTATGGCCCTGTATTGACGGAGGCTTTCATGGCCAGAATCACTGGGTTGTTGTAGGTTTTTGGGCTACTCGAACATGGCCATATAGCCCGAAAAACCTACAATTACCCACGATTATGTCCCTGCCCCACCCCACCCCACCCCGCATGAGAGACGGCTGCAATTCTCAGGTGCGCTTCTTCTTCTTCTTCCTCCTCCTCGTCCTTCCACCAAGGCCTCTTCCCAGTGACGCGTGGGGCCATCGAGCACCTCCTCTCTCGGAGCGGGACGGGGAACGCGGTGGTGCTGGTGGTGGGCGGCGCGGCCGAGTCCCTCTCCGCCTCCCGCCCCGGAGAGACCACCCTGGTCCTGAGGCGCAGGAAGGGCTTCGTCCGCCTGGCCCTCCAACACGGGGTGAGTGAGTGAGCGAGGGAGGGAGGGAGGGAGGGAGGGAAGGGAGGGGGGGAAGGAAGGAGGGAGTGCAAGGGGGCCCAAGGCTGGGGGCGGGGAGGGGGGCGCAGAAGCCCATGCTCAGAACACACCCCCGAAGCAGAGTTCCTCTCTTTGAACCTCCAAGCAGGATGGACAAGCTTGCCCCCTTTGTGTCTCCCGCAGGGCCTACTTGGTGCCGGCCTTCTCCTTTGGGGAGGAGGCGCTCTTCCGGCAGGTCTGCTTTGCGGAGGGCGGCTGGGCGCGCGGCCTGCAGGAGCGCTGCCGGAAGGCCCTTGGGTTCGCCCCCTGCCTCTTCCACGGGAGGGGCCTGCTCCCCCTGCCCTTCCCCACCCCCGTCGCCACCGTCGGTGAGTATGGCCGTGCTCTGACATCAGGGACCCCTCCCCAAAATGGGGGAGGGAGGGGAGGGGAGGGGAGGGGAAGGAAGTGGGGGCGGGAGGGCCACGAGCGAGCGCGGGGAGGGCAGTTCTCCCGGGACCTCGGGGTCATCAGTATTATGACTGCATTTCTTCCATGCTGAGGTGCCATCAATGGCAAGGTGCACCCTAGTACGCCCCCCACTTTTAGATATGATCACATAGGGCAGCGGTTCTCAAAGTGTGCTCCGCGGAGCCCTTGCTTGGCCTTTCCCCTTCTCTTTGCTTGCTTTCAACCCCCCCCCCCCCCACCCCACCCACCCCCCGTGATTGTGCTTCTCCTGCATGAAGGCAGCAGCGGGTTGCGCTGGGTGGCCCCTGGGCTTTCTGCTATCATTATCATTATTGTTCTTGTTATCATGGCTGGGTGGCCATCTGTTGTGGGTGCCTTGATTGTGCTTTTCCTGCATGGCAGAAGGAGAGTGGACTGGGTGGTCCCTGGGTTGCTCCAACTATTATTATTTATGTTGTTATCGTTATGACAAAGACTGGGTGGCCATCTGTTGGGAGTGCTTTGGTTGTGCTTTTCCTGCATGGCAGAATGAAGGGGAGTGGGCTGGATGGCCCCTGGGGCCTTCCACTGAAAACCTGTTGTTTATGTTGGTCTTGGGGGGTGTGTGTGTGTATATACATATATGTGTGTGCATGTATAATATCATAAGCCTTTCGTGGGGCTCTGCAAGAAACCTTTTGCATGAGAGCGGGCTCTGCGGCCGACAGTCTTGAGAACAGCCTCTGATATGGGGGGAAGTGCCTGTTAGAATGGGAGAAATGCAGCACGAGTGTTACTGTATTCCTTCAATAGTGAGATGCTCTCGATGGACAGGCACGCCCTCATTTCAGTAACACTGCCACCCACAAAAAGGCACCTGCGATCCCAAGATGCCCCCCCCCGCCCCCATTTTAGGGAGGATTGTCTAAGGGGAAAGGTGTGTCTCAGAAGGGGAGAAATGCAGCATTGCTATTACCGTACTTCCTTACCGTCAGGTTCCCCTGTGGTCTTGCGAGGCCCCCCATTTTTGTATTGGGGGGGATTCATTTGGGTGGGTGCGGAGGTCCCAAGGGGCCAGGGCGTGGCGTGGGGGGGTTCTGAGTGCCTTTCTGCCTTCCCGTTCCAGTGGGGAAGCCCCTGCCGGTGCCCAGGATCGCGCAGCCTCCGCGGGAGACGGTGGACCGCTTCCACGCCCTGTACGTGGAGGCGCTGCGCGGGCTCTTCGAGGAGCACAAGGCGCGCTTCGGCCTCCCTGCGGGGCACGCCCTCCGCATCCTCTGACCCCTTTGCGCGGCCCCGAGAGCGAGCGCAGGGGGAGCGCCGGGCCCTTCCGGAACGCCCATCCGTGAGCCAGGCTTCATTCATGCTGCGCAGACACACGGCCCAAGCCGAGCGCTTTCCCGACACGTACGTGTGTGCCTCGGGCTGCTTTCCTTCGCCAAGTACTTTGCATATGATTGTTAAAACTTTTGCATAATGAGACCTTAAGCTGCCCATGGCTTCCTTCTTGAGGTGGGGACGAGAGAGAAAGGAGCGGGGCAGCAGTGCGCACTGCGAGCGAGCGCTCTGCCTCCGGGTGTGAACGGCAGAGGCGGCAGAGCCGGAAGCAAGTCCGTGGCCTTTGACCCAAAGGAGGGAAGGAAGGAAGGAAGGAAGGAAGGCCTCCTTGGGCCTTATATACAGAAGGCAGCCCCCTCCCCAGGAACCCCCTCGCAGAGAGCCGGGCTTGGCAATGTCCCGAAGCACACACCAGCAGCATCCCCCAGGCAAGAGGCCTGCAGAGATCGGGGGGTTCCTAAGGCTCTCGCCCTGAGATTCCTCCCCAAGGCGCTGGGCATCCCGTCCTTGCAAAGGACTGGCACTCAAGCACAGGTGGAAAGGCCTGGAAAAGACGGGACAACGTGGGGAAACCACGGGGGGGGGGGCGGTTATACAGAGTTTTTCCCCCCTTATTTTACTTGAGGCTTCCCCCCCCCCCCCATTTTATCATGTTTCCCCCCTGTCTTGTCCATGTTTTTCCCGTGTTTTGGCTGTATTTTTTCTGGATCCCCCCCCCCTCTTTTTCCAGGGTTTTTTTCCCTCGTGTTTCCCCATTTTTAAAAAACATTTCCCCCAATTTTTCAGTTTCTTTCCCCCCAGGCCTTCCCATCTTTACACTCAAGCAGCTTTAAGCCACTCATACTTGCTCAGTCCCAATAATAATGATAATACTATCCAAATAATAATAACAATTATTATTATTATTATTATTATTATTATTATTATTAATAATAATAATAACAATTTAGGCTCTGGCATAAACCAGTATTCAGTCCCAATAATAATAATAATACTATCCAAATTAGATAGATAGAGATAGAGATACATAATTATTATAATAATAATGTAGGCTCTGGTATCAACCAGTCCAGGTGGTCCCAGTGGTGATGGGCACACTGGGTGCCGTGCCAGAAGACCTCAGCCAACATTTGGAAACAATAAACATTGACAAAATCACGATTTGTCAACTGCAAAAGGCCACCTGACTTGAATCTGCGCACATCATTCGGAAATACATCCCACAGTCCTAGATGCTTGGGAAGGGTTCGACTTGTGGTTTTGTGATACGAAATCCAGCAGCAAGATCTCATTTGCCGTGACATACTGTGTTTTTGTGTCCGTAAAATAATAATAATAATAACAACAATAATAATAATTCTTACCGTCCTCTCCTCATGGCTAATAATAATAATAATACTATCTGTATAGTAATAATAATAATAATAATAATAATAATAATAATAATAATAATAATAATAATCCTTACCCACCTCTCCTTATGACAGATAATAATAATATCTGTATAATGTGTATAATAATAATAATAATTCTTACCTGCCTCTCCTCATGGTTAATAATAATGATGATAATGATAATAATTCTTGCCTTCTCATGGCTAATAATAATATCTGTAGAATAATAATAATAATAATAATAATAATAATAATAATAATAATGTTATTTCTTACCCGCCTCCTCTCCTTGTGGCTTGGGACGGGTGGCAGCGTAATTAAAACATATAAACGTTGTAAAGTTTCCATAAATACACCTATTAAAATGTATTTCTATTTTGAAAAAGAATCTGCTCGCTCTCTCGCACACCTTGGCTTTCACTGCACTCCAGGCCTCATTCTACAGGTAATAAAATCCCATCTTTATATTTTTCTCGCTCCAGAAGGCATACGTAGAAACAGGGGCGCCCTCCATTTCCAGGCACAGTGAATGCAGCTAGAAGCTCAGGGTGGTGGGAGAGGCCATTGGGGAGGGTTGTTTTCCTCCCGTCAACGAAGGCGTACACACTCACACACACACACGCGTGCTCCCTCCCTCGTTACGTAAAGCGGGGCTGCTCCTCGTGTGCGTGGAAAACAGAGGCTAAGCGTGGCCAGCGGCCCGCAATCAGGGTTCCCAGGGAAAAGCCAATTAGGGGCGTATTAAGGTGACGATTGGCCACAGAGTTCAATTAATTACAGATGAGCGGCACCATCTGTCACCAGGGATTTATTTGGGGGGCCGGGGCATGCGGAAGGAAGGAAGGAAGGAAGGAAGGAAGCAAGCCGATGGCACCTCGGAGGCCACCCGGGCACAGTAACAACAGGGCTCCCCGTGTTTATTGACACGCCATCTCCAATGCACATTATTATATATGTAGGAGTACAAAAACAAAGCACCCACCCGTCCTTCTAATTGCTCTTGCACGGCCCCTGTTAATGCCAGTGTATTGGTGAATGGATGGATGTATTGGTAGATAAATGGATCGATAAGAGACGCAGATGAATAGATAGAGAGATGGAGAAAGAGAGAAATGTATTGGTGAATGGATGGATTGTGAGATGATAGAAAGATAGAGAAAGGTAAATAAGCAGAGAGAAATGTATTGATGTATGGATGGCTAGACAGACCGATTGATCAATCGATAGATAGATAGATGATAGAGGTGAATTGAGAGATGGGGATAAATATATTGGTGAATGGAGGAATGGGGATAGAGATGGATAGATAGAAAAAGACAGGTGAAGAAAGAGAGAAAGGAATGTATTGATGAATGAAGGGAATGATAGGTAAGATAGATAGATAGATAGATAGATAGATAGATAGATAGATAGATAGATAGAAACACAGGTGAATAGATATGTATTGAATGGATGGAGGAAAGATAGATAGATAGATAGATAGATAGATAGATAGATAGATAGATAGATAGATGATAGTCAGGTAGATAGAGACAGGTGAATAGAGAAATGTATTGTTGAATGCACAGAAATAAATGATAGTCAGGTAGATCAGGTAGATAGATAGATAGATAGATAGATAGATAGATAGATAGATAGATAGATAGATGATAGATAGATAGATAGATAGAGACACAGGTGAATAAAGAAATGTATTTAATGGATAGATAGATAGATAGTCAGTCAGATAGATAGATAGATCGATAAAGACATCGGTGAATAGAGAAATGTATTGAATGGACGGAAAGATAGATAGATGATAGACAGACAGACAGATAGATAGAGACACAGGTGAATAGAGGAATGTATTGAATGGATGGAAAGATAGATGTTAGTCAGAGATCAGGGGTCCTCAAACTAAGGCTCAGGGGCCGAATATGGCCCTAAGGTCATTTACCCGGCCCTTGCTCAGGGTCAACCTAAGTCTGAAACGACTTGAAAACACACAACAACAACAACAACAACCCTATCTCATCAGCCAAAAGCAGGCCCACTCTTCCCACTGAAATACGAATAAGTTTATATTTGTTAAAATTGTTCTTCATTTTAATTATTGTATTGTTTTTAAGTGTTATTTGTTCTACAAATAAGATATGTGCAGTGTGCACAGGAATTCATTCATGGTTTTTTCAAATTATAATCCGGCCCTCCAGTTTGAGGGACTGTGACCTGGCCCTCTGTTTACAAAGTTTGAGGACCCCTGAGATAGATAGATAGATAGATAGATAGATAGATAGATAGATAGATAGATAGATAGATAGATAGATAGATAGATAGATAGATAGATAGAGATAGGTGAATAGAGAAGTGTATTGAATGGATGGAAATATAGATGTTAGTCAGATAGATAGATAGATAGATAGATAGATAGATAGATAGACAGACCGACCGACCGACCGACCGATTGATAGACACAGGTGAATAGAGAAATGTATTGAATGGATGGAAAGATGGATGTTAGTCAGATAGATAGATAGATAGATAGATAGATAGATAGACCGACCGACCGACCGACTGACCGATTGATAGACACAGGTGAATAGAGAAATGTATAGATATATAAGATAGATAGATAGATAGATAGATAGAGAGATAGAGAGATAGATAGATAGATAGATAGATAGATAGATAGATAGAGATAGACAGACAGACAGACAGACAGACAAATCGATTGATACAGACACAGGTGAATAGAGAAATGTATTGAATGGACGGAAAGATAGATAGATGACAGATAGTCAGATAGATAGATAGATAGATAGATAGATAGATAGATAGATAGAGACACAGGTGAACAGATAACGAAAGAGAAATGTATTGATGAATGGACGTAGGGGTGGATCAATCAGTAGATGACAGAGAAAGAAATGGACAGGTAAATAGGCAGGTAGAGACAGAGGGATCAGGGTAACTTTATTATTGCCGTGGTGCATTGTACAGCGGAACTAAATGCCACCCCAACAGGCATTGCACATCAAAGCACCCTCCTTCCGCACTGGCATCGCTGTTGCGCAGCCTGCCTTGTGGCTCAGTCTTGGCGCAGCAGAGGCTCCCTTTGGCCCGTTCCTCCGTTGGTTGCCCGTCTGCCGGCCAAGCCCTGCCGTAGCCTTTGGCTGCATCTGTCTCCGCCCGCTCCAGAGGTCATTGCTCCTTTGACTCCGACGGAAATAGCTGCCCGCTAATCTCACGGCGCTGGCTAATCTGCTCTGGCATCAGCAATTAGGGGGTCACGGGCCCAGTCCCGGCCGCAACGTGTGCCTCCCTCCCTCCCTCCCTCCCTCCCTATTGCGCAAAGCGAGCAAGCGGCAATGATAGATAATGACGACAGAGCAAGCCGCACCGTGCCCGGCCACCACATGTTTCACGGGCCAGGGTGCATTATTTACTCCGTGCGCTGGTGACTCGTGACCAACCGGCATCTTCCTTGTAAAACTGTATGGGACAAATACCCTCTTCTTCCATGCAGGAAAAACACAATCAAAGCACTCCCAACAGGTGACCATCCAGCCTCTGCTCAATGATGATGATTTTTTTTTGGTCATGTCAGGAGTGACTCCTGGTGTGAGAGAATTGGCCGTCTGGATGATTTGATGTTTTTATCCTCCTTGTGGGAGGCTTCTCTCATGTCCCCTTTGCATGAGGAGCTGGAGCTGGTAGAGGGAGCTCATCCGCCTCTCCCCGGATTCGAGCCTGCGACTTGTCGGTCCTCAGTCCTGCCGGCACAGGGGTTTAACCCATTGCGCCACTGGGGGCTCCATGATGATGATGATGATGGTGATGATGATGATGATGATGATTATTATTATTATAGAATCCTAGAGTTGGAAGAGATCTCATGGGCCATCCAATCTAACCCTCTTCTTCCTGTCATGTAGTAAAAGCACAATCAAAGTACCCCGACAGATGGCTATCCAGCCTCTGCATAATAAGACGTTGTTGTGGTTGTTATGGAATCCTACAGTTGGAAGAGACCACATGGGCCGCCCAGTTCAAACCCTTTCTGCCTCCATGCAGAAGAAGCACCATCAAAGCACCCCCAATAGATGGCCACCCAGTCTCTTCTTAATGACGATGACGATGATAGAGTTTGAAGAGACCCTCAGGGGCCATCCAGTCCAACCCCCTTTCTTCTGCCTTCATGCATGAAAAGCACCATCAAGGCCCCTCGGACAGATGGACATTGAACTTTGCTCTTGGTTTTTGGTTTTGATGTTCATTTTATACGCTGCTTTTCTTATTGTTATGTTTTAACTGTTTCGGTTGGGCTTGGCCCCATGTCACACTGACAGATGGCCATCCAACTTGTGTTTGAAAGCCCCCCAAGGAGGGGTTTCTCCCGGACTCCGGGGCGGAGAGTTCCCCTGCTGAGCAGACCTAGCAACGTGGTTCTTTTCTAAATGCTGTATTTCTCCCATTGCAAGATGCAACGTAATTTCTGTGCCGACAACACAACAGAACGCCTGCGATCCCAAGGCGCACCCCCCTTTTTAAAGAGATGTCTATATGGGGGGGGGGGATCACTGTGCCTTGGGATGGAAGAAACGCAGCCCCACCGCCCTCCATGCACGCGCACACAAGAGAGTTCTGGGTTGTGTGCCACGTCGGCCTTGTTTGGAACCCAAGAGCGAAGGCCATCCCCGTGGGCCGCCTGCAGACTCAATGTCATGGGGCGAGTGTTCTTTGCAGCCACTCTGGGTCCAGTGGGGCCACCCGCCCCCAACCCAGTGGCCACCCTACCCGGCCAGAAAGGGCAGCTGATGGCTCCTGTGCTGAGCCCTTTTGTCCACCCGCGTAATCGCCTTGCTCCGCGCAGAAAGGCCGGGCGGCCCATTACTCAACCTAAGAGGCTAATAGGATTCCGCCTCAAATATAACTCTATCTCCCATAAGCAGAGATCAACCACACACACACACACACTCACACACACACTCACTCACTCACACCGGGGCCTTTACACAACAATCGGGGGAGGGGCCGAGGGGGTATAAGAGGCCCGGATCAGGGTCCGGGGCACCTGCGAACAGGACCAGGCCAGGCAAGGAGAGGCCGCAGTGCCACGTCCGTCTCGTCCTCTCTCTCTCTCTGTCTCTCTCTCGCAGGTAAGCGCCCGCCTGGCGGCCGAAGGAGACCCCACCTGAGAAGTGTGGCCAGTCGTCAGGGGAACTCTTTTGCCTTGAAGTCTGGTGGAGTTTCCTTCTTGGGAGGTTTTTCAGCAGAGGTTGGCTGGCCATCTGTCTGGGGGGCTTTGTTGGTGCTTTTCCTGCATGCACGAAAGAAGGGGGCTTGGCCGGATGCCCCTTCCATGGTCTCTCTATCATACCGAGATCCCGATCTCTCTCACCATCCTCTCTATGACTGCAGCAGGGCTGAAGGGGGTTGGACTATATGGCCTTTGGGGGTCCTCGGGCTCTAGGATCCCACGATATATCTTATCATATTGATATTGATGTGTGCGCGCGCATATATATAGAGAGAGGGAGAGAAAGAGAAATCTCAATCCATCATATCGCTCTATGACAGCATGGCCATCTGTTGGGGTTGTTTTGATTGTGCCCTTCTGCCTGGCAGAATGGGGCTGGACTGGAGGTCCTTTGGGGTCCTATTGAAATCTAGGATTCCATTATATACCTATCACATCAATACCTATGTATATCTCTCTATCATATTTAGCCCTGACATCATGGCCATCTGTCGGGAGGGCTTGGATTGTGCTTTTCCTGCATGGCTGAAGGGGCTTGGACTGGAAGTCCTTTGGGGGGCCCTTCCAACCTTAGGATTCCATGATAAATCTATCATCTCAGGATCTATGTCTATATTTCTATATCTGCCTCAATCAACCATATCTATCTGTGATGGCATGGCCATCTGTCAGGGTTGCTTTGATTGTGCCTGGCTGAAGGGAGCTGGACTGGATATCCTTTGGGGTCCCATCAGGCTCTAGTGTCACGTGATATATTGCTAACTATTTATACATACATGTTTCTCTGCTGGATATCTGGTAGATGTGATTATCTCTCGCCATCTAGATGTGACAGCATGGCCATCTGTCAAGAGGGCTTGAATGGTGCCCTCCTGCCTGGCAGTACGAAGGGGGCCGGGCTGGGCATCTTTTGGGATCCCTTCGGACTCGAGGATCCTATGATGTATCTACCGTATCGATATAAATATCTGGGTCTCTCTTATCTATATCTGATTGATCTCTGATAGATAGGATTATCTGTCACTATTGATACGGGGTGGCCTTGCCTGGGGGGGGGGGGGGAAGCTGGCCCCTGCCTGCCTTAGAGCGGTCTGGCCATCGGGACAGCCACGACACCCTCGCCTATTACACAACAGAGCGACACATTTTGAGAAGCCAAGCCAAGGCAGGTGAAGGGAGGCCAGGGCGGGGGGGGGGAGAGATAAGGGGGGGGGGTCTCCTGAGGTCAGCCAGAAGAGCCTTGGCCTCGCTTAAGCAGCCGCTGAGCTCTCCTCATCCCCTTTAAGCCGGCCGATTAGCCCCGAGGGAGGGAGGGAGGGAGGGAGGGAGGGCTGCTGCGGGCAAAGAGGGGCCCCCGGGGGCCACGACCCAAGCCCTCCCCACAGATGGCCATCCAGCCATAGATGTGACAGATAGGTATGATTGACATATATGTCTGTGTGTGTATTAGGTACAGCATCCTAGATTACCCCCAAAGGCCATCCAGTTCCACCCCTTCAGCCAGGCTGGAGGACACAACCTAAGCTCTCCCAACAGATGGCCATTCAATCATAGCTGTGGTAGATAGTCATGATTGAGATATATATGTGTATAGCGAAAGGTAAAGGTTTCCCCTGACCTTAAGCCTCGTCGTGTCCGACTCTGGGACTCTGGTGCTCCTCTCCATTCCTAAGCCGAAGAGCCGGCGTTGTCCGTAGACGCCTCCAAGGTCATGTGGCCACTGGCAGGACTGCATGGAGCGCCGTTACCTTCCCGCTGAAGCGCTACCTATTGATCTACTCACATTTGCATATTTTTGAACTGCTAGGTTGGCAGAAGCTGGGGCTAACAGCAGGAGCTCCCCCTGCTCCCCAAATTCGAACTTCCAACCTTTCAGTCAGCAAGTTCAGAACCTCAGCGGTTTAACCCGCTGCGCCGCCGGGGGACCCACATATGTGCGTGTGTATAGTATCCTATATTTGGAAGGGGCCCCTAAAGGCCATCCAGTCACAGCTATGCTAGAAAATCATCATCCTCATCATCACCTCTCTCTATTTGTATCCCGCCCCCCTCCATCAGGACTCGGGGCGGCTTACAGAAAATAAATACATACAAACAAGAACACAAACACAGTACGGACAGAACAACAGAATCTAAAAACACAGCAAACAACAAATAACAATATTGTACACAGATTAATTTTTTGCTAGATATGATTGATAAGGGACCCCAGAGGTAATCCAGCCCCACCCCTTCTTTCTGCCAGGCCGAAGGACACAACCTAAGCCCTCCCAACAGATGGCCATCCAGCCATAGCAGTGATAGATAGGTACGATATATATATATATATATATAGAGAGAGAGAGAGAGTCCTCAATGACCCCCAAAGGCCATCCAGTCCCACCCCCTTCGACCAGGCAGGAGGACGCAACCTAAGCCCTCCCAACAGATGGCCATCCAATCATAGCTGTGATAGGTATGATAGATATATACACACACACACCTATGATTGATATAGTATCCTAGATTTGGAAGGGGCCCCCAAAGGCCATCCAGTCCCACCCCTTTCTGCCAGGCAGGAAAACATAACCCAAGCCCTCCCCACAGATGGCCATCCCGTCTCTGCTTGGAAACCGCAAGAGAAGGAGGCTCTGCCAGCCTATTTCTCAACCAAAGAGCCCTTCTTCCCTCCAGGAAGTCCTCCCTAATGTTGAGGTGGGGTCTCTGTTCCCCTCCCCCTCCTCCTCCTCCCCTCCCTCCTCCCCCTTTCCTTCTTTCCAGGTCGCCCGCCTCCGCCTCCGCGCCCCGGGACCATGGCCGACGGATCCAAGTAGCCCCTTGCCCCCCTTGCCCCCTTGCCTTGGGGGGGTCCCAGGCCACGCTCCCCCCAGGGTGGGCTTCTCCTCACCCCTCCCCTCCGCCTTGGCATCTCGGGTGATTAAGTGAATATTTTTGCAAATATTTTAACGACTATTTCTGATAATATTTTAATTTCAATATTCCCTGAGAATATTGTAAGGATTGTTCCTGCAGATATTTTAATAAATATTTCTGTGAATGTTTAGTGAATATTGTTGCAAATATTGTGAGGGAGATTTCTGCCCCTCCCTACATTCTGCGTGGGCCCCTGGGCTGGTGGGGCTTCCCCTTCGCGGTCCGGGGATCATGGCCGCCTTTCCCTCTCTCTCCGGGACCCCCTCGGGGTTCCCAGTTGGAGAAGGCACACCACACAAGAACCAGGAGCAGCCTTAATAAGCCCCCCCCCCCCCCCGCCCCTTGTGCTTCCCTTGGCAGAGTGTTCAAGAAGACCAGTCCCAATGGGAAGGTAAGAGGACCGCTGCAGCGGGGAAGGAAGGGTCTTCTTCTCAGGGCGGACCCAGCTTCCCGCAAGTTGGTTGCTTCCATGAACGGCAATATTCATATTCATGGATATATGTGGGGGGGGGGGGGGGGGGGGGGGGGGGGGGGGGGGGGGGGGGGGGGGGGGGGGGAGGGGGGGGGGGGGGGGGGGGGGGGGGGGGGGGGGGGGGGGGGGGGTGCGTAGGTGGGGGTGGGGGGGGGGGCTTTGGGACAGTGGGAAGGGGGCATCATTGCACTGGGGGGGGGGCGTGTGCCGTTGGCCAGCCAAGTTGAGGGGGCTTCTCTCCTGCCCATTCAGTTATCCATCTACCTGGGGAAGCGGGATTTCGTGGATCACGTGGATCACGTGGACCCTGTTGGTGAGTGAATTTTGGGGGGGGGGGCTAATGGGGGAGGGCTCGCTTGTTGGTCCCCAACGTCGACCCACCTGAGACCCGCATCATGACGGCCTTCTGACTCCGGGCTCGGGGCCCTCCCTCCTCTTTTCCCCTTGGTTTGCAGATGGAGTGGTCCTGATCGACCCCGAGTACCTGAAGGACAGGAAAGGTGAGGCTCCTCCCGCTCGGTGGTCAAGGCAGACAGGTCCCCTTGCCTTCCTTCTTGGGGACAACTAACCGGCCGGGTGTCCCTCTTTCCCCCCCCCTTTCCTGGCGGGCGCAGTCTACGTGACCCTCACGGGCGCCTTCCGCTATGGCCGGGACGACCTGGATGTCATTGGCCTGACCTTCCGGAAGGACCTCTACGTCCTGGTGACCCAGATCTTCCCTCCGGTGCCCGACCAGGCCCCCAAGACCCTGACGCCGCTGCAGGATAAGCTGCTGAAGAAGCTGGGGGAGAACGCCTACCCCTTCACCTTCGAGGTGCGGAGCAAGGAGACCTCCTCCCCCCTCCCCCTCCCCCCAAGAAGACCCCCCTTGACTTTCCCCCTTCTCCCCTCCTTCTGCAGATGGCCACCAACCTGCCCTGTTCGGTCACCCTGCAGCCCGGACCAGACGACGTTGGGAAGGTGCGTCTTTTCTCAGCACGACCCCCTTGGGGCTTTCATATAGGGAGGGAACCTTAACTGGACCCCCTCCCTTCAGGAATCCCCCCCCCCCGGCCCCCCAGGCAGGGAGTGCCGTCCTCTTCCGCAACTCCTTGGCAGCCCGTTACTCAGTCCCAGGGCGCCGAGGAGCCTCGCGGGAGCCTCACCAGTCCCAGGGCGCCGAGGAGCCTTGCGGGAGCCTCACAACGTCCTCCGCGTCTGAGGCCGAGGAAACTCTAGTCAAAAGTTAAGGAATCCCAGTCAAAGGTTTGAGTCTCTGGTTCAGGAAACGGAGTCAATGTTCAGGACGACAAAGATGGAAGAGCATAAGGCAAAGCTTGGGAAAGCAAGGTTAAGGTATTGAAGAGCCAAGTCTGCAGTTTGAAGAGGGGGGGGGGGGGAGACACGTAAGACAGGTGAGAACAGAAGACAAAGCCAAGTCAGGACACCGAAAAAGACCCGTAAGGAGATCTCTTCGGAAGGAATCGAGAGAATGTCCATTGCGTTCTGAGTTCCCACCGGTTCCTTTCGCACTTGTTTATCAGTCAGACCCTGGGAGGAGTTGAGGGTACGGATCTTTCCTGCAACTAAATTCTTGTGTATTTTAAGGCCGCCGTCCAAATCTAGGTGATTCCCGTGATTCTATAGCCCCATTTGTCTCCATGGCCATCTGTTGGGGGGGATCAGATTGTGTCCTTCTGCAAATGGCCCATTAAGGCTGCCTTCCCATCCTAGGAGGCTGTGATTGCATAGCTCTGTTTACTTCAGTGTCGGTGAAGCTGGGCGGTCATCTGCTGGGAGGGATTGGGTTGTGTCCTCCCGCAAACGGCTCTTCTGCTTTTGCCCCTCCCCGGCAGTCTTGCGGCGTAGACTTCGAGGTCAAGGGCTTCTGTGCCGAGAACCTGGAGGAGAAGATTCACAAGAGGTAAATGATGGCTTCCCCGGGCATTTCCATTGGGAAGAGAATCGGACAGGATGCGCCTGACCCCAAAGCGCCCTCTGACCTCTCCCCGACCTCAGAGCCACCAGGCGCCTGGGGTTGCATTCCCCGTCATCCCCAGGTCATCCAAAGCAAGAAGGAGCGGCCATTCCGTAGCATCCCGTGGGTGCAGAGCAGACCACGTGGCTCTCGTGGAGATTAAGCATGCAATAGTTTAATTCTGCAGAAGGAATACCGAAAGGTGGGGAGAGGGGGCCAAATTAGCAAAAGCAGCGCCCACCCTTGACTGCCGTGCGCCGTGGGGTTTGAGAGTGGCCAAGAGACGGGAACGTGCGCAATGGAAGACCTTCCTGCAGCCACTCCATGTTGGGATACATTATTCTCAATTGGCTTCTGACATGATATATAATGTAATATAATATAATATATCATATGGTGCGCCATGCAGTCATGCCGGCCACATGACCTTGGAGGCGCCTACGGACAACGCCGGCTCTTTGGCTTAGAAATGGAGATGAGCACCAACCCCCAGAGTCGGCCACGACTGGACTTCACGTCAGGGGAAACTTTTACCTTTACTATAATGTAATACAATATAATTTATTTATTTATTTCTGGTATTTCTATCCCGTCTCCGCTCTGCCCCGAAAGGGGGGCTCGGGGGGGCTTACATAGGCAGCAATTTGATGCCGTTACATGAACAATCAATACAATAACCCTTAAACAAACCATTAAAATACATAAAATCCATAAGCCATTAATTGAACAATATCAAAACATTTGTTACCAAATAGAATCGTCTCCTCATGTAAATCTCCTTTCCAATCCATTTCCACTAAAGTGCTGATTTATATCCGCTGACCGAAAGCCTGGTCCCACGGCCACAATTTTACTTTCTTCCTGGAGGGATGGGATGGATTGTATCTCGCTCGGAAGCGCGTTCCACACGCGGGGGGGGGCACCACCGAGAAGGCCCTGTCTCTCGTCCCCACCAGCCACATTTGTGATGTTGGTGGGAGCAAGAGCAGGGCCTCCCTGGATGATCTTAAGTTACGAGGTGGGACGTCGAGGCAGATGCGTTCAGACAAGTAAGCTGGGCCAGAACCATGTAGAGTTTTGTAGGTCAAGACCAGCACTTTGAATTGGGCTCAGAAGTGGAGCCGGCATAGCAGGGGGGTGGTATGCTCCCTGTATGTCGCCCCAGTTAGTAATCTGGTTGGCTCCCATTGGACTAACTGCAGTTTCTGAACCATCTTCAAAGGCAGCCCCACGTAGAGTGCGTTGCAGTAATCTATACAATACAATACAACATACCTTTATTTATATCCCGCCCTCTCTCCCCGTGGGGACTCAGGGCAGTTTACAGCAAGCTGAGCAATCACTGCATGCCATACAATCCTCAACAAAGAACGAACTAACCGAAACCCCCCAAATGACACCCAAGACCCACATCAGAATAATAATAATAATAATAACAGTAAAGGCAGCCTTAAACAACGGCATGGCTAAGTTACGTTGTCACAGTTACGCATTAATAAGAGGCTGGAGGCTCGACACCAATAAAGAAAAGCTCTTTCCAATTGAATTATTATTATTATCATCATTATCATTATTATTATTTAAAACTTTTATATCCCGATCTTCTCACCTCCGTAAAGGGACTCAGACCGGCTTACAGCAAGGATTCAATGCTACTAAGACAAGTTAAAACATCATACAACAATACAAGTTTAAAATACATATAGATAAAATACGTATGTACGAAATCGCCAAGGTAAAATCATGTTCAGCTCAGTCCACATATGTGGTCGCTCACTGTGGTCTGTAGCCAGTCTCAGCCATCATTCTGGGAATGCTTCCTTCCATAACCAGGATTTCACCAGCCTCCTGAAGGACAAGAGGGAGGGGGCAGATCTAATCTCGCTCGGGAGAGAGCTCCATAGCCGAGGAGTCACCACCGCGGAGGCCCTGTCTCTCGTCCCCACCAAACACGCTTGAAGAGCCATTTCTGTTCCGTAGCATCTGAGCATTGGCCTTATGGGTTCTTACATAAGGGACAAGAAACAAGTTCCTACCTAAGAGGAAGCCCCCCCCCCCCCCACACACACACACACAAGGCTTTTTCTCCTTCAGGAATTCGGTGCGGCTGGTGATCCGGAAGATCCAGTTTGCCCCAATCAGCACCGGCCCGGCCCCGAAGTCGGAGACGACCCGGCAGTTCATGATGTCCGACAAGCCCTTGCACCTGGAGGCCTCCCTGGACAAAGAGGTGGGCAAGCACACACGCACACACACACACCCCGTTGTCATTCCTCCGATGTGAGGACGGAAGAGAAGAAGACGGGCCGGAAACGGCCCTCCAACGACCTGATTCCTCCCTCCCCACTGTGTCGTTCCAGGTGTATTACCACGGGGATCCCATCGGGGTCAACGTCAGCATCAACAACACCACCAGCAAGATCGTGAAGAAAATCAAAATCTCAGGTAATGGCGTTCGTTTTGTGAAAGAACAAGTACAGAAGGTGCAGGGAGTCTGTCCCCGGGCAGGAAGCAACACCTTGTGGGTGGGTGGGGGTGGGTGGGGGGGGGAGTTACTTATGAAGGAGGATCAGAAAGGAAAATGGTCCAAATGAGGAGTTAATCTCTCTCTCTCTCTCTCTCTCTCTCTCTCTCTCTCTCTCTCTCTCTCGTGGTATTTGGGGCTCGGCCCTTGGATATTTCGGAAGGGAGGCAAGAGTAGGCTTCCCAGTAGCTGCACTTCTTAACGCAAAGATCAGGGTTTAAGGAGATGTTAGGGTCACACTGAGTGGGCGTTCACGGGTGGGCGGGTTTGGTGGAATTACATATCCGTATTATGTTTACTTGATGTTTGTTTTCTTTTCTTTTACATTTTGTATGCCACTGTACACACACGTGTGTGTGTGTGTGTGTGTGTGTGTGTGTGTGTGTGTGTGTATATATATATATATATATATATATATAAATAATGTAATGTTAGTTTGTGGGATTAGCATAACTCAAAAACCACTGGACGAATGGAAACCAAATTTGGACACAGTGCACCTATCAGGCCAACGAGTGACCATCACTCATA
The DNA here is from genome assembly GCF_025583915.1 of Anolis sagrei ordinatus. Lineage (NCBI taxonomy): Eukaryota > Metazoa > Chordata > Lepidosauria > Squamata > Anolidae > Anolis > Anolis sagrei. The sequence goes on along the minus strand of NW_026844478.1, from coordinate 69,200 downwards.
AAAACACTGGAAAACACAGCGGAAGAGACTTAAAAAGCTAAAAAATAAAAAATACACTACAACGCATGCACATAACCACATTGTTCCCCTGACATTAAGTCCAGTCGTATCCGACTTGGGGTGGGGGTTGGTGCTCATCTCCATTTCTAAGCCCACGAGCCGGCATTATCCATAGATACCTCCAAAGTCATGTGGCCGGCATGACTGCTTTGAGCACCATTACCTTCCCATCAGAGATGGCGGTACCTATTGATCTACTCACATTTGCATGTTTTCGAACTGCTAGGTTGGCAGAAGCTGGGGCTAACAGTGGGAGCTCATGCCGCTCCCCGATTCGAACCTGCGACCTTTTGGTTAGCAAGTTTAACAGCTCAGTGGTTTAATCCACTGCGCCACTGGGGGCTTTGGCATAACCACATGTGTATTTATGCATAACCACATAAATACCCATATACACAAATATATACACACACAAAACACATACACACAGACTGGGCCACAGCAACGTGTGGCAGGGGACGGCTAGTCTTCCATAAATAAATACAATCAGGGATTTAGAGGTCAGTTAAATGATGTCATGAACAATGCCACTGCTTATAACATGCATGCAGAAGGTTATTTAGGTTCTGAGTGCCTGGAGATGTTTGGGGTTATTTATTTATTTATTTATTTACAACATTTCTATGCCACCCTTCTCACCCCGAAGGGAACTCAGAGTGGCTTACAAGATGCAAAATATTATTACTATTATTATTTATTATATACAATATATTATTATTATTATTATTATTATTATTATTATTTCGTGTCAGGAGCTACTTGAGAATCTGCAAGTTGCTTCTGGTGTGAGAGAATTGGGTTCTGCAAGGACATTGCCCAGGGGATGCCCAGATGTTTTGATGTTTTACCATCCTTGTGGGAGGCTTCTCTCATATCCCTGCATGGGAAGATGGAGCTGACAGAGGGAGCTCATCCATGCTCTCCCCAGATTCGAACCTTCGATCT
>NW_026844478.1:33047-67886 GCF_025583915.1 Anolis sagrei ordinatus | reverse complement strand
AAAAATAAAAAATACACTACAACGCATGCACATAACCACATTGTTCCCCTGACATTAAGTCCAGTCGTATCCGACTTGGGGTGGGGGTTGGTGCTCATCTCCATTTCTAAGCCCACGAGCCGGCATTATCCATAGATACCTCCAAAGTCATGTGGCCGGCATGACTGCTTTGAGCACCATTACCTTCCCATCAGAGATGTACCTATTGATCTACTCACATTTACATGTTTTCGGATTGCTAGGTTGGCAGAAGCTGGGGCTAACAGTGGGAGCTCATGCTGCTCCTTGGATTCGAACCTGCGACCTTTTGGTTAGCAAGTTTAACAGCTCAGTGGTTTAATCCACTGCGCCACTGGGGGCTTTGGCATAACCACATGTGTATTTATGCATAACCACATAAATACCCATATACACAAATATATACACACACAAAACACATACACACAGACTGGGCCACAGCAACGTGTGGCAGGGGACGGCTAGTCTTCCATAAATAAATACAATCAGGGATTTAGAGGTCAGTTAAATGATGTCATGAACAATGCCACTGCTTATAACATGCATGCAGAAGGTTATTTAGGTTCTGAGTGCCTGGAGATGTTTGGGGTTATTTATTTATTTATTTATTTACAACATTTCTATGCCACCCTTCTCACCCCGAAGGGAACTCAGAGTGGCTTACAAGATGCAAAATATTATTACTATTATTATTTATTATATACAATATATTATTATTATTATTATTATTATTATTATTATTTCGTGTCAGGAGCTACTTGAGAATCTGCAAGTTGCTTCTGGTGTGAGAGAATTGGGTGTCTGCAAGGACATTGCACAGAGGATGCTGCCCAGATGTTTTGATGTTTTCCCATCCTTGTGGGAGGTTTCTCTCATGTACCTGCATGGGGAGCTGGAGCTGACAGAGGGAGCTCAACCCGCTCTCCCCGGATTCAAACCACCGACCTTCAGGTCTTCAGGGAGTTGAAGTCCAGAACACCTGGAGGGAGGGTCAAAGTTGGCCCATGCCTGCTATAAATCTTCCACATGTGACATCATATATGATGGAGTACGCGTTTTGATTCTCCAGTTGCAGTGCGACCAACAATACGATTAATCCATGAGCCTTTTCATTGATGATATATGCGCAATGCATTTTCACAAAGCGTCTCCTGGGGATGCACCTGCAGCATAACACCAGTGCAGATTTGATGCACGCAGGCAATCCAGCTTCCTTTCCCCTTTCTACATGTATATATATGTATCGTGACGACTTCTCTGCGTCTGTCTCTCCAGTGGAGCAAATCACTGACGTGGTCCTCTATTCCCTGGACAAGTACACCAAGGCCGTGTGCACGGAGGAATTCGCGTAAGTGGAGGATGGAAGGCAGGGAGGGAGGGGACTGAATGAGGAGGGGTGGGTGGTCTAGGTGGCCTTTGGGGACCCCCCCCCCACTCCTCCTCCTCCTGGCCTTCCCTCCCCAACAGTGAGAACGTGGCGGCCAACTCCACCTTCTCCAAGAGCTACAGCGTGACCCCCCTCCTGAGCAACAACCGGGAGAAGCGGGGCCTGGCCCTCGACGGGAAGCTCAAGCACGAGGACACCAACCTGGCCTCCACCACCGTGTAAGGAAAGCCCCGGGGGGGGGGGGGGGGGTGGGGGGGGGACACTCCTTTCTGCCAATATTCCAATGATTATTTTTATGATTTTCTTTTTACGATATTTGCCGTTTTTAAATTTTGTGAATTATTTGTGTGATTATTTTCTGCAAATATTTGTACGATTATTTTGGTGAACATTTTAATTAATATTTTGGGATTATTTTTGTGAATATATTGGCTATTTTCAATTTTTTGTGAATATTTCTGCTAATATTCTTATGATTATTTTCAGCTAATATTACTATTGGGAATAATTTTGGTAATAATTTTAGGAATATCTTTTGGGAATATTTTTATTATTTCTCCAAATATTTTTGTGAATATCTTTATGATTGTTTACTATGTATGTATTTATGTGTATGTATGTATGTGTACATATAGGTGTGTACACACACACACACACACACACTCAAATTGCCTGTATTAGGTATTTATGTAATACTAGTGATTGCAAATAGTCATTGATTTTTAAATTTTATGAAAGGACTGGTTGAAATCCATCATCAGTGGGAGATACATTGCTCTCCAGGTGGAATTCCACTGCAGCTTCCATCATCCTCTATCAGTTCCACACCCCACGCCTCACAACTATATGTTATATTATGATATGTTGTTGTTCATTCGTTCAGTCATCTCCGACTCTTCGTGACCTCATGGACCAGCCCACGCCAGAGCTCCCTGTCGGCTGTCACCACCCCCAGTTCCTTCAAGGTCAGTCCAGTCACTTCAAGGATGCCATCCATCCATCTTGCCCTTGGTCGGCCCCTCTTCCTTTTGCCTTCCACTTTTCCCAGCATAATTGTCTTCTCTAGGCTTTGCTGTCTCCTCATGATGTGGCCAAAGTACTTCAACTTTGTCTCTAGTATCCTTCCCTCCAGTGAGCGGTCGGGCTTTATTTCCTGGAGGATGGACTGGTTGGATCTTCTCGCAGTCCAAGGCACTCTCAGCACTTTCCTCCAACACCACAGCTCAAAAGCATCTCTCTTCCTTCGCTCAGCCTTCCCTAAGGTCCAGCTCTCACATCCGTAGGTGACTACTACAGGGAAGACCATGGCTTGGACTAGGCAATGGATCTTGGTTGCCAGTCTGATGTCTCTACTCTTCACTATTTTATCGAGACTGGACATTGCTCTCCTCCCAAGAAGGAAGCGTCTTCTGATTTCCTGGCCACAGTCTGCATCTGCAATCATCTTTGCGCCTAGAAATACAAACCCTGTCACGGCCTCCACCTTTTCTCCCTCTATTTCCCAGTTGTCAATCATTCTTGTGGCCATAATCTTGGTTTTTTTGACGTTTAGCTGCAACCCGGCTTTTGCGCTTTCTTCTTTCACCTTGATTAGAAGGCTCCTCAGCTCCTCCTCGCTTTCGGCCATCAGGGTGTTGTCATCTGCATATCTGAGGTTGTTAATGTTTCTTCCAGCAATTTTCACCCCAGCTTTGCATTCATCAAGCCCCGCACATCCGCATGATGTGTTCTGCATACAAGTTAAAAAGGTTGGGTGAGAGGATGCAGCCTTGCCGGACGCCTTTCCCAATCTTGAACCAGTCTGTTGTTCCGTGGTCAGTTCTGACTGTTGCTACTTGGTCCTTGTACAGATTCCTCAGGAGAGAGACAAGGTGGCTTGGGATGCCCATCCCACCAAGAACTTGCCACAATTTATTATGATCCACACAGTCAAAGGCTTTAGAGTAGTCAATGAAGCAGAAATAGATGTTTTCTGAAACTCCCTGCCTTTCTCCATTATCCAGCGGATATTGGCAATCTGGTCTCTCGTTCCTCTGCCTTTTCTAAACCCAGCTTGAACATCTGGCCACTCTCGCTCCATGTATTGCTGGAGTCTTCTTCCTTGCAGGATCTTGAGCATTACCTTACTGGCATGAGAAAATAAGGGCCACTGTACGGAAGTTGGAGCAGTCTTTTGCATTTCCCTTTTTTGGTATGGGGATATAAGTTGATTTTTTCCAGTCTGATGGCCATTCTTGTGTTTTCCATATTTGCTGGCAAATGGCATGCATCACCTTGACAGCATCATCTTTTAAGATTTTAAACAGTTCAGCTGGGATACCGTCGTCTCCTGCTGCCTTGTTGTTAGCAATGCTTCTTAAGGCCCATTCAACCTCACTCCTCAGGATGTCTGGTTCTAATTCATTCACCACACCGTCAAAACTATCCTCAATATATTATCCTTCCCATACAGATCTTCTGTATAGTCTCGCCACCTTCTCTTGATCTCTTCAGCTTCTGTTAGGTTATGATATATATAGTTTAAAAATATAAAATATCTATATTATATACTACATTATTTTATTGTATTTTATTATGCTCTATATATTATATTGTATTTATACACTATATTAAGCACTATATATATTTCAAATATAATATATCTATATTATATATATAGACACTATATCATATTATTATGCTATATCATGTTACACTCCGTAAGGAACTAAAGACGCGGATGTCCTGTTGTGCATTCGATTGACGATTCCTTGGACAGGCGGTCCCTAACCATGACCTCAAATCAAGTCCCTGTATCTGATTTACTTTTAAGATAAAGTGATCCGCTCCCAGCGGCTCTGTTCCTATCCTGCGATCTGTTCTCTCCACCTTTTGACCTCTTGGTTGTATGCTGTTTTAATGTTTTATTTGCTTTGTTTTAATTGCATTTTATTTGGGGCTTGGCCCCATCCATGTAAGCCGCCCCGAGTCCCTTCGGGGAGATGGAGGCGGGGTAGAAAAATGAACTTCTTCTTATATTATACTACATTATGTTATATATAGAAAATAATAGATTACACAATTAAAGCATCTATATTTTATATATATTATACTATATTATTATACTATATATTGTTATCTATATAAATAAAAATGTCATGTTCGTTTGTGGGATTAACAGAACTCAAAAACCACTGGACGAATTGACACCAAATTTGGACACAAGACACCTAACAACCCAATGTATGTCCTTCACTCAAAAAAATTGATTTTGTAATTTGGGAGTTGTAGTTGCTGGGATTTATAGTTCACCTACAATCAAAGAGCATTCTGAACTCCACCAATGATGGAATTGAACCAAACTTGGCACACAGTTCCATGACCAACAGAAAATACTGGAATGGTTTGGTGGGCAGTGTCTTTTGGTTTTGGAGATGTCCCCACATCCAGAGATCACTGTGGACTCAAACAATGATGGATCTGGGCCAAACTCTACATGAATACTCAATATACCCAAATGTGAACACTGGTGGAGTTTGGGGAAAATAGAATCTTGACATTTGGGAGTTGTAGTTGCTGGGATTTATAGTTCACCTACAATCACAGAGCATTCTGAACCCCACCAACGATAGAATTGGGCCAAACCTCCCACACAGAAAGCCCATGACCACCAGAGTCGGCCACAGCAATGCGTGGCAGGGGATGGCTAGTATAAAATAATAATTATGTATATTAAATATATATATGTGTGTGTGTGTGTGTGTGTGTGTGTGTTATATTATACTATATGTTCATAATAATAATTTATATACCACCCTAACTCCTCAAGGAGACTCATTATATAAGCTGTCCCCTGCCATGCGTTGGCCAGTCTGGTGATTTGGAAAATAACGTAATGAGAAAGTGTTGGTTTCTAATCTATGTCATGTCTTTCTGCTTGTGGGTAATCAGTATTTCTTGCTGTTTCTTGTCAGTGTTGATGTGGAGATTGTCTGGTTTGCCCTCTGGAACATGCAACATATAATTGTCCTTCTTCAGGGGTCCCTTTCAAATCTATGATACTATATCTGTGTGAGTGTGTGTGAATCATATCTATCTATATCTATGGCTGGATGGCTCTTCGTCAGGAGGGCTTTGATTACGTTTTCTTGCCCTGGTGAAGGGAGTTGGACTGGATGATGGTCATGGGGGTTCTGTGTGGGAAGTTTGCCCCAATTCTGTCATTGGTGGGGTTCAGCATGCTCTTTGATTGTAGGTGAACTATAAATCCCAGTAACTACAACTCCCAAATGTCAAGGTCTATTTTCCCCAAACTCCATCTGTGTTCATATTTGGGCATATGGAATATTTGTGCCAAGTTTGGTCCAGACCTCATTGTTTGAGTCCACAGTGCTCTCTGGATGTAGGTAAACTACACCCGAGCATCCATCACTCTCGACAACATTATTCAGGTGGACATTATGTCCCACAAACCTCCCTCTCTTTTAGTGTTTTTGTTGGCATGGAGTGTGTGCTAAGCACTGGTTCAATTCCATTGCTGGTGGAGTTCAGAATGCTCTTTGATTGTAAGTAAACTATAAATCCAGCAACTACAACTCCCAAATGGCAAAATCAATTGTTTTGAGTGATGGTCACTCCTTGTGTTAGGAGGGGCTGCGGCCAACCTTCCGTCCCTCTTTCTCCTTCGCCTTCCTTCCCTTCTCTCCCTCTTTCCTTTGTTTCTTCCTTTGCTCTTTGCTTCCATCCCTCCTTCTCTCTTTCCTGCCTTCTTCCCCGCCCTCTTTCTTTCTTTCTCTTTCTTTCTTCCTTCTCTTATTTTCTTTCTTTCTTTCCTTCTTTCCTTTCTCCTTCCTTCTTCTTTCCTTTCTTTCCCTTCTCTCCCTCTTTCTTCTTTCTTCCTTTGCTCTTTGCTTCCATCCCTCCTCTCTCTTTCCTCCTTTCCTCCCCTCTTCTTCTCTCCTTCTTCTCTCCCTTCCTTCCTCCTTCCTTTCCTTTCTTTCCTTCTTCTCCTTTCCTTTCTTCTCTCCCTCTTTCCTTCCTCCCTTCCTTTCCTCTTTGCTTCCATCCCTCCTTCTCTCTTTCCTGCTTTCTTCCCCGCCCTCTTTCTTTCTCTCCTTCCTTCTCTCCCTCTTTCCTTCCTCCCTTCCTTTGCTCTTTGCTTCCATCCCTCCTTCTCTCTTTCCTGCTTTCTTCCCCGCCCTCTTTCTTTCTCTCCTTTCTTCTCTCCCTCTTTCCTTCCTCCCTTCCTTTCCTCTTTGCTTCCATCCCTCCTTCTCTCTTTCCTGCTTTCTTTCCCGCCCTCTTTCTTTCTCTCCTTCCTTCTCTCCCTCTTTCCTTCCTCCCTTCCTTTGCTCTTGGCTTCCATCCCTCCTTCTCTCTTTCCTGCTTTCTTCCCCGCCCTCTTTCTTTCTCTCCTTCCTTCTCTCCCTCTTTCCTTCCTCCCTTCCTTTGCTCTTGGCTTCCATCCCTCCTTCTCTCTTTCCTGCTTTCTTCCCCGCCCTCTTTCTTTCTCTCCTTCCTTCTCTCCCTCTTTCCTTCCTCCCTTCCTTTCCTCCTTTCTTTCTCTCCTTTCTTCTCTCCCTCTTTCCTTCCTCCCTTCCTTTCCTCTTTGCTTCCATCCCTCCTTCTCTCTTTCCTGCTTTCTTCCCCGCCCTCTTTCTTTCTCTCCTTCCTTCTCTCCCTCTTTCCTTCCTCCCTTCCTTTCCTCTTGCTTCCATCCCTCCTTCTCTCTTTCCTGCTTTCTTCCCCGCCCTCTTTCTTTCTCTCCTTCCTTCTCTCCCTCTTTCCTTCCTCCCTTCCTTTGCTCTTGGCTTCCATCCCTCCTTCTCTCTTTCCTGCTTTCTTCCCCGCCCTCTTTCTTTCTCTCCTTCCTTCTCTCCCTCTTTCCTTCCTCCCTTCCTTTGCTCTTGGCTTCCATCCCTCCTTCTCTCTTTCCTGCTTTCTTCCCCGCCCTCTTTCTTTCTCTCCTTCCTTCTCTCCCTCTTTCCTTCCTCCCTTCCTTTGCTCTTTGCTTCCATCCCTCCTTCTCTCTTTCCTGCTTTCTGCCCCGCCCTCTTTCTTTCTCTCCTTTCTTCTCTCCCTCTTTCCTTCCTCCCTTCCTTTGCTCTTTGCTTCCATCCCTCCTTCTCTCTTTCCTGCTTTCTTCCCCGCCCTCTTTCTTTCTCTCCTTCCTTCTCTCCCTCTTTCCTTCCTCCCTTCCTTTGCTCTTGGCTTCCATCCCTCCTTCTCTCTTTCCTGCTTTCTTCCCCGCCCTCTTTCTTTCTCTCCTTCCTTCTCTCCCTCTTTCCTTCCTCCCTTCCTTTGCTCTTTGCTTCCATCCCTCCTTCTCTCTTTCCTGCTTTCTGCCCCGCCCTCTTTCTTTCTCTCCTTCTTCTCTCCCTCTTTCCTTCCTCTCTTCCTTTGCTCTTTGCTTCCATCCCTCCTTCTCTCTTTCCTGCTTTCTTCCCCGCCCTCTTTCTTTCTCTCCTTCCTTCTCTCCCTCTTTCCTTCCTCCCTTCCTTTGCTCTTTGCTTCCATCCCTCCTTCTCTCTTTCCCGCCCTCTTTCTTTCTCTCCTTCCTTCTCTCCCTCTTTCCTTCCTCCCTTCCTTTGCTCTTGGCTTCCATCCCTCCTTCTCTCTTTCCTGCTTTCTTCCCCGCCCTCTTTCTTTCTCTCCTTCCTTCTCTCCCTCTTTCCTTCCTCCCTTCCTTTGCTCTTTGCTTCCATCCCTCCTTCTCTCTTTCCTGCTTTCTTCCCCGCCCTCTTTCTTTCTCTCCTTTCTTCTCTCCCTCTTTCCTTCCTCCCTTCCTTTCCTCTTTGCTTCCATCCCTCCTTCTCTCTTTCCTGCTTTCTTCCCCGCCCTCTTTCTTTCTCTCCTTTCTTCTCTCCCTCTTTCCTTCCTCCCTTCCTTTCCTCTTTGCTTCCATCCCTCCTTCTCTCTTTCCTGCTTTCTTCCCCGCCCTCTTTCTTTCTCTCCTTCCTTCCTCCTTCTTTTTCTTCCATCTCTTCTCTCTTCCTCTTTCTTTCCCCCCTCTCTTTCTCTCCTTCCTTCTCTCCCTCTTTCCTTCCTTCCCTCTCTCCCTCTCGCCTGGGCACTGGCAGGAAGGGAGCCTGGCTGTAGCCCTCAGCCTTGCTGGGCCAGGCGTGGAGCGGGCGGGGGGTGCTTTTCGAGGCCGGCCTGGCTCCCCCAGCGCCGCCCCTTCTTCTTTCCGCCATGGCCGCGGGCGCCTTCCCGCCTGTTTGCCGGTTGGGAACACAGGCGGGGCCACGGGAGAGGCGCCCTGCGGCTGGGGCAGAAGGAAGAAGGGGCCAGGGCTTGGGGAGCAAGCCCCACCTCAAGGAAGGCCCCCCACCCCTGCCGGGCCCGGCAAGGCTCCCTTCACGTCGGTGCCCAGGCAAGAGAAGGCGAAGTCATGGAGCAGCCGCCCGCCCGCCCGCCTCACCGGGGGAAAAGGAGGAGGCGGAGGAGGGGTCCCTGTTTGGTGGGGCCAAAGAGGACAGAGACTGGGGGGGGAGGTCAGGAGGGCCCACGCGAGGCCCCAGCGTGGCGGAGGAGGAGAGGCCCCAAAGCACAGCTTGCTGCTCTGGGATCCCGGGACCCGTAGTTTGGCCGGGCACCTGTCCTCCTCGGCAGAGACGGCTTCAGCAAGGCCGCATGAAAGTGCCGCTCCCAGGACCCCTCCGCATTGAGTGACAAGTGGGGCCAAACTGCACCCGTGCTCCTGTGTGTGCCTGAACCGCAGCCTCAACCCATGGCTAAGCCTCACTCGGTGCCGGCAGGCATCGCCAGCTCGCAACAGATAGTTGGTGCATTGTTTTTCCATCGCGTAGGGGGGGGGGGGGCGGACATTTGCGCATGCGCTGTTATGTATTCTTGGTTTTGGGGGGTTGAGTTAATTTTTTTTTTTTGGTTTTTTGAGTGAAGGACATAGATTGCTTTGGTTGGTGTCTTGTCTCCAAATTTGGGGTCAGTTTTCCCAGTGGTTTTGGAGACATGTTAATCCCACAAATGAACACGCACACACACACACGTACGTGTGTGTGTGTGTGTGTGTGTGTGTGTGTGTGTGTGTGTGAAACCTAATGTCTCCTCCCTTCTTCTTCTTCTTCTTCTTCTTCTTCTTCTTCTTCTTCTTCTCTTTAGCCTGAGACCTGGGATGGACAAAGAAGTTCTGGGGATCCTGGTTTCCTACAAAGTGAAAGTGAACCTGATGGTCTCCCGAGGCGGGTGAGCGTGAGCACCGCTCTGTTGCGCCCTATGCGCCTCTTGGGCGCCAATGGGGAGCGCATTCGTGCTGCTCTTTGGTTATGTCTTGCCAGACTGAACATGCTCTTCTTTTCCCCTCAGCATCCTGGGAGATCTCACCTCGAGGTAAGCGTGGGCGGATCCGTTCGCCTCTGTCCTTGCCTGCCGTTTGTGCAGAGTCGGTGGGGCTGACCTCCCTCTCGGGGGTCCCCACTGAGGGCTTCCTGGCCGCCATCGTGCGCTCCCCTCCCGTTAACGCCACCCGTTTGCTCTTTCAGTGACGTCGGAGTGGAGGTGCCCGTCATCCTGATGCACCCGAAGCCAACAGACGGTGAGTAGCAGGCGTTTAGAAGAGGTGTAAGAAGCCAAACATTGGCCGGGAGTAACAAACCAGGATTAGCGAGGCTTGCTCAGCGGCCAGAGTTTCACTCTTGATGAAGGATCTTCTAAGGAATCCTTGATAAGCAAGAGATTCACGCCAGTGCCAAAAACAGACACGAGGTGGCGTTCAGAAACATAACAATTCATGAAAAATATTCACAAAAATAACCGTAAAAATATTTGAAGAAACATACAGAAAAATGTTAAGGGGGGAAAATCACAAAAAATATTTGCAGATAATAATCATAAAAATGTTCACAAAATTATTATTATTATTATTATTATTATTATTATTATTATTATTATCTTTATTTGTACCCCGCTAGCATCTCCCAAAGGACTCGATGCGGCTTACAAGGCCAAGGCCTCAATGAAACAACAATATAACAAATACACATAAACCATAAAGCAAAGCAAAACATTAAAGCAATAGGTTCTTGTGGGTTTTTTGGGGCTATAGAGCCATGTTCTGGAGGCATTTCTCCTGACGTTTCGCCTGCATCTATGGCAAGCATCCTCAGAGGGAGTGAGGTCTGTTGGAAATAGGTCTGTCCTAATTCCACAGACCTCACACCTCTGAGGATGCTTGCCATAGATGCAGGCGAAATGTCAGGAGAAATGCCTCTAGAACATGGCTCTATAGCCCAAAAAAACCACAAGAACCTAGTGATTCCAGCCATGAAAGCCTTCGACTATCCACTAAGATATTCACAAAAATGATCATTAAAATGTTGGCAGAAATATTCACAGAAATGTTTGTCAAAATAATCATAAAATTATTCACAAAAAGTAATCATTAAAATATCCTCAAACAAATCATTAAAATATTCACAGAAAATAATCAGAAAAATACAAAAATAATCAGAAAAATATCCACATGAATATTCAGAAAAATATCCAGTAACCTTTTCCTAACCAGTGTCTGTCTTCTCCTTCCTTCCTTCCTTCCTTCCCGACTTCTTCTCTTGGGATGCCTTCGTGACTAACAGCTACGCCAAGGTAAACGGGGCCGCGGTGTCGTGTTGTGGGTTCTGTTTGCACACCCATTTCCAGGCTGTTTTGCTCACCGTTCTCTCCCTCCCTCTCTCTGTGTCCTCCCTTCCTTCCTGCCTTCGTGTCCTTGGCCTTTGGTCTCCTGTCCAGGAGGTAACGAGGAATTTCTTACCCCCCTTTCGCTTTCGTTGCCGTTTGTGCAGCAAAGCTGTGCGACCCTTTCCGTGAACCCCTCTCTTTCCTTGCCGTCACGCCCTGAAAGTAATGGCTAAGGATGGGCTCAGCAGGGCAGTTCTATCTAGAAGTGCTCTCAAAGGGAACCTGGGATGATAAGAAGCGTCTCTCTCTTCTGAGCCCAGACTGCTGGAAAGAGCCCAGTGGCCACGGCCTCCTGCCCTCCCTTTCCCTTCCCTCCATCCCTCCCTTCTGCCTTCCTTCTTTTGTGGGGCTAAAAAGGGAGAGTAAACACACACAACACTCTTGCAAGGTAGGCAAGATCATTCCTCCTCCAAGGCAAACAGCTTGTCCCGATCCCCGAAATAATACTGCAGAGTCTTGGTCACTGTTAGCAGAGATTTAACAGCAGAGCCTCTGACATTGAATACGCGCCCTTGAGCTCTGGCTTTTGTCCAAACTCCTTTGGAAGTTTTTTATTCTTCTGTCTTTCTTTTTATTCTTCTTGCTACATCCAACTATTTACAGAGATACTCACAACCCTAGCAAGACCCTCCTCGCAGGATGAGGATTGTGATGGATTCCAGATGCAGAGAGGTCCTGGCAAAGAGTATAAAACAAACTCAGGGCAAAGAGGAAGTGCACCCACAAGCCCCTCCCACCCTCCCTCCCTTCCGCTGCCTCTCTAGGATCACAGCTCCCCTTTTCTCAACCCTTCAGTGGGCTGTGCTGTGAACACACGTGCATTAGAACTGTATTTCTCACTGGAGCTGCCTGCAGAGCCTTCCTATCTAATACAGCATTCTTCTGCCCGGCGTCTTCTGCCCTCCTTCCTCTCTTTTCCTCCCTCCCTCCCCCCTTTTCCTCCCTGGGCTCTGCCCGTGCTCAGAGGCAATGTTTGGTGTCTTCCTTCCTTTTCAGCGCGGAGGACATTGTGATCGAAGAATTCGCTCGGCAGAAGCTCAAGGGCGAGAAGGACGACGACGAAGAGAAGGAGGAGGAGGACAAAGGGGAGAGCTAATGCGCCTCCTTCCGGGCCGGGGGTGGGGGTGGGGGGCACGGCATTTCTTGGGCATCCATGTCCCAATACTAATACTAATACTGATATCAATAACAGCAATGCCTGTTGCTCCATCCGGGCTGGTCTTTTCCGCGTCCGCTTTGTTGCATCTCAGCCCCAGACCAGGCGGTAACGAGGCGTTTTCCGATAGTCAGGCTTTCCTGAAAGCGCCGTATTTGTAATTAGCAAAGCCAGGGTGCGTATGCCTATGTACCAACACGCAAACACCACGCATGGGACAGCACAGGAAACGGGGGCCCCACCTACTCCCAAGCCAGGCCAGGGGCACAAGATACAATTCTGTCAGCTTAGGATGTCTGTATGTTGTGAAAGATCTCAGAGAGGTGTACAATAAAATAATAAAGACGCCGCCCGTCTGACTGCCTCCGAGAATTGGAAACTAAGGCTGGGTGGCCATCTGTTGGGAGGGATTGGATGGTGTCTCTCGCTTGCCTGGCGGAAGGCATGGACGGTCTTTGAAGGGGGGGGGGAGGTAGGTGTTCCTTCTAATGCTCGGATTCTATGGTTTAATAAACAGGCTGGCCGGCCATCTGTCGGGAGGGTTTATATTGTGCTTGTCCTGCCTGCCTGCCTGGCAGAAGTAGAAAAGCCAGCAAGGGGAGACTCCCCAAAGACGTCAAAGGTTCCATTCCAAGGAGGTTCAGGCCCCCCCTCACAAAAATAGTCATAAGAATATTTGCACAAAGTCATCATAAAATATTTGCAAAAATATTCACAAAAAATCAAAAACTTACACAGAAAATATTAGCAAATAATAATAATAAAGTATTCACAGCAATAATAATAATATTCCCAAAAGTATTCCTTAAAATATTAGCAGAACTAATCACAAAAATGATCATAAAAATCTATGCAGAAATATTCACAACAATAATAAAACATGCAAATATATTCACAAAAATATTCATTCTCTTCTCTTCTCTTCTCTTCTCTTCCTTCCCTTCCTTTCACCATTTCTTCTCTTGTTTCCCTCTTTGTATTCTCTTTCTTTTTCCTTCTTTCTTTGTTTTCTCATTCCCTCTCTTTTTCCTACTTTTCTTTCTCTCCTCCTCTCTCCCTCCATTTTTGAGAAAGCAACAATGGGGTAGAGAGGATTCCCCTCGTTTGGAGCAAAATATAGAAAGGATAGGAAAGCAGACTTAAGGAGTAAGAAGAAGTAGTAGTAGTGGTGTTTAAGTCTAAAGCTTAGAGCAAGGGCTGGGTAAATGGTTTTGGAGGTCTGGATCCGCCTGTGGGCTGGCTGTAGTTTGGAGACCCTTCTAATGCAGTGTTTCCCAACTTGATGGTCTTAGGAACCCTTTTGGTAGAGAAGTCTGAAGATCTCTCCGCCTGTCCTTCTCTTCCTCTTTGGTGTTGGCTAACTACAACTCCCAGAATTCAAAAACAGCCTCCCCCCCCCCACCCCACCAATATTCAATGTTGGCCATGTAGGTAGTGCTCCAAGTTTGGTGCACATCCATTGTGGCCTGGATTCAGAGTGCTCTTTGACTGTAGGTTAACTAGAAATCCCAGCAACTCCAACTCCCAAATGTCTATTAAGGTCTATTTTCCCCCAACCTTCACCGGTGTTCACATTTGGGTATATTGAGTATTGGTACCAAGTTTGGTCCAGATCCATCATTGTTCGAGTCCACAGTGCTCTCTGAATGTAGCTGAACTACAGCTCTAAAATTCAAGGTCAATGCCCACCAAAGCCTTCCAGTATTTTCTGTTGGTGATGGGAGTTCGGTGTGCCAAGTTTGGTTCAATTCCATTGTTGATGGAGATCAGAATGCTCTTTGATTGCAGGTGAACTATAAATCTCAGCAACCACAACTCCAAATGTAAAAATCAGCCCCCCAACCCCACTAGTATTCAAACTTGGCAACATGGGGTATTTGTGCCAGATTTGGTCCAGTGAATGACAATACATCCTGCATATCAGATATGTACATAGTGATTCATAACAGGAGCAAAATGACCGTTATGAAGGAGCTCATGTTGTTGGGGGTCACCACAACATGAGGAACTGTATTAAGGGATCGTGGCATTAGGAAGGCTGGGAACCACTGCTCTAACTCCTCCAGCACAGTGTACTTACCTCGTTGTCCGAGTAGGATTGTCTTCCAAGATCGGTGTCCTGGCAGTGGGTGGCTGTGGATCCCTCTTCTTGATCCACATCTTCTCCCACAGTGAGGAGGGCATTGGTTTCCAGACGGAAGGTGGTCCCGGTCGGGGTTGGCTTGACACGCCTTCCTTGGCACGTTTCTCTCTTTCACCCTCCATTCGTGCCTCTTCAGATTCTGCAGCACTGCTGGTCACAGCTGACCTCCAGCTGGAGCGCTCAAGGGCCAGGGCTTCCCAGTTCTCAGTGTCTATGCCAGAGTTTTGACGGCTGGCTTTGAGCCCACCTTTCAATCTCTTTTCCAGTCCACCGACACTCCATTTTCCGTTCTTGTGTTGAGTCCCTTATATTGGGAGGAAGGCGGGAATAAAAGTAAATGAAATAAAAATCAATCCACTTCTACTATGATCTGACCATCGAATCATAGAATTTATAATGCTCTTAATGGCTTGGACTATTCATTTTCGGCGCTCCATGCAGTCATGCCTATGGCCACATGACCTTGGAGGTGTCTACGGACAACGCTGGCTCTTCAGCTTAGAAATGGAGATGAGCACCACACCCCAGAGTCAGACATGGCTGGACTTAATGTCAGGGGACTACCTTTACCTTTACCTATTCATTTTCAATATTTCTATGTTTCGTTAGCTTTTAATGTTTATGTTTCAAATTGTCCATTTTTGAGCGTTTTTCAGAGAGCGAAAGTGGGAGATGAATAAATGTAATCGTAAGCATAACAACAGATCTAGAAATGCCTCGAAAAGTGTCCTCTCTAAGCATGTGTATGTATACAAGGTATTGCTGGGTGGAGGAGCATCCCATGATTTTGGGAAGGCCTTTGACAAGGTCCCCATGATATATGAGATATGATAGCCATGGATAAATACCTGAGAGGAAGCCACAGGGAGAAGGAGGGAGCAAGCTTGTTTTTGCTGCCCTGGAGACTAGGATGCAATGGCTTCAAACTCCAAGAGAGGAGATTCCACCTGAACATGAGGAAGAACTTCCTGACTGTGAGAGCCGTTCAGCAGTGGAACTCTCTGCCCCGAGAGTGTGGTGGAGGCTCCTTCTTTGAAAGCTTTTAAACAGAGGCTTGATGGCCATCTGTTGGGGATGCTTTGAATGATTTCCCTGCTTCTTGGCAGATCTGAGAAAACTATGTCTTGATTTAAGTCGTTGACGTGCTGGCTGATACCCAAACAGGGGATGAGCTGGAGGTGTCTCTGCCTTGGTCCTTTCACTATTGGCTGCCGCTTCAGGTGGTGCAATACCGGCTAAGCAGTGTAATTTCTCCAGTGGTGTAGGGCGCAGGCACCCCGTGATAATGCGGCATGTCTCATTAAGACATTGATACTCCCATTGACACAGGTCAAGAGCAAAGGAGGACAGCGCCAGCCCTTGAGTGAGAAATAAAGCCCACGTTTTGCTTATTTAGGTATTCATGACACTCAAGAGCGGAACAACAGAGGATTCATCAGGTCTGTCCCTGCCAAATCGGGACATTTGTAAGGCATATAAATGCAAAAAGAACCATAACGGTTATTATTCTCACTGCCCTTGACAATGGCCATGCACATCAACAACAGGAAATGGACTCACTATCCCTTAATACGCATATAGGTTTTCAAAACTTGCAGTCCCCCCCCCCCACATACACACACACAAGGTAACAACAGGCCAACAAGAGTGACCACAATGCAGAAAAGGAGTGAAAGACGCCTACAGCCATACCTACACACGCCCGACCTCGTCTTGTCGGAAAGACCAGGCCAAGCATGAGTTGGAACAGGTAGGTGCCACCCTCTCACGTCTTCTTTACCTGGCTGAAATTGGCCCTGGCGGTGGGTCACGCAGGAAGGTTGCATGACTCTGATTATTATTATTATTATTATTATTATTATTATTATTATTAAAGATTGCCATGGCTCAATGATCTCAATGAGATGGCAGGTGAAGCCCTAATGCCTTCCCTGATTAGGAAACCTCCAATACCAAGTCCCAGAAGCACTTTATTAGAATTAAGATTGCCGCACACTGCACTTGCCTTATAATCCTTACACATCACCTGTCACATCAGCACTTTTTAACCCTGTACCCTTCACTCTGGCCCGGCCCAGTTTTATCGTGTTTTGATGTATTGTTTATTGCTTGTTGTTTAATATTGCTTTAACTGTTTTTAATTTGCTTTAGGTTGTGTATTGTTATATTGTGTTTTGAGGCCTTGGCCTTTGTAAGCCGCATCGAGTCCTTCGGGAGATGCTAGCGGGGTACAAATAAAGTTTAATAATAATAATAATAATAATAATAATAATAATAATATAATAATAATAATAATAATAATAATAATAATGGCCATTCCCTTTGCCGCCCTCTTGTGGACACAGGAATACTTACTCTTGCCTTGAGATTCTGATCTGCTTTCCTTTGCTGCCATCAAGTGGCCAAGTAGGGAAGTGCACCCTCGAGCTATGGAGGGCGCCTCTGTGCTGCCATCATGTGGCCATTGTGGAAAACAACAACACTAGATGATATTTCCTAGCAAAGGAGGAAAGCAGGAAAGACGAATAAGAAGAGAAGGGGGAAATGCCAGGAGGAAGGCAGAAAGAACTTTAAAAGGCAACAAATGGCCATGAACAATGGGGAACAGGCTCCCAGGCCCGTAGCCAGGATTTCGATTCGGGGGGGGGTGAGCTTTTTTCAGGGGGGTTGGGGGGCTGAGTTTCGGGGGGGGGGCTGAGTCTGAGTGAAAGAGGGTCTACCCTAGCAAACCTTTTGTATCGTTACCCCAAATACCCCTATGCATATGGGATATAGGAGCAGGGCCTTCTCAGTGGTGGCCCCTCACCTGTGGAACTCACTCCCGATGGATATCAGGACATCGACATCACTCCTGTCCTTCAGGAGGAAGGTAAAGACGTGGTTGTGGGACCAGGCCTTCGGGCAATCTGCCAACTAAGTAAGGACAACCAGACAAATAGGACCGGCAGGACTGATAACTGTGGAATGAAACCCTGAACTAGGAGAGAGCGAATATTGGCCGGCAATAAGGAGTAATTAAAGGTTTGTGTCGGTTTGTATGAATTTTTATGGGTTTCATGGGTTTTATCGGGTATAGCTATGATGTACTGTTGTTGTTTGCTATTTTGCGCTATTGTGTTTTATGATTGTTGTATGTTACGGGCATCGAATTGTGCCTTGGATGTGTAAGCCGCCCTGAGTCCCCTTCGGGGTGAGAAGGGCAGCGTAAAAATACATATGGGATATATTGAACATGGTGATCAGATCATGATATGAATAAACATAACAGTTTAAATAATGCACCAGTAAGGCCTTCTCGCAGACCACCATCAGAATTTCGGGGGGGGGGGCTGAAGCCCCCCAAGCCCCCCCCCCCCCCCCGCTACATGCCTCGAAGAGCTATTGGAACAAGGCACCCGAAGGGCAAGACGGCCCGCAGCAGCTCTCACGGGGCATGGGCCACCTTCAAAATGCTCCAAAAGGGTTCTGAAACCCGGCCAGGCAGCCCGGAAAACTCAGCGCAAGGCAGCGATTCCGGCCACAAAGACTTCATAACGTGTGTATTTTCTCTCCTGTCGTGGATGATGCATGCTGAGGATGCATCTACACCACGGGGGAATTGACGCAGTTGGAGGCGTGAACTGGCTCTAGGCCGTGGAATCGGGGAGTTTGCCCACGCCTGGCGTGTTCCCTCCCGAGCGCCTTCCCAAACCACAGACAGACACACCAGCAGCAGGATCCCGTGGCACTGGGCCGAGGCAGACCAAGCGGTCTCCACCTGCGCTCACCCCACAGCGTAGATCAGGCAGGGGCCAACTTTGGCCCTCCTTCCTCCCTCCCTCCCTCCCCCCCTCCCTCCCTCCCTGCAGGTGTTTTGGACTTGAACTCCCAGCATCCCCAACAGCATCCCTGGAGAGAGGAGAGTGCCTCGGAAGACCCTCCTTGCGTCGGAAAGGCACGGCGATGCGAGGCTCCGGTGGTCTCCCGAGGGAGGGGGAACGTGGTTCGCGGGCAGAGGGGCAGCGGGCGCCGGGCTGGCTTGGGCCTCTCCTTCGGCCAGGTGCCTGCTCGGAACGGGGGGGGCTCGCCCCCAGGGCCCAAGGAGGCCCCCAGGAGGCCCCCAGGAGGCCCCCAGGAGGCAGGAGGCTTGCTCCTGTCCAGAACCAGGCCTCCAAGCCAGCGGGAGTCTCTCTTGCACATCCAGATCCTGGAGACAGTCCGTGGGTTAGTTTCTCAAACTGTGGGAAGGCCCTCCCTGGCGCATCATGTGGCCGGGCTCAGGCGGCGTGGCCGGAGGAGTCAGTGGCGGGCTCTCCTCCGCTCTCCTCGCATGGCGTGGCCTCCCCGTGGTGGCCCCGTTCCTGAAGGATGGCTCTGCGCCTTCTCGTGGGGCAGCCAGAGCGCAGCCTGTCCGGCGCCTGCCTGCCTTCCTTCCTCCCTTCCTTCTCCTTCCTCCTCCCTCCCTTCCTCTCCCTTTTCCCCCCTTCCTTCCCTCCCTCCCTTCTTCCTCCCTTCCTTCCTCCCTTCTCCTTCCTCCCTTCCTTCTCTTCCTTCTCCTTCCTCCTTCCTCCCTTCCTTCCTTCCTCCTCTTCCTTTTTTTCCCTTTTTTCCCCTTCCTTCTCCTCCTTCCCTTCCTTCCCTTCCTTCTCTTCCTCCCTCCCTCCCCTTCCTCCCTCTCTTCCCCTTTCCTTCTCCTTCTCCTCCTTCCCTCCTTCCCTTCCTCCCTTCCTTCCTTCCTTCCTTCCTCCCAAGTCGCCCCGTCTTCTGTGTTTCCTTTTCACGGAAATTAGTATTCTATCGCATGATTTGCCTCTGAGGCTGAGAGTGTGTGACCCATCATTTGAGCCCACAGTGCTCTCTGGATGGAAGTGAACTTTCAACAACTACTATTAGTAGTAGTAGTAGTACTCAAAGCCTGCTCATGGGCTGAGTGACGCACTGCCTTCAGGGCAAGAGGGAATCTTGGGACATGCAGAGGATGGTGTGCATTCCAGGTTGGGCTTCCCCTTTAATGCTCCTCTGCAGCCAGGTGTTCTGCTATGTTTCCTTCCCAAATATCTCTCAAGGACCCTTGATTGGATCCAGACCAGCTGGGGAGGGGGGGGCGGAGGGGAGGGAGGGAGGGAGGGAGGGAGGGAGGGGGCTCCTCAATGGCCTCCGCCCCCCACAGCTGCGCCAGAGCTTCCTTCCTTCCTGCCAAGGGAGGAGAACTCAGCAGAGTTCATGGCCGTGTTCCAGAAGCATTCTCTCCTGACGTTTCGCCTGCATCTATGGCAAGCATCCTCAGAGGACCTCACAACCTCAGAGGGTTGTGCAGGCAAAACGTCAGGAGAGAATGCCTCTAGAACATGGCCACAGAGCCCGAAATAAACCTACCACCACCTCAGTGGAGGTTCCCGCTTGCAAGAGTGACCGCCAGGCCATCTCTGAGTGGGAGAAGGGAAGAGAGCACGGAGCGTGGCCTTGGGATGACCGCAAGAGGTTCCCCAGGTCAACAGGCTCTCCGGGCATCAACGAGATGGCGACAGCGATGCGTGATGGCAGCGGGGAGCCAGCGGGGCTCCATGTTGCGTTTCTGAGGGCAAAAAGGGTGATTCCCGGGGCGGAGGGGTGAGCGGAGCCAAAGCGGAGATAGCCATTAGACTCAGGATGAGGCCAGAGAAGAACGGCGCCGGTTCTGGAGAGAGGAACTCAGTCTCGGCCTCCCCGGGATTCTGGAATCGCACCCACCCGGGAGAGAGCAAGTTCATGCCCAGAATGGTTTGGAGGCAGGAAAAGACACACAGTAACCCCACAGAGAGGGAAAAGTTACAATTATTGATCCTTTATTGGGGAAGGGGGGGTTGTTACAATGTTTAGTAGGGGGAGGCTCCGTCGCCCTCCCTCCACCTCCCACCGACCCACCGGGGTCTCCGGATTCCTTCCATGCGGGTGTGTGTGGGGGGGGGGGGGTGGAAGGCCCCCGCCCTCCCTCCTGCCCCCGCCCTCCCTCCTGCCCCCCTGGGCCCGTCATGGAGGCATGGATCATAGGACTAAGTTTCCCTCAGGATCCTCTCCTGTGTGCGTGTGAAGGGAACACACCTGGGTCAGGGGGGCAATCCGGGAGGACACGCCCGACCCCTCCCTCCCTGAGTGGGGGAGGATATCTTGAGGCCCGGGGGGGGCCTTCCTCCCTCCCTCACACACTTGCTTCCCGACTTCCATCCACGGAGGGAGGAGGGGGTTCCAGGCTGAGGAGGGGGGTCCTTCTGCTCGCCTCCAGGCGCCGCCACCCAGGAAGGGAAGAGGAAGGGAAGAGGAAGGGAAGAGGAAGGGAAGAGGAAGGAAGGCAGGCTCCAGAAGATGCAGGCACTGGGTGCTGAGGAGGATTGGGCGTGAGTGGGCCTGCCTGAGTGGGGTTCTGCCCCCACGCGCTGCTGCTGCTGAGGTGTGTTTGGGGGTCTTTGGGTGCCGCTCTCTGCCTTGGGGGGGGGGGGCTCTCCCCCTTCCCTTGGCCTCTCTTGACCGGAGGGACCCGAACACCGGCCGAGTGGGGCAGCCCTGGGGGGGGGGGGGGTGACACGGCCTCCCTTGGAGGGCTCACCTTGGAGTCTGGGGGGGGGGGGGGGGGGAGACGGGTTCAGAATGTTCTTTGATTATAAATCCCAGGAACTACAACTCCCAAATGTCAAAATCAATTTGTGGTTTTTGATTTCTGTTAATCCCACAAGCGAACATTACATTTTTATTTATAAAGATTTATTATTTCCTATATTTATGCCCTGCCCTTCTCCCCCTGAAAGGGGACTCATGCTTACATATTCCAAATAACCACTTTCAAAACGACAGAAAATATAACTTTTTTTCCTCATTGTCATTGGAACTATTTTATTTTCAGAAATGCTAAAGCTATCTTTTTCTATGTCCTCCTATATTGCTTTCCGCAGCCCATGGTTGGGTGTGTGTTCTCCTTTTATTGGGTGTGTTCCCCTTTTATTTATGGCGGCCCATGAATTTAATAGGGTTTTCTTTGAGAGGAAATACTCAAAAATAGTTTTGTCAGTTTCTTTCTCTGAAATAGAGCACCTGCTATTCATTTGTGGCTTCCCATCCAAATACTAACCAGAACTGGCCCTGCTTAGCATTCCAGGTCAGAGACATTTAATCTTTCATTGACTTTGCCAGGTATTATTCTTCTGTACAGTCGTCTCTGTGACCCCTGTGACCCAACCTGGACAGGCAGTCCCCAAGTTACAAACAAATTATGTAGTTTTGTCCTCACTGAGGGCTGAACAGTCAACATATTCATGGATTCCCTGCTGTTATATTAAGACTGTTACCCATGCTGTGACATGCTTGAAATCAAAATTTCATTTATTTGTAATTAGAAATAAATATTTCACAATGTATATTACATATTGTTTTTGTGATTCATCACTATGCTTTATGTTCAGATTGTAACAATAAAAATACATCGTGCATATCAGATATTTACATTACGATTAATAACGGTAGCAAAATAAGACATGTGCAGTGTGCATAGAATTTGCATTATTATCATCATTGTTTTTTTAAAAAAACTCTAGTCCGGCCCTCCAATGGTCTGGGGGACAGTAATCCGGCCCCCTGTTTAAAAGGTTTTGGGACCCCTGGTCTAGACCATGGCCATACAGCCCAGAAAAACCTACAACAACCCAGTGATTCCAGCCATGAAAACCTTCGACAATAGAAAGTGTATTATTATTCCTTCTTTCCTTCTTTCTCTCCTTTCCTTTTTCCTTCCTTCCTGTCCCTCCTTCCTTTCCTTCTTTCCCTCTTTCCCTCCCTTCCTTTTCTTCCTCCTCCTTCCTTTCCCTCCATCCCTCCCTCCTTCTTCCCCCCTTCTTTATCCGTTCTTTCCCTCCTTCCCTCCCTCCCTTCCTTCCTGTCCCTCCTTCCTTCTTTCCCTCCCTTCCTTTTCTTCCTTCCCCTTCCTTTCCTTTCCTCCTTCCTTTCCCTCCCTCCCTCCTTCTTTCCCCCCCCTTCTTTATCCTTTCTTTCCCTCCTTCCCTCCCTCCCTTCCTTCCTGTCCCTCCTTCCTTCTTTCCCTCCCTTCCTTTTCTTCCTTCCCCTTCCTTTCCTTTCCTCCTTCCTTTCCCTCCCTCCCTCCTTCTTTCCCCCTTCTTTATCCTTTCTTTCTTTCCTCCTTCCCTCCCTCCCTTCCTTCCTTTTTCCTTCCTTCCTGTTCCTCCTTCCTTCTTTCCCTCCCTTCCTCTTCTTCTTTCTCCTTCCTTTCCTTTCCTCCTTCCTTTCCCTCCCTCCCTCCTCCTTTCCCCCTTATTTATCCTTTCTTTCCCTCCTTCCCTCCCTCCCTTCCTTCCTGTCCCTCCTTCCTTCTTTCCCTCCCTTCCTTTTCTTCCTTCCCCTTCCTTTCCTTTCCTCCTTCCTTTCCCTCCCTCCCTCCTTCTTTCCCCCTTCTTTATCCTTTCTTTCTTTCCTCCTTCCCTCCCTCCCTTCCTTCCTTTTTCCTTCCTTCCTGTTCCTCCTTCCTTCTTTCCCTCCCTTCCTCTTCTTCTTTCTCCTTCCTTTCCTTTCCTCCTTCCTTTCCCTCCCTCCCTCCTTCTTTCCCCCTTCTTTATCCTTTCTTTCTTTCCTCCTTCCCTCCCTCCCTTCCTTCCTTTTTCCTTCCTTCCTGTTCCTCCTTCCTTCTTTCCCTCCCTTCCTCTTCTTCTTTCTCCTTCCTTTCCTTTCCTCCTTCCTTTCCCTCCCTCCTCCTTTCCCCCTTATTTATCCTTTCTTTCTTTCTTTCTTTCTTTCTTTTTTTCTTTCTTTCTTTCTTTCTTTCTTTGGGCCCAAAGTGGGGCTTCCTGCCGCCTGTGCGTCCACCCAAGGGTCGCAGTTGGCCCTCCTGGGCTGACCACCGCTTCCCATCTCAAGAGCCTTTGGTCCGCTTGTTCTGAGTGTGACTTAGCCCAAGCCTTGTTCCCGTGTTGCTCTCAACGTTGTACAACCTAAATCCAGGGTTTGGTGGGCATTGTCCTTTGGTTTTGGAGTTGTAGTTCACCTCCATCCAGAGATCACTGTGGACTCAAGCAATGATGGATCTGGACCAAACTTGGCACAAATATTCCATATGCCCAAAATATGAACACAGATGGAGTTTGGGGAAAATAGACCTCGACATTTGGGAGTTGTAGTTACTGGGATTTATAGTTTACAATCAAAGAGCATAAACGACAGAATTGGGGCAAATCATAAATATAGATATGAGTTTTTAATCTGTTTCTACCCAGTGTTCTTTTATCCATGACATGTAGCTCGCCCTTGTTAATGTGATTGTGTTTATTGTAATTTTATATCGCTATGTTGTCTTTGGTTTTATGTAATTGCGTCATTATTGTTTATTATTTGCGTTTTTGGTTTTGTTTATTTCATGTAAACGTTGTCTGGGGCTTGGCCTCATGTAAGCCGCACCGAGTCCCCATCGAGGAGGTGGAGCGGGGTACAAATAAAGATGATGATGATGATGATGGGAACCCTGAAATGGCAGCCCAGCCTTGTCTCTCTTCTCAGGTGAGGCTGGACCTGTCGTGGGCCTCTCTTGGGACGCCTGGACCAGAGCCCAAAGGGGAAGGCGATGGGAAGCCACGGGGTGCCACCATCCTTTCTGCAAAGCCACCTCTGTTCACCCAGCCAGGCTTGGAGAGGACTTCTCCCCAACACCAGAGCCTGGAGCCAAGCCAGGTGAGCCTTCCTCCCCCCCACCCCAAAGGTGGATGTAGGTCCCATCATCTCTACGCTCAGCCCCAGACCCGTGTGGCCCCTTCCCACTCTTGTATCCAGATTTAAAGATCCCCGTCTTCCCTGCAACCTCTCCAAACGATTGATTTATTTGTTTGCAGTATTTCTATTCGGCCCTTCTCCTCACCCCGCAGGGGACTCAGGGCGGATTACAATGTATCAAAGGAACACAGATATCTAGATACAATACCACAATAGAAGTTGCAAAGCACATTCAAGCAAACATTGCATATAAATCACAAAACAAAATAGAGATAGCAAGTTCCTTGCTTATTTTATAGTCCTTGAGACAGACAGTAAACTTCAAATATTGTCCAAACGGTCTCCAATGCAAAATATATTCCAAATGATGATATTAGTAGTCCTTAAGACCGTAAATACACTGATAATACTTCTAGTCCTTGAGAACGTAAACAAATGACAAAGTTCCCCGGGTTGAGTTTGCCTTGTTTTGGGGGACTTCCCCTTCTTCAGAATTTTTCTTCTATTTGCTAGCAGGTGGTTCACACCCTACATCCCTAAGTGGGTGAGAACAATAACATGAGAGCAACATAATAGATATGCCAAAAAAGGCACCCAAACCAAAAACATTTAGTGATAATAACATGCAATACAATAAAATAGACTACCCACACATTGTTACTCACGTATTAAATGGAATGCTGGCCCTACAGTGAGTTCTTAATTTGTTAAATTACCCTCCCCACACATAGGTGGTACCTAAATTTCCTACTTGACAGATGCAAATATCTTTCAGGTTGCAAAGGTTGACAACAAGCTACACAATTGGTCAGAAGCTCACTCCAACCCAGGCTGGCTTCGAACCCATGAGTAGTGATCCTAATGCGGCTGACATCCAGCCAGCTGCGCCACAGTCCCGATGTAATATAAGTTTCTTTCTTATAGAAGCAGCGGCTGAGAGTGCCAGCTTGTCACCTGTGCCGGAGGAAGCAGGGCCGCCTACACCTGTGCAAGAAGGAAGGAAGGAAGGAAGGAAGGAAGGAAGGCAGGCAGGCAGGAAGGAAGGAAGGAAGGAAGGAAGGAAGGAAGGAAGGAAGGAAGGCAGGAAGGCAGGAAGGCAGGAAGGCAGGAAGGCGGAAGACCTTGATGCGGAGGGCTTTCTGGCTCGTGACACTGCAGCGAAGGGGGTTCAGGTGAGCTAGAAAATCCCTCGCTTTCCGATTGGCGGTCCTGTACACATCAGGAAATCTTTGGGAGTTGTAGTGACTGGGATTTATAGTTCACTTGTACAATGGAATATCCTTCTCCATCCCAGCAACCACCATAGAATTGGCCCAAGTGTCCCACACCGAACTCCTCTGCCTTGACGGGCCTTGCTGGCACGAGTCTCTTTCCAGCTCTGCACGCTCCCTCTCGCCTGCACATGCGCACCACACGGCCATGCGCTGAGCACGCCTGCTCTCCCCCCCCCCCCCCCCCCCCCCCCCCGCTTGGAGCCTCAGAAACAGCCCCTCCCCTTGGCTGTGAGGCCGGCCAATCCCAGTAGAGGAGGGCTTTTGGTCTGTTTCCAAAAGGAAGAGGAGAACGTGTGGAGAGATCTCTGGCCTTCTCTGCTGAAGGGGTTCCTCAGACCCTCAGAAAGAGATGGTGGTCTTTGGCGATCCCCCTGAAACCCCCTCGCGACTGCACCCGGGTCCCAGAAACCTCGGAGACCAAATGGAGAAGACCTGTGACTTCATCTTCACATCCTAACTTTGCTCCTCCTGTTTGACTTGTAGCCAATGACAGAAGTGACCGGGAGGCGGAAGGAGACCTGGCCTGACTCTGCGGCAGGGACAGAGACCGAAGGGCCGGCACTCCTTCCCGTCGCCATGGGAGAAGGCAGGCCGTTGCAGAGCCTGCTCCGCTCTCTCACCTCCTGCCAGACCCCCCTGGAGCAGCCCTGAGATCTGCAAGACGTGGTTGGGTCGCCAGGACATCGAGGACAAGGTCAGGCGCAAAGGCTGGATCCCCACTCAGAAAGGTAAAGGGTTCTGATCCCCGAGACCACCGCCTGCCCTCTCCCCGCTTTGTGGGCTCAAGTTCTGTCGATGGGATTGTTCCAAGAGTTAGTGGAGACAGCCTCTCTTCTCTGGAGGGATCTCCGTCTTCTTCTCAGGTTTGGCTCTCTCCTCGGCTTCTGCCAGGCGCACGTTGTCCAAGGCACGAATCATTCTCCAAAGCCTGTAGAGCAGGGGTCCTCAAACTACGGCCCGGGGGCCGGATACGGCCCTCCAAGGTCATTACCTGGCCCTCACCCAGGGTCCCCCTCTGTCTGAAACGACTTAAAGCACACAACAACAACAGCAACAACAATAATCCGACCTCATCAGCCAAAAGCAGGCCCGCACTTCCCATTGAAATACTGAGAAGTTTATATTTGTCAAAATGGTTCTTCATGTTAATTATTGTATTGTTCTGAAGTGTTTTTTGAACTACAAATGAGATATGGGCAGTGTGCATAGGAATTCATTCCTGTTTTTTCTAAATTATAATCCGGCCCTCCAAGAGATGGAGGGACTGTGACCTGGCCCTCTGTTGAAAAGGTTTGAAGGTCCCTGCTGTAGAAAAAGGGTCTGGAAACCCAAGGGTCTCCCCCTCCCTCAACTTCCAAAGCTGAAGCAAGGGTCATGAATGACTTTTCAATGATTTTGCAGCATGGGTTCCTTTTTATTGCAATTTACAGTGTGAGAAGGTAGATCAGATGACAGAGAAACATTTGGACAAAGAATGGCATTGGACAGACAGGCAGACAGACAGACTCTGTGCAACTACGTTGGATTCACAATTACATTGGTTGACACACAAAGAAAGGGGAATGAAATTTTCACTCATCATTCGCACGCATGTACACGCATCCATCCACATGCATCCACATGTGACCCTCTCCTTTTCCCCCTCCTTGGAGAAGCCCCTCTGAGGCCAGACCCTGCTTCCCATCAGCCTGCCCACGCAGAGATCCAACACTTCCATAATGCCAAAACAATGCCAAGGACCAGGTCTCTGTTCCCAGACTCCAAAAGCGCCCCCTCCTTCCTCTTCCCT
This sequence comes from Anolis sagrei ordinatus, assembly GCF_025583915.1. Taxonomy (NCBI): domain Eukaryota; kingdom Metazoa; phylum Chordata; class Lepidosauria; order Squamata; family Anolidae; genus Anolis; species Anolis sagrei. The sequence goes on along the minus strand of NW_026844478.1, from coordinate 40,724 downwards.
AGAGGAAGAAGCCCCAAAGGGACCAGGTGGCCCCCGTGCAGACCTGCCCCTCTCCATAGGGACACCCTCCCTCTCCTTCCCGTGGGGCAGAGCATGGCGGGTGGGACAGACTCCTCAGGTCGGCCACACTTTGAGCATTCTTAGACGGAGTCTTTTCTGGGAATATTCTGCTGATGTCATCCCCAAGTTGTAAAGGAATGATAGACGCCTCCCATCCTGGCTCCATCATCTCCATTTCCCGGCCAGATGTTGACTCTTCTTGATTGGTGTGGACAAACACAAGGCTTGTGTTGACTTCCTCCTTAACACAAGGAAGGTTGCAAACATTTCTCTTAACTGGAAATAACCGTTGTCACCGTTCTGATCAGTTCTCATGAGCAGGTTTTGATCACAGTTCCAGCAAGCAGGTAGTTAGTTATTGCAGGCCCGGGTCTTTTACTAGTGCTTCCAAAATTATTAACTCCATACATCCTTCCATTCATTCCCACACATCATTATAACATTCACATTTGCCGAATCTGCACATTGATTTTTTTATTACACAAGATCCTTGAAACCACAAACCTGAAACCCTGATTCTGCAGAAGCCTCACAGGGAGAGTGAAATTACATGTAACTTGTGTGTTGTCAAAGGCTTTCATGGCTAGAATCACTGGGTTGCTGTGGATTTTCTGACCTGTATGGCCAGGTCCCAGAAGCATTCTCTCCTGACTTTTCACCTACATCTATGGCAGGCATCCTCAGAGGTTGTGAAGTCTGTTGGAAACTAAGCAAGTGGGGTTGATATATCTGTGGAAGAATGTCAAGGGTGGGAGGAAGGCTCGGAATTAAGCTTTGGAATGACACTTTTGGGAGGAAGACTCACAATTGTGGTTTTTAAAGGGAAGCCGTGGGAACGATCTGCCTCTCCAGGTAGTTCTGGGACTGCCACACCCCTTTTATGTCTTGCTTTGCGTACCTTTCTCTCCCGGGATCCACAGATGGAGTTATCCTCATCTTGAACACATTCTTTTTTAAACTCCCTCCAAATATATATATAGGCATTTTGTTTACAATTGATAAAAGAGAAAGTGGGATAAGGGGGAATTGGGGGTGAAAAGAAAAGTCTTGTGCGAGGCGGGAAAACAGAGAGAGAGCAAACAAGACGGAAAAGACTTTCGAGAGGCCAAAAAGAAGGCGGCCAAAGAGAGATGAAAGAAGTGCCTCAGAAGCGAGGAGGGAGAGAGAGAGAGTAGGCGAGAGAGTAGGCGAGAGAGGAGGGAGTGGAAGGAAGTTGGAGTCAAAAGAAGCCGAGTCAAAGAGAGAGAAGGATCCAGCTGCATTGCACGTCCTCCTTCCTTTCCCGGGATGTTGTGTTTCCTTTTCTTAAGCCTTTCCCGTGATCACATCCAAGTCACTTCTCTATTCGCGTTTCTAGTTCCTGTCTTCTTTGAGAAGTATCGTTGTATTCGTTCCTATCTTCATTGAGGAGAACACACATAGCGTGAACTCTGTGGAGATTTCAAAGAGTCTTTATAGAGTGACCGGGCTGTTGGTGTCCTTTAGGAAGAAGGTCAGTCGGTCCGTGTCCGTGACATCCCACGGGAGTTTGGCTGCCCATTCTTCTTTAGTTGCCCATTCTTTTATTTTCCATTTCTTTGCATAGGTCATTCTGGTAGCTGTTGTTATGAACAGTTTATCTTGCTTTGTGTCCAACTCTATGTCTCCGTCTGGAATACCAAGAGGAAAGTATTCTGGCTTAAGTGGCACCTTAGTTTGTAAGATCTTTTGTGTCGCCTCTTGAATGGTTTTCCAATATTTTCTTGCAATCGGGCATGTTCCCCCGCTTGTGCCACTCCTGACTTCAAGAGTCTGACCTCCCCCGCCCTAGGCTGAGCTTCTCGTATGCTTCTGTGAAGGTGTTTAGACTGGCTTGTAGGCCTTCTTCTGAATGCGCACAGATGACATTGTCATCAGCATAGTGGAGTTCTATAACAGATGTTGTTGTAACCTTGGTTTTGGCTTTCGGTTGAGGGGAAAAAAGTATTTTGGGAACTTAACCCAGGCATGGGCACCCTTCGGCCCTCCCTCCCTCCCTCCCTCCTGGCTAGGAGGGATTGCGGGAGTGGAAGTCCAAAGCACCTGTTTGAGGGCTGAAGTGTGCCGGTGCCTGGACTAACCCGTGAACTGTCACAACCTGGAGTTTTCTAGGCGCAGCAGTCTGCCTCTTTCTGATATAGGCCACAGGGAGAGAAAAAAGGCAGCCCAGAGAACACGGGACAGCCAAAACAGTGGGCTGTGTCCAAGGTGAGGGCCACCCCCTTGTGCCGCTCCTGACTTCAAGGGACTGACCCCCCCCCCTCCCCGCCCTCTTGGCCACAAAGGGATGCCACTCCTGACTTCAAGGGACTGMCCCCCCCCCCCCGGTTCCGGTTGGCCCAGTCCACCGCCGCCTTGTACCACGGCTGGTCCCGCAGGTAGGCATTTTCATGGCAATCCAGGCAGTTGATCACCATGTCCACCGGCGTGTCTGGCAGGTCTTTGACGCTGGAGACTTGCTGGCCATGGGTCTTGCCAAAGAGGGAGAGCTCGTTGGTGATGGATTCCAGCATCTTGACAAAGTTGGGGAGGAAAAGGATTATGTCCACGTCGTGATTGGAGAGGTGCCGCCTGCAGCTGATCGCTTGGGCCCCTTTGACGTGGGGCCCACAAAGCAAGGCCACGGTGGGTCGCTGGTGGATGTTTTTCGGGTTCAGCCTGTTGGGTCCTCCAAAGAGACTCAGGCCCACCTGGCTGGCACAGATCCCAGTCATTTCCAGTCTCCGTTCCAGAGTGAGGCCATACTTCTCGGCCACCAAAAGAAGCTTCTTGTGGAGCTCGTAAGAGATACTTGGCGCCACCAGCCCGGAGTCAGTGCAGAATTCCTTGCTTGCCTGAGGCACAGTGATTCTTCGGTACACAATGGGCTCGGATTCCAAAATGTTCTCATCATGGCGATAGAGGGTGGACCTCTCGTTTGACGTGCCTCTCAAGTGGGTCCCGCTTTTCCTCTCATAGGTTTCAGTCTCCTCAAACACAGCCGCCTTGTCAAAGAGGGCCAGGTTCCCTTCGAAATCAAAACCTGTGCCTGGGAGATCTTCGATGTCTCCCCAAAGCATTCATCGTCTTTGTTCTTCATCGGCCCGTTGTCATCTTCATAGGTTGGCCTGAAGGGAAGAAAACAGGGCGTGTTTTCTAGAATGGGTCCATGCTAATCTTCTCCAATTTTAGTATATGTGGTGCTGAAGCCATCATCGGGGTCTGTAAAGAGACACAACCAGCTAAGGCCAAGCTGCTCTGCCAAGAAGGGGGCGGTCTGCCCAAGATGACCTGTCCAACCCCCCCCCCCCCCCCCCCCCCGGCCTTTGCCACAAGACTATGATTAAGGAAAGAAAGGGAGCCGTAGCCTCTCCTCCGTTCCTCAAGACGTGGCCAAGTCTCCTTAGGGCTCCTTGGAAGAACCACACATTTCACCCATGTTTTCCCCCCTTCCAGTTCCAGTTCTATTAGTTGAGCAATATGGCATGCCTCATAATACAACCCGTAGTAATCCACTGGCATCACCATACAATTTTAAGTCTGGAAGACCAGATCCTCCTCTACTTTTTGAATCTGTTCGGTTGCTATATTTTATTCTCTCTGAGCAACCCACTTCTTTTAGCAGTCTCTTGAACCTTTCTGCCAGAATACTTGCAAAGATCTTGTAATCGTAATTTAGTAGAGAGATTGGTCGGTAATTTTTTAAGCTTGTAGGATCCGTGTTTTCTTTATGAATCAATGTTCTATATGCTTCCCGCCAGGTCTCAGGCATTCCTTTGCCTCCCAACACATTGTTCATAGTTTCTTTTAAGTGAGTGGATAATATGTCTTCTTTGAAGGTTTTATAATATAGCGCCGTGAAGCCGTCTGGGCCGGGTGCCTTGTTGTTTCCCAGCTTGTTTATAGCTCCTATAACTTCCTCTGTTTTTGTTTAAGAATTCTCTTTCCACATCAGAAATTTTTGACAACTTTGGGTCAGAAATATAAGCTGAGATGTCTTCCTTCCTCACTATGCCTTTTTAATATAATTTTTATAGAACTTTCTAAATTGTGTAGCAATGTCTTTCTCTTTAGTAAAATTTATCCCTTCTTCTATTATTCATGGTGGCATCGCTCTCCTTCAGGCGCAAGCCTTTGTGTCCCTGGTTGCTTTTGTGTCGGGTTTGAGGGGGCGCAGGCATGGCCGACATCGTGGGGTGAAGCAGACAGAGCCACCTTGATCTTGGCCTGGGTCTGCTCGAGATTCCTCTGCATTTTTTTGGCTTCGAAAAGCTGGGCCGAGGGGCTTGACATCTGGGAGGCGTTTCGGGCGAGGATTTCCTTTTGCTCCTCATCGTCCTTGCGCAGGAAGATCTCCCTGAGTTTAGGCACCTCGTTCTGCAGCCAGATCTTCTCCCGCAAGGCTTCCCCTTCCGAGGGCTTCTTTGCCCGGTCCAGTTCCTCCCACAGCGCGGCCGACTCCCTCTCCGCTTTCTGGAGCGCGCTTTTCTGCTGGGAGACTTCATCCTTCAACATCGTCACTTCCCAGCTCTGGTCGCTCAGTTGCAGGAACCTCTTCTCTTGCTTCCGCCTCAGGGCCTGCAGCTCCTTTTCATTCTCCATTTGCAGGTGGAGCGCCTTGCGCAGCTTGGCTGTATTGGCGGCAGCGGCTTCCTTTTCCTCCTGAAGCCTCGTCTCTGCACTTTCCAAGCTTTGCTTCAGCTGCAAAACTTCCGCTTTCAGGCTCTGAATTTCCTCGTTGCGACTGGAAATCAGCTGGCGGATCCGGGCAGCGGCTCCTTGGAAGTCCCGAACGCAGCAGGAAACGTCTTCCTGGATCTCTGATGGCGCTGATGCCTGCACTGGAATAGCTTTTGCGAAGGCTGTTGATTTTCTCTGTTTCTTCTTTTATTCGTTTCCAAAATTTGTTTGATATTGGGCATGACCACCACATATGGAAATAGCTTCCTACATGTTTTTTGCATTTCCAGCAGGTGTTTTTGTAGTTTTTATACATCAAGCTTAGTTTATGTGGTGTCATGTACCATCTATGAAAGTTTTTAAGCCAATTTTCCTTTAATGGGATCGAGTAGGTATATTTTAATTTTTTCCGCCAAATTTGTTGCCATTCTTGAATTTTAATCTGCCTGCCTATATTTTTCGCCCATCAGATCATACAGTTTTTGATTTCTTCCGTTTCAGTTTCCCATACCAGCAGTTGATCGTATATCTTTGTTATATTTTTCCTTTCTAATTTTAATATTTTACCCCATGTTGTTTCTTTATCTTCAAATCCCCTCTTTAAATCTTGCTTAAACGATTCATTTATCTGGTGGTATTGTAGCCAAGTTATATTCCGTATATTATTCGTCAAGTCTGTTTTCCCCAAATTCCTTTATCAATTTGACCAGGGAACGTAACGACTCTTTCGCCTCACTTAAAATGTTTTATCACGGCGTTGGCGTCGTCGTCGTCTGCCGTGATTGCTGCCGCTTTGCTGTCACCTTCCACATCAATCATGCCCCAGTTCTCAACAAACTTGTCACCTTCTGATGGGGAAGGCACGTCCTCGTCCTCCTCTCCCAACTTCCTGGAGAAGACGAGTGAGTTTGCGGTCTCTGGACGGCACTCGAGGCAGGCCCGGGTTGAGGGCGTCAAGCCCCTTGCTCAGGACCAAGAGGGAGGAGGAGGAGTTGGTGGCGCCGCTCTCCTCCCTCCCTTCCTCCCTTCCTTCCTCCCTTCCTTCCTTCCTTGAACGTGGTGTCATCAATGGTTCTCCCGCCGCCGCTTCCGGGCGCGCTCTGCTGTGGCCAGCTGAAAGCCCTCAGGAGTTGTGAGTCTCTTGCCGTCCTTCTTGGGCACAAAAGGCTCCTGCTTGGTCACAACACTCGGCTGGGCCTTGAACGAGGCAGCCTCCTCCTGCTTCTCGGCCTCCTCCTTGAGCTTCTGCTGCCACAGTACTTGCCACGCGGCCCCTCGCTTGTCGACTGCCAGGTGAAAGGGCTCTGGCTTGGTGGGTCTCTTCACCTTCTTCTCTGGCAGAAGGACACGGTGAAAATGGGGCGACGGGTGGGCTCTGAATTTGGGGACCACCACAGGGCACGGCTCGTAGGGCTCCTCCTCCTGCTGTTTCTTGCTCTCCCGTGTCCGGGCCCGATCCTCAACCTGAAAGTTGAAGCCCATCGGCTCGGTTGGCTCTTTGGCTGGTGTATTTTTTGGCAAAAGAGGGGAGTCTTCCACGATCCGGGAGTCGAGCTCCCGAGCCTTGAATTTATTCTGCTCATGCAGGGCAAGAAGCTCCGCAGGACTTTTCTATGTGGCAGGCCTGGAAGGCGGCAGCATTGTCGCCAGGCAGGGCGATTTCGGCACTGTCTGCTCGGGCTTCTCCTGATTTGTGCCCGCTATGGCTACTCTGAGGTGCGGCATGTCCTCTACTTCCCGCTCCTCTGCAGGCTTCCCATTGGCCGGGGGAGTCCTTCTCTTTGGTGTTGCAGGCGCGACTGGCTCTTTGGCCTTCGCTGGAGCGACATGAGTCTTCGAGGGTGTTTCTTTCAGCCTGACCCCCTGAGCAGGTCTTCGTTTTTGGGGGGAGGCTGGTGTTGGCTGGCCAAGGCAGCAGCATATTTTTGGGCATGGCGCTTGGCGAGGTATCTCCGTTTGGCGCTTCCCCATAGACTGGAGAGCCTCTTCGCTGGTCTAAAACTTCCTGAGATCCTCCCAGACACGGATCCTAATGCCTCACTGGCTGCAGCTGGGAGTTCAGTGGCTTTCTCATCTCGGGTGTTGGTGGCCATATCTGCCACTTTCTGGAAAGCGCCCAGGGAGGCCAGAACGGTCGTCCACTGTTGAGAGTGCAGTTTGGTTGGCTTGGAGTTGAAGTCTTCCCAGATGGGATAGGAGCTCTCCAGCTGCTCGCTCACTCGCTCACTCGCTCGCTCTTTCTCCGCACCTTCAGGTGGGTTTCAAATTCTGACCGCTCCTGATCTATGTCAGAAGGAAGGAAACACCCCCCCCCCCCCCCCCCCGTAAAACCCTTCCTAGAAGTCCGAGCACATGGGTTTTGCGATCTTCCAAGCTGACCAGTTTCCCTGGTTTTGGGACTTTGATCAGCACCAACCTTTTTGGCTCAAGGACCAGATTCCGGTTTTCCTTGTGTTGCCGTCCTTTGTCACCATTCATTTCTTTATAGTTTTATAGCTGTTTTATTGTTGGGTCTGTTGACTGCCTCGGCCTTTTCCGGGGATGTTTCCTCCTCCTCTTCCGTCCTCTTGATTTCCTGGGAGGCCCAAGTAGTTTGTGTTGTGTCACGTTGCGGAGCTTTTGGCACCCGGGATTTGTTGACCTGGACCTGTCTGCTTGGCCTTGTCTAGTGTTGCCGCGTCTTGGCTTTGGCGGACTTTTTTGACTTTACCTTTTCCCCTTGCTGTGGTGGATTTTGGGGGTGGGATTAGAGCTCGTGATTCCTTTGGACCTTGTTTGTTGTTCCGAGGCCGTCTTGACAGGGTGCGTGTGGTTCCTTGTTCCCCCCTCCCCTCCTTTTTTCTTTTCAGACCTTTGGCCTGGCCCTTGTGGGTGTCCTTTGTGGGGCCTTGGCCTTTGTCCACTTCTGCCCATTTCGTGTCCCTGGGGCAAGGGGTGGCT
>NW_026844478.1:0-15450 GCF_025583915.1 Anolis sagrei ordinatus | reverse complement strand
TGTTTGGTCCACATTTGGGCCATTTTTTGGTTAATTTTCCATTTTAAAATATTTTTAATATTTAATATTATTTTTAATATTATTTTAATATTATTTTTAATATTATTTTAATATTATTCTTAAAAAATATTCTAAAAAAGAAAAGACTCTTCTGTTGGTGTGTGCTCTCATTTGCTGTCTCCTGCCTGTGTTTGGTCCACATTTGGGCCATTTTTTGGTTAATTTTCCATTTTAAAATATTTTTTAATATTATTTTAATTTTAATATTATTTTAATATTATTCTTAAAAAAATTCTAAAAAAAGAAAAGACTCTTCTGTTGGTGTGTGCTCTCATTTGCTGTCTCCTGCCTGTGTTTGGTCCACATTTGGGCCATTTTTTGGTTAATTTTCCATTTTAAAATATTTTATTTTAATATTATTTTTAATATTATTTTTTAATATTATTCTTAAAAAATATTCTAAAAAAGAAAAGACTCTTCTGTTGGTGTGTGCTCTCATTTGCTGTATCCTGCCTGTGTTTGGTCCACATTTGGGCCATTTTTTGGTTAATTTTCCATTTTAAAATATTTTAATATTATTTTAATATTATTTTTTAATATTATTTTAATATTATTCTTAAAAAATATTCTAAAAAAGAAAAGACTCTTCTGTTGGTGTGTGCTCTCATTTGCTGTATCCTGCCTGTGTTTGGTCCACATTTGGGCCATTTTTTGGTTAATTTTCCATTTTAAAATATTTTTAATATTATTTTAATATTATTCTTAAGAAATACAAAAAATATTCTAAAAATTCGTTAATATTTACAAAATTTCTTAAATACCAAAACTTTTTTGGGGGAAAGTTTTGTAATTATTTTAAATATCGAAACAAAAAAACACCCCAATTACAAATCGATTTTAGAAACAAATTTTTTCTTGATCAAACAGGCCTAAACTTCCTCTGTTTTTGTTTAAGAATTCTCTTTCCACATCAGAAATTTTTGACAACTTTGGGTCAGAAATATAAGCTGAGATGTCTTCCTTCCTCACTATGCCTTTTTAATATAATTTTTATAGAACTTTCTAAATTGTGTAGCAATGTCTTTCTCTTTAGTAAAATTTATCCCTTCTTCTATTATTCATGGTGGCATCGCTCTCCTTCAGGCGCAAGCCTTTGTGTCCCTGGTTGCTTTTGTGTCGGGTTTGAGGGGGCGCAGGCATGGCCGACATCGTGGGGTGAAGCAGACAGAGCCACCTTGATCTTGGCCTGGGTCTGCTCGAGATTCCTCTGCATTTTTTTGGCTTCGAAAAGCTGGGCCGAGGGGCTTGACATCTGGGAGGCGTTTCGGGCGAGGATTTCCTTTTGCTCCTCGTCGTCCTTGCGCAGGAAGATCTCCCTGAGTTTAGGCACCTCGTTCCGCAGCCAGATCTTCTCCCACAAGGCGTCCCCTTCCGAGGGCTTCTTTGCCCGGTCCAGTTCCTCCCACAGCACGGCCGACTCCCTCTCCGCTTTCTGGAGCGCGCTTTTCTGCTGGGAGACTTCATCCTTCAACATCGTCACTTCCCAGCTCTGGTCGCTCAGTTGCAGGAACCTCTTCTCTTGCTTCCGCCTCAGGGCCTGCAGCTCCTTTTCATTCTCCATTTGCAGGTGGAGCGCCTTGCGCAGCTTGGCTGTATTGGCGGCAGCGGCTTCCTTTTCCTCCTGAAGCCTCGTCTCTGCACTTTCCAAGCTTTGCTTCAGCTGCAAAACTTCCGCTTTCAGGCTCTGAATTTCCTCGTTGCGACTGGAAATCAGCTGGCGGATCCGGGCAGCGGCTCCTTGGAAGTCCCGAACGCAGCAGGAAACGTCTTCCTGGATCTCTGATGGCGCTGATGCCTGCACTGGAATAGCTTTTGCGAAGGCTGTTGATTCGCTCAAAAGGCCCGGAGTCCGGGACTCTCTTCCCGCCATGGCTTGCAAGACGCTGTCGACGAAAGAGGAGCCGTGTTGGCACGGTGCAGGGGTACTGTTTATAGAAGCTTCTAGAAGGTCAGCCATTTCTAGCATCTGCAAATGGACGCCTTTCATGTCCCAAAGAGATTTGGAAAAGGCCTCCAAGACGGCTCCGGTGCTGTGGGCCTTGGCTTTGGAGGTGACTAACTCCACCCGGAGGGCGTCCCGTTCATCCTGGAGGGCCTGGTGGGCTCCCTTGAGGTCCTCCATCCGGGCCCCTTGCTCTCTCAGGGCGGCCAGGACCGATTTCAGCTCCGCCTCGGTCTCTGCCTTCTGGCACCGCATGATCTTGTTTTCCTCCTCAATGAACTCGTGGCATTCAGTGGATTCGCGGTTGGTGCTCTCGCGTTCGCATTGGGTCCTTCTCGAGGGACAGCCTCTCCCTTGAGTCAGTCGGTCAGTGTCTCTCTCTCTCTCTCTGTCTGCTGTTTCTCTCTGTCTCCGTCTCTGGAAATTTTCCACCAGCTCCGCTAATGGTACATACTGGACGGGGGCTGTAGTGAACTTTCTTTTTCTCCCCTGGGAGAGATTGAAAGGTCGTGGCGTCGTGGCTCCCTTTGTCCATCGTCATTCCTGTAAAGAGACACAACCGGCTAAGGCCAAGAAGGGAGCGATCTGCCCCAGATGACCTGCCCAATATTACCTCCCCCCGCCCTCTGGGCCACCAATGGATGCCCAGCTCCCCACATCCCAGCCTTACCTTCGTCGCTCCTGAGGTAAGAGGAGGGGGTGCTCCTTTGAAACTGCCCCACCAGCTCCGCTAATGGGATGTATCCGGTGGGGGTTTCTGGCATCCTCCTTCTCCTGGGCTCAGGTAGGCGGAAAGGTCGGGGCGTCGTGACTCCCTTTGTCCATCGTCGTTCCTGTAAAGAGACACAACCGGCTAAGGCCAAGAAGGGAGCGGTCTGCCCCAGGTGACCTGCCCAATATTACCTCCCCCCGCCCTCTGGGCCACCAATGGATGCCCAGCTCCCCACATCCCAGCCTTACCTTCGTCGCTCCTGAGGTAAGAGGAGGGGGTGCTCCTTTGAAACTGCCCCACCAGCTCCGCTAATGGGATGTATCCGGTGGGGGTTTCTGGCATCCTCCTTCTCCTGGGCTCAGGTAGGCGGAAAGGTCGGGGCGTCGTGACTCCCTTTGTCCATCGTCGTTCCTGTAAAGAGACACAACCGGCTAAGGCCAAGAAGGGAGCGGTCTGCCCCAGGTGACCTGCCCAATATTACCTCCCCCCGCCCTCTGGGCCACCAATGGATGCCCAGCTCCCCACATCCCAGCCTTACCTTCGTCGCTCCTGAGGTAAGAGGAGGGGGTGCTCCTTTGAAACTGCCCCACCAGCTCCGCTAATGGGATGTATCCGGTGGGGGTTTCTGGCATCCTCCTTCTCCTGGGCTCAGGTAGGCGGAAAGGTCGGGGCGTCGTGACTCCCTTTGTCCATCGTCGTTCCTGTAAAGAGACACAACCGGCTAAGGCCAAGAAGGGAGCGGTCTGCCCCAGGTGACCTGCCCAATATTACCTCCCCCCGCCCTCTGGGCCACCAATGGATGCCCAGCTCCCCACATCCCAGCCTTACCTTCGTCGCTCCTGAGGTAAGAGGAGGGGGTGCTCCTTTGAAACTGCCCCACCAGCTCCGCTAATGGGATGTATCCGGTGGGGGTTTCTGGCATCCTCCTTCTCCTGGGCTCAGGTAGGCGGAAAGGTCGGGGCGTCGTGACTCCCTTTGTCCATCGTCGTTCCTGTAAAGAGACACAACCGGCTAAGGCCAAGAAGGGAGCGGTCTGCCCCAGGTGACCTGCCCAATATTACCTCCCCCCGCCCTCTGGGCCACCAATGGATGCCCAGCTCCCCACATCCCAGCCTTACCTTCGTCGCTCCTGAGGTAAGAGGAGGGGGTGCTCCTTTGAAACTGCCCCACCAGCTCCGCTAATGGGATGTATCCGGTGGGGGTTTCTGGCATCCTCCTTCTCCTGGGCTCAGGTAGGCGGAAAGGTCGGGGCGTCGTGACTCCCTTTGTCCATCGTCGTTCCTGTAAAGAGACACAACCGGCTAAGGCCAAGAAGGGAGCGGTCTGCCCCAGGTGACCTGCCCAATATTACCTCCCCCCGCCCTCTGGGCCACCAATGGATGCCCAGCTCCCCACATCCCAGCCTTACCTTCGTCGCTCCTGAGGTAAGAGGAGGGGGTGCTCCTTTGAAACTGCCCCACCAGCTCCGCAAACAGTACGTATCCGCTGGGGGTTTCCGGGAACTTCCTTTTTCTCCCCTGGGAGAGATGAAATGGTTGGGGCGTCGTGGGTCCCTTGGTCCATTGTCGCTCCTGTAAAGAGACCCAACCGGCTAAGGCCAAGCTGCTCTGCCAAGAAGGGAGCGGTCTGCCCCAGATGACCTGTCCAACCCCCCCACCCCGGCCTTTGCCACAAGACTATTATGAAGCAAAGAAAGGGAGCCGTAGCTTCTCCTTGGTCCCTCAAGACTTGGCCAAGTCTACTTGTGGCTCCTTCCCAGAACCACACATTTCACCCATTCCCCCCCCTTCCAGTTCCACCAATTGAGCCATATTGCAATATGCCTCATAATACAACTCCCGGGGTGGGGGCCCCCATCCCCCCATTTCTTGGGTGCCATAGAATATCACATTAGAAATTCTATTTTTATTCCCTTCCGCTACCCATTTTTTGATGGATCTGTCCCACTTCTGGAAGGGTTTTGCAGAAATGTTGACTGGCCGACTTTGAAATAAATGTAGGAATTTGGGTAGAATCTTCTTCATGTTATAAATTTTACGTCTAGAAGTGATGTCCTGAAAATTCTTCTCCCAGATTTTAACTAATTTACTTGTACTTTTCCATAAGTGGTTGAAGTTTGATTGTATGATGTTGTTTAATTTTTTTTGGAATTTCTACTCCTAAGTACGATTTTTGTGACTTCTTTCCCAGTTTCACTCTGATAATCTTTTGAGCAATTCCTGGTTCTTTTGGTGTTAGATTCTTATGGAGAATTTCTGTTTTTCCTAAATTAATTCCAAGCCCTGAGATTTCCCCAAATTCCTTTACCTTCTTTTTTTAAAATAAAAATCTTTATTAAATTTTCCAGGTATAAAAAGCACGTACATATATATAATCATTTCATCACATAGAAGTAAAGACAATATAACATAAGAAGGGAGGAAAGAGGGAAAGAGAAAGGAAAGAGAAAGAAGAAATGGTAAGGTGAAACCTATCTATTAACCCATTCACACATTCATTCTTTCGTCCTTACATTTCTCATCGATACGACATCCAAATGTCTCCCGAAAGGGAAAGGAGAAGAGGGGTAGTCGTTAGACATTTCTGCAGAGTTAAAAGTTGGACTTCCGTTTTGAGTCCAGGCTCTATTCTTCTTTGCTATTTTGTAGACTCCCAATTTCCTCTCGTTTGGTCGAGAGTGGGAGCCTCATTACCCTTTGACCCTTTCCTAGTGGTATTTTATTTATTTTATCCCTATCTTGGAGGTTTTCAAGCGGTTCTTTCCTCAGCTCTTTTTATTTCATAGTCCTCAACTTTTTTCCAATCCGTTTCCTCCATTGGCCTTCCTGAACTAGTTCTCAGAAAGAAAGTAAGTTTGTCCGTATCTTTAATCTCCGAGAGTTTATCGAGCCATTGTTCCGCCGTCGGTGTCTGATCGTCCTTCCAGCATTTCACGAAGGTTATTCGTGCCGCTGTGGTTAGATATGTTAGGATGACATCTTCGTTTTTTCCTAATTTTGTGACTTTGTCTGTCAGACCGAGGAGGATAATTTCAGGTTTGAAAGGGATATTTTATATATATATATAATTTTCTCTGTTTCTTCTTTTATTCGTTTCCAAAATTTGTTTGATATTGGGCGTGACCACCACATATGGAAATAGCTTCCTACATGTTTTTTGCATTTCCAGCAGGTGTTTTTGTAGTTTTTATACATCAAGCTTAGTTTATGTGGTGTCATGTACCATCTATGAAAGTTTTTAAGCCAATTTTCCTTTAATGGGATCGAGTAGGTATATTTTAATTTTTTCCGCCAAATTTGTTGCCATTCTTGAATTTTAATCTGCCTGCCTATATTTTTCGCCCATCAGATCATACAGTTTTTGATTTCTTCCGTTTCAGTTTCCCATACCAGCAGTTGATCGTATATCTTTGTTATATTTTTCCTTTCTAATTTTAATATTTTACCCCATGTTGTTTCTTTATCTTCAAATCCCCTCTTTAAATCTTGCTTAAACGATTCATTTATCTGGTGGTATTGTAGCCAAGTTATATTCCGTATATTATTCGTCAAGTCTGTTTTCCCCAAATTCCTTTATCAATTTGACCAGGGAACGTAACGACTCTTTCGCCTCACTTAAAATGTTTTATCACGGCGTTGGCGTCGTCGTCGTCTGCCGTGATTGCTGCCGCTTTGCTGTCACCTTCCACATCAATCATGCCCCAGTTCTCAACAAACTTGTCACCTTCTGATGGGGAAGGCACGTCCTCGTCCTCCTCTCCCAACTTCCTGGAGAAGACGAGTGAGTTTGCGGTCTCTGGACGGCACTCGAGGCAGGCCCGGGTTGAGGGCGTCAAGCCCCTTGCTCAGGACCAAGAGGGAGGAGGAGGAGTTGGTGGCGCCGCTCTCCTCCCTCCCTTCCTCCCTTCCTTCCTCCCTTCCTTCCTTCCTTGAACGTGGTGTCATCAATGGTTCTCCCGCCGCCGCTTCCGGGCGCGCTCTGCTGTGGCCAGCTGAAAGCCCTCAGGAGTTGTGAGTCTCTTGCCGTCCTTCTTGGGCACAAAAGGCTCCTGCTTGGTCACAACACTCGGCCGGGCCTTGAACGAGGCAGCCTCCTCCTGCTTCTCGGCCTCCTCCTTGAGCTTCTGCTGCCACAGTACTTGCCACGCGGCCCCTCGCTTGTCGACTGCCAGGTGAAAGGGCTCTGGCTTGGTGGGTCTCTTCACCTTCTTCTCTGGCAGAAGGACACGGTGAAAATGGGGCGACGGGTGGGCTCTGAATTTGGGGACCACCACAGGGCACGGCTCGTAGGGCTCCTCCTCCTGCTGTTTCTTGCTCTCCCGTGTCCGGGCCCGATCCTCAACCTGAAAGTTGAAGCCCATCGGCTCGGTTGGCTCTTTGGCTGGTGTATTTTTTGGCAAAAGAGGGGAGCCTTCCACGATCCGGGAGTCGAGCTCCCGAGCCTTGAATTTATTCTGCTCATGCAGGGCAAGAAGCTCTGCAGGACTTTTCTATGTGGCAGGCCTGGAAGGCAGCAGCATTGTCGCCAGGCAGGGCGATTTCGGCACTGTCTGCTCGGGCTTCTCCTGATTTGTGCCCGCTATGGCTACTCTGAGGTGCGGCATGTCCTCTACTTCCCGCTCCTCTGCAGGCTTCCCATTGGCCGGGGGAGTCCTTCTCTTTGGTGTTGCAGGCGCGACTGGCTCTTTGGCCTTCGCTGGAGCGACATGAGTCTTCGAGGGTGTTTCTTTCAGCCTGACCCCCTGAGCAGGTCTTCGTTTTTGGGGGGAGGCTGGTGTTGGCTGGCCAAGGCAGCAGCATATTTTTGGGCATGGCGCTTGGCGAGGTATCTCCGTTTGGCGCTTCCCCATAGACTGGAGAGCCTCTTCGCTGGTCTAAAACTTCCTGAGATCCTCCCAGACACGGATCCCAATGCCTCACTGGCTGCAGCTGGGAGTTCAGTGGCTTTCTCATCTCGGGTGTTGGTGGCCATATCTGCCACTTTCTGGAAAGCGCCCAGGGAGGCCAGAACGGTCGTCCACTGTTGAGAGTGCAGTTTGGTTGGCTTGGAGTTGAAGTCTTCCCAGATGGGATAGGAGCTCTCCAGCTGCTCGCTCACTCGCTCACTCGCTCGCTCTTTCTCCGCACCTTCAGGTGGGTTTCAAATTCTGACCGCTCCTGATCTATGTCAGAAGGAAGGAAACACCCCCCCCCCCCCCCCGTAAAACCCTTCCTAGAAGTCCGAGCACATGGGTTTTGCGATCTTCCAAGCTGACCAGTTTCCCTGGTTTTGGGACTTTGATCAGCACCAACCTTTTTGGCTCAAGGACCAGATTCCAGTTTTCCTTGTGTTGCCGTCCTTTGTCACCATTCATTTCTTTATAGTTTTATAGCTGTTTTATTGTTGGGTCTGTTGACTGCCTCGGCCTTTTCCGGGGATGTTTCCTCCTCCTCTTCCGTCCTCTTGATTTCCTGGGAGGCCCAAGTAGTTTGTGTTGTGTCACGTTGCGGAGCTTTTGGCACCCGGGATTTGTTGACCTGGACCTCTCTGCTTGGCCTTGTCTAGTGTCGCCGCGTCTTGGCTTTGGCGGACTTTTTTGACTTTCCCTTTTCCCCTTGCTGCGGTGGATTTTGGGGGTGGGATTAGAGCTCGTGATTCCTTTGGACCTCGTTTGTTGTTCCGAGGCCGTCTTGACAGGGTGCGTGTGGTTCCTTGTTCCCCCCTCCCCTCCTTTTTTCTTTTCAGACCTTTGGCCTGGCCCTTGTGGGTGTCCTTTGTGGGGCCTTGGCCTTTGTCCACTTCTGCCCATTTCGTGTCCCTGGGGCAAGGGGTGGCTTTACCCTGGCCTGGAGGGGGGGGGTGCTGGGATGTTCAGAGCTGGGGGTGCCTGGAGAGGAGGAGGAGGAGGAGGAGGGTCACCATTCCACTGGCTTCCCAGCGCCTGCATTGGGATTATTTTGGCCAGGGTGCTCAGGAGCCCCGTCCTTTCCTGCAGGCATGTCTTCATTGACTGCAGATCGGTCGTTGGAGGAAGCAGAGAGCATGACTTCCAAAGTCGAGCAGCCCTCCCTCCGCTTGTTCTCCACGTTGGTTGCGGTGGTGAGGCTGGGTGGAGCTGCTGCTGCTGGTGCTGCTGCTGTGCCAGTTTCTCTGGAGTGGAGGGAGGAAGGTGGCCCTCTTCCGAGAACGAGGTCGGAAGTCCTTTGGGCAGTGGGACCACGCCCCCCCCCCCCAAGTTGTGTCTCTGCAACACCCAAACCCTCTGGCTCGGACTGGGCTAGTGCCTCGGCTAGGCTTCTCCCCGTCCCTGAGCTCAGGATATGGATCTCCTCCTTCTGTGGGAATCCTCTGGGGCAAGTTGGCCACTTCCATACGTCTCCTCCAGACAGAAACATATGGGTTTCCTTTTCTTCTGGGGCCACCCTTGTAGCTCTGACAGGAGCGTGATATATCTTATCCGCAGAGTAAGAAAAGGGAAAGAAGCCAGTGATTGTGGCTTGGCTGCGGCCTTTCACCAGAACAGAAGTCAACGCAGGACTCTCTTCTCCCCAACTGCCTCAGATCCGGACCACACTTGGCATGATGGATCTGGACCGAATTTGGCATGATGGATCTGGACCACACTTGGCATGATGGATCTGGACCACACTTGGCATGATGGATCTGGACTGAATTTGGCATGATGGATCTGGACCACACTTGGCATGATGGATCTGGACCAAACTTGGCATGAATATGCCCAAAAGTGAATACTGGTGGAGTTTGGGAGAAATAGGCTTTTGGGAGTTGTAGTTCCTGGGATTTATAGTTCACCTACAATCAAAGAGCACTCTGAACCCCACCAATGATAGAATTGGGCTAAGCTGCATACCGTTCCTTTTTAATTCGTCTCTCTTTGAGAATGCCGTGTCCTCTGATCACAGCTTTTGCTGCGCCCCAAATCACGTTCTCCGAGGATGAACCCCTGTTTCCTTGAAAGTAGAATCGAATTGGCTTGGCCAGGTATTCTCTGTCTTCCTTTCTCCCTGTGATGATGTGGTTCTCTTTCCATACCTTCTTCCTTTTCGACCCACCATCGCCTCCTCTTTTCCTCCTCCATTGGCCCCCATTCTCAGTGGTGTACTTTGGACACTCTTGCCGGAGATGGATGGGAAGGGTTGGCCAGGTGACCAGACCGGAGTCCATGGTTTGAACTGGCCAATGTTCCCAGGACGGCTTCCATGGCCTTCCCGATCTGTTCAGCTTCCTTCCTGCTTCCAGTCTCCTAAACAGAGCCGGTGGGGGTTATTGGGGTCCCCCCCCCACCTACCCTCCCAGTTCTGGAATGGGACCCTTCTGGCATGGTCCCAAGTCAGAATGGGATGTCATCCCTTGGATTGGGTGGGGAATTTTTTCATTTGGAGCGTGGTCCCCTTTTGCCTCCTGCAGAGTCACACCCCTGCCTCTCTTTCTCGAAAAATGTCAGAATGTGACCACGTCTTTCTTCTTGGTCTCAACATCCGTTCGGTCAGTTCTCTAAAGGACTCCCTCAATGGTTGGGCGTTCTCCCCATTCGTCAAGTAGTAAGGTCTCCCTTCTTTGCTTCTCTGGGTTGTGTGCTGTTTTGGTCTTTTTTTTCACTCGTTTTTCCCCAGTATGTTTCCCAGGTCTGTTCGCATTCGCAAAGTCATTAACTTTTAAATAGTTTAGATGTTTTGCCATTTGTTCTCATTGCGCCGGATAATAAGTTCCAGCTCTCGTGGAATTTGTTTGTCCTTTGGTCTTAATTTTAAAGCGGCTTCCTTCTCTTCTATTTTTTTTTTTTTTGTAGTTCATCCTGTTCTTCCTGTCTTTTCCTGTTTTTGATTGATCCTTGATTGAAAGTGCCAATCTGTTTGGCTGAGGAAGGCGGGCTAGAGATATCGGAAATACATACATACATACATACATACATACTTAGCACAGCTCACAGCCAAGAGAAAGGGAAGTCTTGTGAGGCTGCAAAAAGTATTTTGTGCTTAACAGGCAAAGATGTTCAATCTTTGAAGTCACCCAAAGGTTTATTTCCAAATCATGCCAGGCCTTGAGAGGAAAGAATTGGGTCTAGGTTTTTCTAGAGCTCCAAAACTTCTAAGTTCCGAAACAAGAGGGAAACCTCAAACCACGACATCTCTTCCAACATACACAGAGTAGAGAGAGGCCTGAGTGCCAAGATTTCGGAAAGCAGGAGGCTTAAGCAAAGGAATGCAAACGGAAGAGTAGCCACTCGGCACCCTCAACCAGGGTGGGAGCGGAAAGAGAGAGAGAGAGAGAGAGAGAGAGAGGGTCCAAAGGAACCCAAACACGGGGGGAGGGGGACTCCAGACAAGAAACAAACAGGAACACCTAATCACCTCTCAACAAAAGAATTTCCCAGGCAGGAACAAGCCACACCTAAAAACTGTCAGGCCATGAAAAGCTAATCAAGGGGGCCAATTGCAACATTCGCACCTGCCTCCAACAGACAAGAGTTCTTTCTCCCACCCTGGACATCCTTCCTCAGATATATAAACCCAATTTCCTAGTTTCCAGGATTTTTGTTGTCGTGTTAGGAGCCCCCAGTGGCTCATTGGGTTCAACCCCTGTGCCGGCAGGACTGAAGACCGACAGGTCGCAGGTTCGAATCCGGGGAGAGGCGGATGAGCTCCCTCTATCAGCTCCAGCTCCTCATGCGGGGACATGAGAGAAGCCTCCCACAAGGATGATAAAAACATCAAAATCATCCGGGCAATGTCCCCTGGGCAACGTCCTTGCAGACGGCCAATTCTCTCACAACAGTACACTCCTGACACAAACCTCTGAGGATGCTTGCCACAGATGCAGGCGAAATGTCAGGAGATAATGCTTCTAGACCAATTCAAGGTGCAGGTTCCTCTCGTGACCGCATTTCCTTCTACAAAGCTACACAATCCCTTCGATCTTGTGGAGAGGCCCTTCTCTCGCCCCGCCCCCCGTCGCAAGCGCGACTTGTGGGGACGAGGCAGGGGGCCTTCTCTGCGGTGGCCCCTCGGCTCTGGAACTCGCTCCCGGAGAAATCAGGCAAGCCCCCACCCGGGCAGTCTCCAGGAAGAAGAGCCTAAAAACCTGGCTGTTCAGGTGTGCCTTCAGTGAATGAACCCAATCCCTGACCATGAGCAAACCCTGCATGAAATGTGCTCGGACGCACTTTCCCTCGCTCTCGAGTGCCATTCAACCCCAATCTCATGCTCTCGCTCCCTCGGCGTTCCTGCCCTAGGAGTACACCCCCGCCCCCCCACCCTCACCCCCCATTGTACAAAGGCTTCCTTACAGCCCCGCCTCCCTCTGAGTGAGGTCTCCCTTGCAAAGAGTTCGGTCCCTTTCCCTCGACCGGAGTTTCTCATTCATTGTATGTACACGCGGCCCGCTCACTGTCATTGGGTTTGGTTTCCTGTGTGTGTTTTTTAATGTTTTGTGTATATTGTTTACGTGCTTATATGTTTTATACTTTAATGTTATGTCGTTTATTTTATTGTAATTTGCATCTCATTGTATTGTAATTTGTTGTTTGGGCTTGGCCTCATGTACGCCGCTCCGTTGGGGAGAGGGTGGGGGGTATAAATAAAGATTATTATTATTATTATTATTAGGTTGTTGTAGGTTTGTTCGGGCTATATGGCCATGTTCGAGAGGCATTTTCTCCTGATGTTTCTCCTGCATCTATGGCAAGCATCCTCAGAGGTTAGGTGCAGGCGAAACGTCAGGAGAGAATGCCTCTAGAACATGGCCATATAGCCCAAAAAACCCTACAACAACCCAGTGATTCCAGCCATGAAAGCCTTCGACAATACATATTTCCATTGTTGTTGTTATTGTTATTTCATCCCACCTGAACCGCCTTCCAGATACACTTCACTGCTTATCTCAACTAGATGTGTTAAACTTTTTAATCTTTGCAACTGGCCCTGCCCATTGTGTTCAGTTATTGTGTTTTTGTATTGCATTGTGTGTTTACTTTGTATTGTTTTTTATTATTTTCATGATATTTTATTGATGTTTTTTTATGTTGTATCTTTGCTTTGTTGTAATTGTCTGGCCTGGCCTCATGTCAGCCGCCCCGAGTCCCCTTGGGGAGATGGTGGCGGGGTATAAATAAAGTATTATTATTATTATTATTATTATTATTATTATTATTATTATCCTCCACGCTCTGGTTACATCCCAAGTAGATTACTGCAACACACTCTACGTGGGGTTGCCTTTGAAGAGTGTTCGGAGACTCCACCTAGTCCAACGGGCAGCAGCCAGATTACTCACTGGAGCGCCATTCAGGGAGTACACCACCCCCCTGTTATGTCAGCTCCACTGGCTGCCGGCCCACCTCCGAGCACAATTCAAAGTGCTGGTCTTGGCCTATAAAACCCTATACGGCTCCGGCCCAGCTTACTTGTCCGAAAGCATCTCTCTCTACGTTCCGCCTCGTAATTTAAGATCTACTGGGGAGGCCCTGCTCTCGGTCCCAATGGCTTCGCAAACACGTCTGGTGGGGACGAGGGACAGGGCCTTCTCAGTGGTGGCCCCCTGCTTGTGGAATTCGCTCCCCAGAGAGATCAGGTCGGCGTCCTCCCTCCTTTCTTTTAGGAAAAAACTAAAATCGTGGTTTTAGAGCCAGGTCTTTGGCTAGTGGACACAGCAGCACTTTAGACACTGAACCCGGACCACAGGACTGTTACGACAATTGGAAACGGCTATGTGATTTTGTGACTATGTGATTATGTGCTTATAATTAATGTTATTGTTTTTAATCTGCTATGTATTATGATTTTACATTGTGTTACTGATATTGTGGCATCAAATTGCTGCCTGTGTGAATGGCGGGGTAGAATTGGTGTAAAGAAAAAAGAAAGAAAGAAAGAAAGAAAGAAAGAAAGAAAGAAAGAAATATTACGATTACTATTAACATGGAAAGGGCAATAATCCTAAAACCAGAGAAATCAAAGTTCAAAATGTACCCCCTCTGTGTTTAGAAATGAGCTTCTACTCGGGGTCTTGTAAGTTGCTACATTGCTTGATTTGACGCAAGTTTTGCATCGGAAATTGGTTTGTGGAGGAGCGTTTGTGGTTAGCACCTAAGAAAGATGTGTAGTCAACAACTTCCACAGGACAATTCCGGCAGTGGGCTAAAATTTATGTATGTATGTATGTATGTGCAGTATTGCTATACCGCTTTCCTCACAAAGTGTCTATCGCCAGATACGGGGGAAAGAGCTATGTGGGTCTTGTACTTTCCATTGTCAAGCAATAACGTGATCTACAAGAAGTCAATTAGTCAATGTGCCAAATAAGGAATTCAGCCTAGGTGGTAGTTTGTAATTGGATAACTTTGCTGCAGTGCCCAAGGGTCTTGTCCGTATAATGTGTGTTTGAAGAGACAATGGGCACGGCAGCCCCTTGTTTTGGTATGGCTGCTCGTCTCATCATCATCATGACGAAATAAACCTTGCTTTTGTTTTGACTCCTGAGACTGGGTGTTTGCCTTTCTGCCTCCTGCGACCAGGCCCAATGTGGGGACTAAGTTTGGGGGTCCCTAGCAACATGGCCATAGGTAAAGGTCAAGGTTTTTCCTTGACATGAAGTCCAGTCATGTCCGAGTCTGGGGTGTGGTGCTCATCTCCATTTCTAAGCCAAAGAGGAGCCAGCGTTGTCTGTAGACACCTCCAAAGTCATGTGGCCACAGGCATGACTGAAGTCAAACATGACCCCCCCATAAGAGATAATAACTTATAGTTTTGCTAACAACATCAGGTTGGATAATAGGGGTTAAGTCTTGGTCAATTTGCAAAGACACTAACAATAATAGGGACCCTTCCCATGTCAGATAGTGTGTACATTTAATCAAGATTTTATGCCCTATATTTTGTAAATAGCAGAAGGTAAGAAATGTATTACTGAAAGCCATGCCACAAAAGTTATTTAACTTTTTCCATCTGAGACACAACTGGGCTAGAGAATTAATGGCTCTCCAATTGGTTTCCCATCTCAGTCAACGACTCACAAACAAAAGGGACTCCCTTTTGAGCTGAGAAACATTTACATATCCAGGCTAAAAGTTAGCCAAGAAAAACATTATGCTCTCCACACTTTATGAGATGGACTCTGGATGTGGGTGGGGAGGGCTGATACAATTTCCTTTCCTTTCCCCCCTGAATTTCTTATGATTGCCCTATATGGTTTCCCCTTTTCCCCATATTCCTATGTGTGATATAAAATATGAAATGCCACCTCTGTGTGACCCCAGCACACCAAAATCTCAGGAAAACCTTCTCATTTCCTGGGATAGATAATTCCCTAACACAAAGAACAGAAACCTCTTGCATGGACAATACAAGAGGAACAAACCTTCAGGCTTCAGAGCATGGCCACCTGAAGGATGTGCCCCATGGCGATTTATTTATTTATTTATTATTTGAACTTCTATGCGCCCACTCCCCTGGGGCTCGGAGCGGCTTACAAGAATGGCTAAAATCTAACAAAATTTAAAAGCAATTTAAAACAATTTAAAAACAGCAATATCAAACATTAAAAGCCTGTCGAAACAGGTATGTCTTACATGCCCTGCAGAAAGCTGATAAGTCCCGCAAGGCATGGATTTCAGGTGGCAGAGTCTTCCAGAGTGATGGTGCCACTGCTGTGAAGGCTCTGCATCTGGTTGCTGTTAGACGCAAGGTCTTGACATTAGGGACTTCCAATAGCCAGGCCTCGCAATTCTAACGTCTTCTCC
>NW_026844456.1:0-13162 GCF_025583915.1 Anolis sagrei ordinatus | reverse complement strand
TTTGAATCATCATTTACACTGATTTATTTAATCCTAATTCCTACCTTAACCTTAGTGGTAGGGAGGGGTACTCACCAAGATCTTGGTCTGGGGGTGAGGTTCTGCTTCAGGATGTGGAGGCTATGTTTTTATGACTAAGCTCTCTCTCTCTCTTTCAGAATGACTTTTGTCCTTCCCATGTTTCAGTGACCTTGCAAGTAAATTTGCATTTGGCAGTTTGGATTTTTAAAACTTTTCTTAATAGTAAAACACTTGTACTGTTTACACTGGTGATTCATTAATGTTTGCTTCAGGATGGCACACCTATATCTACTTGCTAGAATTGGGCTAAATCCAAGGTGACTTTAATCTTCATAATTTGCAATCAATTAGGATTTACTTGTAATACCACTATAGAACATATGGTCCCTGCTTCCAGGCAAGAGAAATTAATCTCATAGACTGAAATAGAATGTGTGTGTGTGTGTGTGTGTGTGTGATGCACACAGGCGTAAACACACTTTGTTGTTCCTTGGCTGTCTTCTTTACTTGAGATGTTATTCATGTTGTTAGAACAGTTAGAACAGTTCTGACAGTGCCATCATTCACTGACAGTTATTAAAAACTGAGTTATTTCAACAGAATACAGTTTCAGTGAAGATAAAGAAACAGAGCATAGTGGGCCAGGTATAACATAGGTATCACACAAGGCTCCCAGAGCTGTTTTTAAAATTGATAAACCTCCAGATTACTAGGACTGCCATTTTTCTGGCTGGAAATAAAGAGGGTAATTCTCAGTTAAAAGTATCCAGGATCATCTTTTAAATACGTTGTAAGCCTGCTTTGCCCGCCTTTCTATAGTGATGGCATTGCATGCTCCTGTGAGGTAAGAGGCTATGCTGATGGCGCTATTGCTTCTGGTAGAATCAGACTGACTTTTGCTGAAGGAGCAGACTAAGTGTGTCACATCTCTGCTGGGAAGCAGCATTAGTGAAGGGTGAAACTGGTCGACAATCCCTCAGAGACAACAGCAGCAAAAAAGAAGAAGACGAAGAAGGAGAAGGAGAAGGAAAGGGAGAAGGAGAAGGAGAAGGAGAAGGAGAAGGAGAAGGAGAAGAACTTTATTTTTCTACCCCGCCTCCATCTCCCCGAGGGAACTCGAGGCGGCTTACATGGGGCCAAGCCCAAGGCAACATACAATTAAAAACAGAAATAACATATTAAAATAGCATAAAAACAGTGGACCCATAGTAACACTTGTTACTAATGCACAAAAAAAGAAGGCACAGTCACTCTCCTTTCAAAGATAATTTACCACAAAAATCCTATGATGAGGCCATCTAAAATGAAATAATAGAGCCAGAAGATTAAAATCTGTTCCACCTCAGAGTAGAATCACCTTGCTGAAGAACACCAAACTGCACACAGCCAAAAGTCTTTATGGTTTATTAAAAATAAAAGGTAAAAAGTTCTTAAAAATAAAGGTAATGTTTCAAAAGATCAGGATAACATAGCACTTGAAGCTTAATCCAATAGGCATCAGCAAAGCAAGACCAAAGAGAACATTACAAAGTCCTGGAACCATGAACACCAAGACTGCAAGGTAAATCCAGCCTAGCTCAGGCAAGCTCCTTAGGTAAACACGAAAGTTGCTTTGACAAAGATCTGGACTCAAACCCCCTGTTTAATACCCTTTGCAAAACATGAAGGTGTTTCTTTGGCCTCTGGCCTCCCTCTTGTTAGCTATCCTTTTACTCCTTCAAACACGGAATTCCAACTGGGCGGCCCTATCTAAAGTTCCCATATCACCAAGGTCAGTCTGCTCATTAGCTTCAGCCAAAGAGCTATCCTCCTTCTCGAAGTCAATCTGAACCTGGCTGCTATCTTCAGTATCAACACTCTCGTGCTTGGTGTGGGAAACTGCACTTCTTCTTCACTGTCTATAGCAGTGAACCTGAGTCCCATCATCCTCGTCAGAAACACTCTCTGATTCTAGCAGTGTCTAAACAAAATCTCAGGCTGGATGTCACTCAATAAGTTCCTGGGATACAGCAAAGGATTAGTATGAGTAGTAGGCCTATGCGATAAATGAAAAAAAGTTTCAATACTCATTACAAAATTGGGGAGGGGGAATGAATTGTTTTTGAGGGTGTTTCTGAAATTATGGGCCTATTTTTTTGTAACTATAACAAAGTAACAAATTTTCTGTTACTTATTTGTTAAGTAATTGAGCAAGCGGGGAAACGTCAGGGGCTCATTTCTCCCTCATTTTTAGAACTGCCATAAAGAAAATTGCTACAATTGTACCACACATTGTCCATTGTTAGCTCACCAAGTTTCAGAATGTTACACTCATCCACTAATATTTGAAAAAAAATTACAAACAATATTTTTTTAAAAACTACAAGAACAAGCTACTTTAATTTCAAATTCAATACACAAAATAACCAGGGCATCAATCCCCTCAAAGTTTCAGAAAGATTCACACATCTACTGATTTGGGGGGATTTTTAAAAGTTTAGACAAAAAAACATTTATCCCTCAAAGAGCCACAACAGCAATCCCCTTGAATGTCTGTATAACAGTGTGTCTATATGACACACAATGAACCATAGAACTTCAGCTTAGCAAAGAGTTATACTGTTACTTGCTTACTTTAGTCCTCTTTGCAGATTCAATAATTTTATTTATTATTGTTAGACTGACTCTAAACAGCAGCTGCAGCCTTCATTGGGGTTTTCTGATTCTGAACACTGCATTTTGGGAAATTTAGTTTAGGGCAGGGCCTTTTGAATTTCCTGTCAGAGGGAGCCTCGCCTTCCCAAACTACAATTCCCAGAATGTGGTGCTGTCAATCTCTCACCCCAGTTGCCCTTCCTTATGGTGACTGGCAAGCAGCCTTGGTCTTAATTTAGAAACTAGTTATGGCCTCTGGCTTTGTCAAAGTTGCTTAATGCTTATACTGACTTTGGAAGGCTTCCGAATGTTACAGAATTTTAATGAAAATTATTTGTGAGTGTTTTGATTTTTTTTTCTTCCTCTTTCCTACATGTTTCTTAATAGCAATTCATTTCCAAAAATCTAATGAATTACTAACAACTTACGAGGAGTAACAATAGTTTTGCACAGCCCTAATGAATAGCATTACAGAAATGATGCAACAGGACTCAAGCCAAAAAGTTTAGTTGTTGACATGCTCAAAGGTGAAAGGAAAGTCTGAAGCTGCACAACACATGTTATATGAACAACACAAATCATGAGATACTAGACACAGTAAAACAAGAAATGGAATGTATAAACATTGCAATACTTGGCGTGAGTGAGCAAAAGTGGTTAGAACTGGGACATTTTGACTCAGATTTTTACTCAGGAAATGAAAATCTAAGAAGAAATAGATGTGGTTGTCGTGAGGAAAGATGCAGCAAAAGAAATTGATCATATCAAAAAAAGACATCAAGATATAACCTCAATCCAAATTTATGCTCCAACTACAAAGGCAGAAGAAAAAGAAATTGAAAAAGTCTGTGTGGAGTCCAGGAGGAAACTGATCACATCCTTCCTATTTTTGTTCAAAGGACTTCTTGTTCACTATAGGCAACAGAATGCAAAAATAGGAAACAGAACAAAAGCTTGTAGCAAAAAAAATTGGACTAGGATCAAGAAATGAAACAAAAGACTCACTAACTCAATGTTGTGTTTTCTTCATCACAAAGACATTCTACAGGCAACACAAGAACTGACTGTCTATATGGACACGCTGGGGTCATTTTCGGCCGTGTGTTGCTCCCCAAGTTTCCAGAAACAGAAAATTGATTCTGAGCCATGTTACACTTTAGAGTGACAGTGAAGCAAAATTTCATACCAACTCTAAAATCTGTTTTGTCAGTTGCATCCTGATTTTTCCAGCACAAAAAAAAACAGAACAAAAAAGTCAGTTAAAATTCATTCAAATTTATTTATTTACTAGTTGCACCCACCACACGTTGCTGTGGCCAACCTTCCCTCCTTCTTTCTCTCCTTCTTTCTTTCCTTCCTTCCCTTTCTTTTCTTTCCTTCTCTCCTTCCTTCCTTCTCTTCCTCTTCCCTTCCTTACCCCCCCCCCTTTTCTTAAATTCCTCTTTCTCCCCTTTCATCCTTCTCTAATTATTCTTGGACTGCAACTCCCAGAAGTCCTCCTGATCACTCTACCTACCTACCTACCTCTACCTAATCTATCTATCTGGAGGATTGCTGGGAGTTGCAGTCCAGGAATAGGAAATTGGAAGTATGCTGGGATTGGGGTGCTCTCAAAGAAATCCAAGGAGAAGAAAGTTTGCATATTGGAAGCAGTGCATTTGGATCATTCTTCTATCCTAAAGGGTTTGGTCTAGGGGATGCTGGGAGCTGCCATTTATATTCTTATTCATGCCAAAGGACAACATGTGCCTACTTTGATCCATTTAAAAAGAAAATCAATTGCTTTTTATTTAAAGCTCAAATTTGCAAACACAAAAAATGCAGCACGCCAATACCTATCCAGTTTCTGTCTCTGATACTTTGCCAAGGCACTTATTTTGCCTCAGCAGCACAAAGGTTAGATAAGAGTCATGAAATGTCCCATTATGGATTTTAAGAGGAAATTGAAGGTTTTATCTGATGAAATTCACTCCTGTCTATTGAATAATTAACCTCCCAATTTCGTTATCTTCTACTGTTGGAGATGTGAATAATTTAAATTTATTATCTGCAGTTAAATGGAATGCTGCTATCAGTCACAGAAACAGTCACTGCAAACTCCCCCACAGAGCTGTTGGACTCTTAAGAAAGACTCTTGAGAAATGACAATGCTAATAAATTTTGTGCAATTGGATGGTTGCAACAGTTAAAAGTTTACACTCCCAATAAAGTGTTACAGCTTTTTTTGCTTTGAAGCAAAAACAATGGAAATTTCTCAGAATAAAGACATACAGGAAATACACATTTGAACTTTTTTGAGTATAATGCCTCCCTTCTTTTGGGGAGAGCTACTAACAACAGTAATTTAAAAACAACAGTAATTTAAAAACAACACAGAAAGAGAGAAAGTGTGCTCTACTGCCACCCTGAGTTCAACCACAATAATAAAACTTTTTATGAGGGGATTAACTAACAAGAAGTAAATACCTGTACCCCATAGGGGAACTAGAACAAATTCATATTGCTGCAATTGTGTGTTTAAGTGAAACCAATGTAAGGAAATAACTGATATTTCAGATTAATTGAAAACCAAATAACACTAAGGCAAATGGCTTCTGAGGGAACTGAGTAGATTATTCTGAACCAATTGGATTAATCCAAATTTTGGCAGAACTGAGGTTAAGAAATCAGGAGGAATGAAATCAATGGGAATTAAAGAAATACATAATTTTCCAGCGAGGATACAATTCAGACAAACCAGAATTCGGTAAAATCGGAATTCAAGTATCGCACTATGTAACAAAATGTTTAAAATGTTCTGTTCCTGGTTTGATAGTGTTATTTCTTGTTTAATTGTGTGGTACTTACTTTGAAAGTAGTTGTTATACTCCAGAAGCTTTGTTTTTGTGATTGCCACAAAAATACGTTAAATTAGTTGAGACTCTTATCTGATATTCTTTGAAAAACTATAGCAAAATGTGCTGTAGGATGTCCCGGAAAACAAATTTTTTTTGGCAGTTTAATTAACCTTTTCCATGATTTTATGATAGAACCAATTAGGGACAAAAACTGTTACATTTACCCGACTTGAGGTAAATAAGACCAGAAACAAAGAAAAAAAAAGGGGGGGGGAGAAGGCTTTCCTAGGTCTCTCCTCTAGGGCCCCACTGAGAACTCACTTTCACAGCTGCACTTTGTGAGGTGCGGGCATTGAAGGAGCTTCTGCGCTCCTTCCCAGAGCATGATGGGAGTTGAGGTTTTTCTCTCTGTGTGTTTCTCACATTTCTTACTCAGCCCATCAGAGACCCGGTTGACTGTGTCCATTCTCCTCCCCTCTTGTGGCACGCACTGGTTGGGACTTCAATTTCCAGAACCCCCTCTTGTGGCTTTTTAAAGTTATGGTAAAAACTTTCTTAAAATTCCCAAAAATCAGTGATTTTGGTGAAACATTCTGAAACTTGGCAGGTTTGTAGTTGTAAATGTGGCCTACAATGAAGTGAGTTTGATTCCGATAGGCCTAAAATAGGCCTAAAGTCCCCAGACTTTAAGATCGTCTGGGTAGGCCCTGCTCTCGATTCCGCCTTCCTCACAGATGCGTTTGATGGGGACGAGAGACAGGGACTTCTCAGTGGTTGCCCCTCGGCTATGGAACTCCCTCCCCAGAAATATAAGATCAGCTCCCTCCCTTCTAACATTCCGCAAAATGGTTAAGACCTGGCTCTTTGAGCAAGCTTTTTCTACTGGAGCATAATTAGACATAAACGAATATATGGAATGACTGACAATGCAACTGGACAACGGTTTTAGTAAGGAGATGCCAAGGATCTTGTTTTTACAGATATATTTGCTTTTTATATTACATTTTAAATGTTGAATTGTTTTTATAATTGTTTTAACTGTATTTTGATATTTGTTATGGTATCGAATTGCTGCCGACTGTGAACCGCCTTGAGTCGCCTCTGGCTGAGAAAGGTGGCATACAAATGTGGTAAATAAATAAATAAATAAATAAAATTATGGATAAATGAGCCTTTCAAATTTCTCCATTGACACCAACGGAACGAATCTTACTGGAACGAAAACTGTACCCCCCCCCCCTCCTGATTTTGGAAAACGGAGAGGGGGGCATCCAAAAATGGAACTGAAAACAGTATGGTTTTGGGGCATTGTGCACATCCCTATTGTTTCTTCTACTTTTCCCAAAGAGGTGTGCAGGTCTATTGCAATTACCCTGTGTCTTCCTGATTGAAACCACACACATGCAATTAGAAAAAAATGTAAGCCACATTCCAGCCTTTTACTTCTTGAAATCACACCCCTGTCCCTTGCATGGGGGAGCTTTACGAACACCACTACACTCTCCCCAGTTTTTAAATCAACACATTAGGAGGTACTGGTATTTCCGCAATCAAGTAACTGGGGTGAAAAATCTCATATCCTGTCCACGTCACTCAACAATCAGATTCAGAGGGAAACAGATTCAATCTTACCTTAGGCTGGATTTACACTGCCATATAATGTGATCATGGTGTCTCCCCTGCCATATAATACAGTTTCAGAATGATCGAACTGGATTATATGGCAGTGTAAACTTCTATAATCCAGTTCAATGCAGTTAAAATGTATTTGGAAACTGCATTATATGACAGTGTAGATCCAGCTTTACTGCTTTTAGTAAAGCGAGCTGACCCAACAGGACCTGAATCAATTTGTAGTTCTCTCTTCTCCTCCGCTTTGCTGCTGCCATTGATTCGCAATCGAACAAGCCATGCAAACTTAGGTAAAAAGAAAGAGACTGGATGGCAGTGATTGACTGTGGCCTGTTTTCATTCACTCTCAATAAGCACAAATGCCCAGTA
Source organism: Anolis sagrei ordinatus (assembly GCF_025583915.1). NCBI lineage: Eukaryota > Metazoa > Chordata > Lepidosauria > Squamata > Anolidae > Anolis > Anolis sagrei. Next base: position 5,669 of record NW_026844456.1, on the reverse strand, counting down.
AGAAAGCATAATGTTGAGAAAGTGGGAGGAATGTCTTTGGACGGCTGGGAATTACAAGCAGCAGAATGCCACGCCGCTTAAGGCACCAGATTCCCGAACAATGAAAACCAACAGTGACCAATTGCCGATTGAATGCGACCATTGCCTTGATAGCATGTTTTTGGCAAAAGAATGTTATCTAAATATATCTTGTCTGCAAGGTTTTGTAGGATTAACTCTATGTGAAATCAGCTGTCTTCAAATCTATACTTCCCAGTCCTTTGTCTCTAGTGCATTTCCCTGGGGCCGTTTCCCACTCTGACATCTTTCATTCTGTAGGATGTACAGAAGGTCAGTGCTTCTCCTCACAGGAAATCATTCTCTTAAGGAGTGGCTGGCTCTGTTTGTTATCACCCAAATATGTCTTACAAAGGGCTAAAAATAGAAACCCGCAGGGTCAGAGAACTGAAGAAGTTGCACTGGATTTCCTGCAAAGGAGATCATTGAGAAACGCTGAGCTTTGGGACTTTTTGTTGAATATTTGTTTCTAGCCACCTGGAAAAATGCCTCCTGTTGTGTCCTTATCCTGTTTTACCCTGGCATACCTAGAACCCTCCTCACCAGGGCCAGAGGTTTTAGCACAGCTAGTAAATCATCAGCAACTATAAGATCTATCAACCGAAAGGTTGCAAGTTTGAAGCCCCAGGTCAGAGTGAGCAGCCGACTGTCAGCCCTGCTCACTGTTTACCTAAGCAGTTCGAAAACTGCTTTAGCTGTAATTAGAGAAACTAGGTACCGCTAAAAGTGTGTGTGCGGGGTGTGTGTTTTACAATGCCATAAAGGAAAAGAAGATCAGAAAATGCCGGAATGAGGATGTCCTAACGGCTCTTTGACATAGAGGATGGAATGACAGCACCCCCTGTGGACTCGAGCCCACCTGTCCACGGCATCAAAACAACACCTCCTCATGTTCTGTCTGTCTGTATACTGTCTATACAAATGGCATTGAATGTTTGCTGTGTATGTGTACTTGTGATCCGCCCTGAGTCCCCTTCAGGGTGAGAAGGGCGGAATATAAATAAGGTGTTATGTTATTATTATTACTATAACAAATATGTTAAAGGGGAAACGAGGACTTGGAAGACAGTGAAAAAAAGGGGGGGGGGGAATCCATAAGTGCCCTGCCTCCCAATTAGTAGCCATTTTAGAAATTAGAGGGATAATTTATCTTATTTCAGTTATTTTTGTAATAGCCTTTGTATGATAGGTTGCATTATTATTTCCATAATTTAGTTGTAGATTTACAAAACCAGAATATCCAGGGATATGTAATTCAACCAGTTGTCAGACAGGAATATTTTTTTATCTAAAGCATTCCCAAGAGCTTTAAAAACTGGCTGGATGTAGCTGAGAGGTTACCTTTTCTCAACTTTGTCCTAAAGACACCTGATCCAATGTAATATTGGAAGTGAAGCAGGGTCAACTCTGATTGGTACTTAGATGGGAGACTTCCAATGAATGCCAGATGCTGTCAGCTATGGGCCTTTCCATCCAGACATAATGCAGCTCAGAGCCAGCATTTGAAATGCCATTCCAAAGTTGTGCACTGTCTATGGTAAACCCCAATTAACAATGTGGATGCAGGTCTTTGGACCAGTTGAATTTTCTGTACAGTCTTCAAAGTCAGCCCCACGTAGAGTGTGTTACAGTAATCAAATGGGGCATAACTAACACATGTACCACTACGGTCAGATCCAATGTCTCAAGAAATCAGCGCAAGTGGCACTCCTGGCCTCCAGGTTTTATGCAGAGTCCTGAAACTACAAACCTGTGTCTTCAAGGGGATTGCAACACCATCAAGCACAGGCTGGATCCCCTTTCCCAGATCTGCCTTTTGCCTGACCAGGAGCGCTTCTGCCTCGTCAGCAGGGGTTTTTTTTAATTCTAAGATTGGAATCATTTATAGATCCTTTGATCAATAAGAACTATAATAATATAATAACTGGTAGTTTTGGTTGTTAATAATTTCAGTTGAATTATTTAACTGGATCTGTAATAGTAGCATTACATAAATGAAGGAGGATCACAGATCTTTTATGTTTCAATTAGAATTTAGTGCTTCAGTTAATGTTCATTGGTTTGATTTATGTTTCAGTGTTGTGTTTTAATTTTAGTCACTTTTTTCTTTCTGCTTCCTCTTTGCCTGAATGTATGTTATGTTGGTGGTGAATTACACTGTATTAAAATCAAACAATCAATAATGTGTTAAAAAGATCATTTGAGGGCTCATACACAATTTAAACAAATGCTACCTTACATATGTGTTTTCGAAGGCTTTCATGGCCAGAATCGCTGGGTTGTTGTGAGTTTTCCAGGCTGTATGGCCATGTTCCAGAAGCATTCTCTCCTTTTTAAAATTAAAAATAGGGAGAGAATGCTCCTGGAATGGCCATACAGCTCGGAAAACTCACAGCAACCCCACTACCTTACATAGTCTTTCTTATCTGGAAATCTTGTAGATGTTGTTTAACACCTACAGGAAGGCACTGGGAGAGATCATCCAGAATTTTGGAGTTCAATGACATCTGTATGCAGATGATGTTCAGTTCTATCACTCCTTTCCATCTACTGCTAAGAAGGCTGTTCAGGTCCTGAACTAGTGCTTGGCTGCTGTGGCAGTCTGGATGAGGGCGAACAAAATTGAATCCAGACAAGACAGAGGTACTCCTGATAAGTTGCAAGGCTGGACAGGGCATAGGGATACAGCCTGTGCTGGACAGGGTTATGCTACCCCTGAAGACATAGGTTTGCAGCTTGGAAGTTCTCCTGGACTCATAGCTGAACCCAGAACCCCAGGTTTTGGCGGTGGCCAGGGGAGCTCTTGCACAATTAAAACTTGTGCACCACTTGCACATGTACCTTGGGAAGTCAGACTTGACCATGGTAGCCCACGCTCTTGTTACATCCTGAATAGACTACAGCAATATGCTGTACATGGGGTTGCCTTGTTCGGAAGCTCCAAATGGTCAAATGGGCGGCAGTCAGATTTCTCATTAGAGCGGCATACAGGGAGCATACCACCCCCCTTGTGTCAGCTCCACTGGCTGCCCGTCTGCTACCGAGCATTATTTAAAGTGCTGGCTTTAGCTTATAAAGCCCTAAACAGTTCTGTCCCAGCTTACCTGTCCAAATGCATCTTCCTCTATGAACCAACTTGGAGATTAAGATCTTCTGGAGAGGCCCTGCTCTCGGTCCCACCTCTTTCACAGGCGTGACTGGTGGGAACATGAGACAGGGCCTTCTCAGTAGTGGCCCCTCTGCTATAGAACTCTCTCCCCAGCTTTTTGACTATGATCTCAGATTGTGTGGTTTTAATAATGTGTTTTAATCTTTCTTTGATTTTAAATTCATGTTTGAATGTATATGTTTATTTTATTTCTGTTGTGTATATGGCATCAAATTGTTGACTTTGTAAGGCTGCTCTGAGTCCCCTCCGGGGTTGAGAAGGGTGGCATATAAATACTGTAAATTAAATAAATAAATAAATAAATAAATAATCTGAAATTGAGAATATTCCAAAACTCAAATGTTTTTCTGCCAGCTTCCCATTTTTATCTTGGGGAAAGAGGGCTAGTCACACGTCTAGCGCCAACTAAGTTTTTCCTCAAGGAGCCCTAAGGGAGGAAAGGGGGGGGGGGAGCAGAAGAGAACACCATTTACACAAAAAAACCCAAAAGGCAGGCACCCCAGACACTTCCATCTTTGTCCTCTACCCGACCAATGGTGGCATGTGGTGGGATGGGTTCCCTGGAAACAGGTACAGTGGGCAAGTGTTGGTCATTGTCTATATGCAGCCCTTCAGATACTTTGTTTAAAAAGCAGGAACTCTACTGAGAGTTGAAGAAGTGTCCGAGGCGTCTGCTTTTTATAGAGCCCTTATGTAAGCAGAGCCATGAGTGTCTGCTGAGAATGAACTGAGCTAGGCATATGGTCATCCCTCCCCTGTCCCCATCTCTCTCAATATGCAAATACAGGTATTTCAAAATCTTAAAAAAAACAAACTTCAATTTACATTCTCACTAAGCTGATATAATAAAAATGTTCTAATTGTTAAATTTTACACATTTATTTAAATAATCCAAATATATGTACCAGTTATAAATTAAATAAGATTATATCTTGTAGTTCTATGTATCATGTAGCAATGATAGAGAATAAACATGTTCGTATTTCCACATATTTTTTTCAGTAATACCATTTTGCTACTCTTTTTGAGAAGGAAATGTTTCATACGACCCCCTCACCACAAATTTTCAGTTTTGTGATTGAAACTGATTGAAAAAACCAAGAAACTCTCCCTACCCTTTGGGAAATGACTTCTCAAATATATTACTGTTTGGGAACAATTAAATTAAAGAGACCAATAGGCAATTTCCTGAGCAATAAAGCCCAGAGTTCCGGCAATGTTTTATTATGTAATATTGCATTATTAATCAGAACAATTACATGTTTGATAGTAACATGAATAAGTTTATAGGGGTGCTATATATATATGTATATATGGTACAGATATTGTGGGGGCCCTGGTGGTGCTGTGGGTTAAACCGCTGAGCTGCTGAACTTGCTGACCGAAAGATTGGTGGTTCGAATCCAGGAAGCGTGGTGAGCTTCCACTGTTAGCCCCAGCTTCTGCCAATCCAGCAGTTCAAAAACATGCAAATGTGAGTAGATCTATAGGTACTGCTTCTGCGGGAAGATAACAGCATTCCATGCAGTTATGCCGGCCACATGACCTTGGAGGTGTCTACGGACAACGCCAGCTCTTCAGCCTAGAAATGGAGATGAGCACCACCACCCCAGAGTCGTACACAACGAGACTTAATGTCAGGGGAAACCTTTACTATATATGCTTGTTTATTTATTAGTTGATTTGCTTGTCCCACAAAGGCTCTTTCATGGCTTGATCGATCTGGGCCAAACTTGGCACATATATCCTTCATTACCCAACTTAAAATAATGGAAGAATTTCAACCATAATTTAAAAGTTAAAATGGTAGTATATAGATAGAAAAGATTAACTACTGGCCTACAGGTATGTCTGTATGCAGTGCTGGGATGCAACCACAAGAGGAATTAGCTACTGATAGATAAAATGGTTGCATCATGAAATCTACAACACAGCCCCGAGGGCCATAATCGACCCCATGAGAAAGAAATTTCATAATATTTATATTTTGGAAGATGTCTATATGTATGTGTGTGTTCCTGCACCTTGCTCTGAGGCTGAGAGACTTCCAAGAAAAGGCTGCATAAAGGAAGAGAAAGGAAGTGGGGAACACTACAAGGGAAAGGAATAAAAGAAAGATAAAGAACGGAATTGAAAGGAAGTGGGGAAAGGGATGAAAGAAAAAACATGGGAAGACAAAGGAAGGAAGGAAGGAAGGAAGGAAGGAAGGAAGGAAGGAAGGAAGGAAGGAAGGGAGAGAAAGTGAGGGAAAGCAAGGTAAGAAGAAAAGAAAGGAATAAAAAAGAGAGCAACAAGGTGTATGAGGAAAAGGAAGGAAGAAGAGAAAGAGCCACAAACAATATGCACACCCGGCAGTGCTGGGTATATATGTTAGTATATAGCAGGGGTCCTCAAACTTTTTAAACCGGGGGCCAGTTTACTGTCCCTCAGACCAATGGAGGGC
>NW_026844401.1:0-15572 GCF_025583915.1 Anolis sagrei ordinatus | reverse complement strand
CCCCTAAAAACGAATCGAGTTTAGAAACAAATTTTTCTGTGGTTGCCCAGCCCTAGTAGCTTCATCTACCGTATTTTACAAGATATTTTCTCTCTAGGAATTTTTTAGGTCATCTAAGGGCACATCCAGGTAGCCCCTTAAAAGTGTGAGCTCCAGGATTTTTGCATGGGGCATCCAAACAATGCCCCATGTAAAAATGAATGTACTTTGATACTGGAAAGACCCAGGTCTTCCTGAAAGACTCAGGATGAACCCAGTATGGCTGCTGTCTGTACTGCCCCCTTGGAAATTCTGGCACTTCCGAGGGGGTTATCCTCACAGCCCTCTCATGTTTCCCAGGCTAAATCAGCCCGGAATACCTCTCTCCCTTCTTCTGGAGAGCCAGAAGAGTTCAGGAGAAGGGAAAGTGGTGGTCGGGTAAGTTATTTTTGTGTTTTAAGGCTTTTCTGGGGGTTTTTTATGCCCAGGTGCCCTGCTAAAATGCCTGACAGGTCATCTGGGCACTTCCCCTTTCCCCAGGAAAGCGTGGATGTTGGGGGAGGTGTGAGGACTTTAACCTAGGCACAATTGTGTTTAAGGAACCAAATTGCTCCTGGGTTAAAGGGCTGTGTGGAATCACCTTAAGTGATTCTGTGGTATGCTGCTTTCATCAGAAGCTACCATAGATTCCTGATGGAGGATATCTCTCTTTTCTAAGTCCTCCAGTGTGACGCTTTGGTGCCTTCTGGTGGGGATTGTTTGTTATCAGAGGGTAACAAACAATCCCCACCAGAAGGCACTATTATCCATGGCTTCCTGTTTCTATAGTAAATTCAGAAACATATCTTTTGTTGATGTACAAGATGTATTGTACATCTTTAAGTTCCTCATTGTGGCAGAGTACAAAGCAATCACTCCCAAATCTGATAGAATAACAATGACATTAAAGGATGACCACAACTGAGTTCTTTCTAGATTTCCTACGTTTGAGAATGGGATCTTCTTGTGGCAGAATGCAAGGTGAAAGAAAATGACATCTAATGGTAGAAGTTTAGAAAAGAAAAATGATTTTATAAAGTTTTAGATAATGACTTTAACCCTGATGCTCATTAGTTATTATAAAGATGCAAAACATAAGGGGTGAAAATTCATCCATGACCTTTTGTTTTTCTTTGAGATACATTTTAAAATCCACCACATACACTGTGTGGTGAGAGAGAGTTTCTGTGTGTGTTGTATTTCACTTGGAAAGTTCAGTGGACTGCAGAAATGGATGAAAGAGCATATAAAAGGGTAGAATAAAAGCTATTGTTCTTGGTCTGAAATAAAATATTTATACTAGGTCTGCACTTATAGAATCTGAAAATAAAATGACCTTATGAGCCTATTACAAGTTTGTTGGCAAATAGCTAGGAACAATATTTTCCAAAGTACCTACCGAGAATTGCAGCTAGCCTAGTTGTTACTCAGGTGTCCTCTCAGTTACTCAGTTAGTAGAGGATAATGCTAGTAAAGCCAAAACCATTATTTTTAATTAGGCACTCTGGAAACACAGAATATAAATAGGTGTTTTTTTTAGTAGGTTCCAATATTTTAAGACTACACTATTTAGACCAGGGGTCCACAAACTTTTTAAACAGAGGGCCAGGTCACAGTCCCTCAAACTGTTGGAGGGCCGGATCGTAATTTGAAAAAAAACATGAATGAATTCCTATGCACACTGCACATATCTTATTTATAGTGCAAAAAACACATAAAACAAAACAATAATTAAAATGAAGAACAATTTTATCAAATATAAACCTATTGATATTTCAATGGGAAGTGTGGGCCTGCTTTTGGCTGATGAGATAGGATTGTTGTAGTTGTTGTGTGCTTTCAAGTAGTTTCAGACTTAGTTTGACCCTGAGTGAGGGCCGGGTAAATGACCTTGGAGGGCCGCATCCGGCCCCCGGGCCTTAGTTTGAGGACCCCTGTTTTAGACTGTATCTATATCTATATACCAGACACCCTAAAGACGCCAGGACATGTCTGATCTTAGAAGCAAAGTAGGGTCAACTACTTGGATGGGAGACCACCAATGAATACAAGGTTCTATAAGCTATATTTCAAAGTAAAGAAATGGAAAAGTCATCTCTAACTATACCTTTTCAAGAAAACCGGTGAAATTCATGGAATGTCCATAACAACAAATAACTTCAAAGCATATACATTTATGTATCTAGAGACGTATGTATATTCAGATTCATATCCCATTGAACATTTATTTGTTTATTATCTTCTGGATATGCTGATGGATTCTCTCTGGCAGTCCAGAGGTCTGTTGTGGAGGAGGAAAGATGTTCTTCTCTATATTTCCTTCTCCAGTGAGACTATCATTTCCAGTTAGAATTGAATTCTGATAGAAATATTGGTCAATTGATTGCTCCACTGAACTAGAATAATACACAGATAAAGTTATGACTTTTTAGAAAGGAAAAGTAAACACAAACACAAACATCAACATGTTACCAAGAAAGCTTCAGACATCCATTATTTCTTTCTCTGCATCTATTCCACACCCATTTCTATTGGATTTGTTTAGCTTGTTTGTTAGACGAGATCGAACTCCTTCCTTTTCCAGTTCTTCCCAAAATATAAACATTATTGTTGTTGTTGTTGTTGTAATTCTGTTATATTACTAATAATATTATTAAATCCTTTATTTTAATAACTTTAATATTTAATTATGTTCAATTGTATATTTTTGGGTTTTAAATTGTATCAAATTACTTGTATTGTAAGCCACTTTGGGTCTCATTTGTAGAGAGAGAAAGTGGGGTATAAATAAACATAATAATGATGATAATAATTTTCCTTTTCCAGTTTTTCTTAAAATATAAAATCTAAACATATTTGAGCGCATATCAAGTTATGTGTATCTTAAATGCATTTCCTCATTTGTACTAGGAACATGTGTATTGAAAAGTAATTAAATAGATTTAAGTAATTAATTAATAAAAAAGTAATTAAACAGATAGATATCTACATAAAAACTCCAACCATCACCCAAGTAAAAAAAGAAGCACCATTAAAGCCTTGGCAGACCGTGCAAAAAGAATCTGCGAACCCCACCTTCTGCAAGATGAACTGAACCACCTAAACTGGGCTCTCCAGGCCAATGGATACTCCACCTTAGACATCAGAAGAGCTGCAAGACCAAGAACAAGCCACGAGAGTAAAGATAAAGATCCACCCAGAGGAAAAGTGTTCCTGCCATACATTAAGGGAACCACTGACCGCATAGGGAAGCTGATGAGGAAACACAACATACAAACAATCTACAAACCCACCAAGAAAATCCAACAAATGCTACGTTCAGCAAAGGACAAGAGGGATCCTCTCACTTCTGCAGGAGTCTACTGTGTACCAGCTGTGGACAAGTCTACATAGGGACCACCAAACGCAGCGCCCAAACATGAATCAAGGAACATGAAAGGCACTGCAGACTACTTCAACCAGAGAAGTCAGCCATAGCAGAGCACCTGATGAACCAGCCTGGACACAGCATTTTATTTGAGAACACAGAAATGCTGGACCACTCTGACAACCACCATGTCAGACTACACAGAGAAGCCATTGAAATCCACAAGCATGTGGACAATTTCAACAGAAAGGAAAAGACCATGAAAATGAACAAAATCTGGCTACCAGTATTAAAAAACTCTAAAATTACAACAGCAAAACAACAGAGAGGAAACAACCAGGCACATCTTAACACCTCTCAGCAAAAGATTTTCCCAGGCTCAGCCAGGCCTTCAAATGCTAATGAAGGTGGTCAGTTGAAACATTCACACCTAGCTCCAGCAGAGAAGAGCTCTTTGCCCCACCCCAGCCATTCCACAGATATATAAACCCATTGTCCTAATTCCAACAGACCTCACTACCTCTGAGGATGCTTGCCATAGATGCAGGCGAAACGTCAGGAGAAATGCCTCTAGAACATGGCCCTATAGCCCGAAAAAACCCACAAGAACTTAATTAAATAGATTATTTCTTCTGTGTTCTCAACGAAGCAGATATGATGGCTAGCTTAAATCTTTGCTTCATTAGATAAAATTTTGTTTTACCATTGCACATTTTAATATTTTCAGTTTTAAATTTCAATTTAAATAAATACATCTGCAAGCATCTGTCAATGCAAACAATAGAAAACACACAATATTGACCTCATCACACAGCTGCCAAAAGTGTCCCACCTCATTCCGCTTTGCCACAGGTTGTGGGGAAGCCACCACCCCACACCCCCTTTGCTGGCCTCCTCCAGCAGCTGATCCCATGGGGGAAGTGTGGTGTGCACGTGGAGCACGTGGCTCCCCTATTAAAGAAAATGACATCATGGGAAGTGTCCCATGCTGCCGCGGAGATGGCAGCATGCTGGTTTCGCCCTCCTTCACTCAGGGAGGCAACAAGACATCATCTGATGGGAGCTGGCCGGCTCCATGGGTTAGATCAGCTGGATCGGCATATGCCACCAATTTTAGCCCCACATTCCATCTGATATAATCCAGTACAATAATGTATTTGGATTTTAGTTAAGGGATTTATTTATTCAGTACAAAACTTTTTATGAGACTCTGTTTAAACCTATCTGTTGTCTATCGGCACACCAAGCCTTCTGATAACTTTTGTCCTGTAACAATGAACTTCTCATTGTGTTCTTGTCCTTTTGAAGTTAGCTTTCTGAAGTATCACAGAGGTGTCTCCAGGCATGATAAGAAAGAGAGAGAGAAAGAAAAAACACACTTCATTTAAAGGAATACTTTTAAGAAACATTCAAAAATGCATTGGCTAACCTTCTGATATCGGGGAACACTTCCACTTTTCTGTGCTGTTAAAATGCTGTGTGCTACCACTTTAATCTCTAAAATCCCACCCTTGATATTATTTACTAAACCATTTATCCCCTCCCTTTTGCCATTGCTGACTATCCAACTGACAGCAAAAACTTGATGAATGAATTTTATTGTTACAGTCAAAGATCAGGAATGATGATGAATATCAGCAGTGCTCATAGTAATGAAAAATAGCACATGCATATTAGTGCTCCATTTTTGCTTCTTGAAGGACAGATGTTCATAATCCTATATAGTTATGAATGCTGAAGTATTATTGTAGCAATAAGATTGGTACACATATATTTTTACTGTGAATCATAATCTATATCTCTTCTAAACACATCTCTGTAGGTTTTAATTTATTCTACTAGTTATCTGAATGATAGATCAAAATCTTCAAGGTACTTAGTATCAGAACCTAATTAGATTCTATTAATGAAAGTGAAGCAGCTTGTGAAATGGCATTTTCAATATACATGTTCCTAGTGCATTTTTCATTTGCTCGTCAGGTTCAGTTCTATGCACATTTACTTTAAAACAAACCACACTGAACGCAGTGGAATGTGTTTATCAGTAAATATGATAGCTGCAGGCGGTACAGCTTTCATCTTTCCATGAAAATGAAAAATTAGAAAATAATTAGCTGAAAGAAAAAAATAACAGAAACATTGACTTTCTAGTTAATAAAATAATATTTAGAAATGTGATCCAAGATCTGTACTGTTTCAGAATACTCATAGATTTTATTGTCATATGAGGTCAGTGAGTCTAATACAGTGGTTGTATTTTTAAAAGGTTGAATGGCTTTATGATCACTGAGATCCTTTATAACTGTGAAAACTCAAATGCTGTTAAAAGTGACCAGGTCTTAGGCCTCTGGGCAGAATGATCTTTTATAGTTTTAAAAGGATATTCTCCCTTGGTAGCAGGAAATAGAATCTTTCCATGCTATAAAACCAGTCAACTTTTGGTTTTCATAGCTTGCAATCAGATGAAAGGATAACATTCATTCAAGGAAGAACCCTATGAAGATCAATCTCCAATTTTTGAAAGTAAAGTAGAAGCTATACTTTAAGAACTTGAGAGAAATAAATCACCAAGACCAATGCAGCTGCTTCAAGCTTCAGAGGCAGTATCTACTCTAGTTCTAATTAAAATATATCAACAAATATGGAAAACAAAACAAAGGCCCACAGGTTCAAAACCACTCAATATGCATTCCAGTTCCCAAGGAACAGATGACAAGGATTGCAGTAACCATAAGATCATTGTCATAATCTCCCATGCAAGTAAAATGATGCTTAAGGTGCTATTTGGAAGGGGGGTTCTGAAGAAACTTGACAATAACCTTTGAAATGTGGTACTGGAAAAGATAATGTAGGCTTCTAAAAATACTATTGTATCCTCATGCACATCAAGCCTGAATTCTCCTTAGAAGTCGAGGTGGCAAAACTGGCACTGCTGTACTTTGGCCAAATCATGAGAAGACATGACTTTCTAGAAAGTATAATAATGCTTAAAAACGTAGAAACCATAGGAAAACTAACAAACTGATTACCATATACTGTTTAACCTGCTTGATTATTTATGTGGGGAAATAATTGTATCTATGCAAATCTTTTGATTACAGTATAATCATATGCAATCTGGTCCTTAGTCTGTTGTACAAAGAACAATAAATTATTGGAGAGGCTCTCAAAAGTTACGATCCTAATCTGCATCAGGAGACACATGTATTAGTTACATATCAATAGTTTTATGTCTCAATGTTAATGTTAATACCCCCACCATGTATGCAATGCATCCCCTGAAAATGTTGCTGGAGAGCAATAAAATCAGCAAAGACATGCTTAGCTATTTTCTTGTAACTGAACATGCTGAACAGAAGAAAAAAAGCTATACATGTCCCTCTTTATCTACCACTTTTTGAGAACATGTTGGGGGGAGGGACTGCATTGCTTATAAGATGTAACTTATTTTTGGTTCACATGTTCTTGAAATTTATTTATTTATTTATTTCATACAGTTGTCCCCTGGCCTTCTCAACCCCGAGGGGGGACTCAGGGTGGCCTGACAGCAAGCATATTTGGTGCCATCCCAATCATAAAAACATTTAACAAATTCATTAAAACAACATTAAATAAACAGTTGTTAAAAACATGTCAGTTAGAACCAAAGTCTGGGTCAGTTCATTGTCACTTCAAATTGCTTATGTCTTCTTCTCACTTGCCGCTATTCAATGATCAAACGCTTGGTCCCACAACCAAGTCTTGAGTTTCCTTCCAAAGAACAAGAAGGAGGTAGCCAATCTGATGTCCCTGGGGAGGGAATTCCACAGGTGGGGGGCCACTGTTGAGAAGTCCCTGTCCCTCATCACCACCAATCGTGTTAGCAACGGCAGTGGGATCAAGAGCAGGGCCTTTCGAGATGATCTTAAACTTTGTGGTGGTTTGTAACAAGATATACGTTTGGACAGGTAGTCTGGGCCAGAACTGTTTATATCTTCTTCAATGAACATAAGAAAAACATGCAATTGTTTAGATTAAAACATTATAATTCAGCAACAGGATATCAGTTCAATAATTTCATATGGAAGTTGATCAGATGTATCCAGTTGAATCTTATGTTTTTCATAAGACAACATATATCCAGCAATGGAATTTCCTAATGGATATTAGCAGTCAAGTACAATGTTCAACCACAGATTTTGCCGATTTTGACAGTGTTAAATGAAAACAATAAACTAGTTATCCAGTGGTAGTTTAGTGACCTACTAAGAGTTCAGAAGTGGTTAGGCTAGAAAATTTATTTGTTTTTTTATTAATAAATGTTTTTAATAAATAGTTTCCTATATGTTAGGATTTGCATGCTTTTAATTATAGGTTCATATAAGCTTGTGACACTGTCTTTATCAAAGTTCTCAGGTTTTTTTAAAAAAATATATATTCTTCAGTTATCTTTTGTCTGCTGCTATATGGCATTCAGTGCTTAGTATCATGATGATGCCCCTCAATTTATATAAAGCATCTAAGACTTTGGTGGCTGAATTTTTTTTCAGAAACTGAAAAAAATTATTGGCATTATTATGGCAATATTTAGTCAACCTGCAACTCATTGAAATAATTTAGTTGTCACTCTTCACTTGCGTTGTATTATCTTCCATAGCAATGAAAGAAGCAAAAGGTCATTCTGGCACTCCAAGTGGCCAGCTTCTGGTCAAAGGAATTTAGTATAATGCCAAGTTCTTAAACTTTGTTTGGGTTTTTAAATACATGTTAACTGTACCCTCAATTCATTTCTGACACAATAAAATAAATTTCAGATATTAAGTTCTGTAATCCCCCTTCCCCTGATACCTCCTTGTTGTTTGTGGATAGAAATGCCATGTAAACCTCATAAATTCAATAGGTCTATTCAAGTTGGAACATACAATAACATGCTGGTCTAGCTATATTATCATGATCCTAAAATTAGGTAGGATAGGAACCATTTTGAATTTGGGAATGGAAATTAGATTTAGGTGAGGTATGAATCATCAACCCTCAAACATTGTTCTGCTGGACATCCCAGTAGTCCTGAAAACTAAAATTCAATAAAATGATTCCCACCCCAGGTACTGAAGTCCAAGAGAACTGTCTCTGTTAGTTATAAGTACTGTAGTTCTTCAATCCATCTGTATCAGTACTTTCTGTTGGCTAATGTCAGTCTTTCAGCCATCAGCTACCCATCTGAGGTGAGTTTAAACAGATCATGAAAATACAATCATATGGCTACCAGTCTCTGAGACACTGAAAAAAGATATGTGTACCTCATCAGACAGGTTGAAAAGCACTGACCTAAAGGTAATATATTTTCTTATAATAATTTCAATCCAGTGAATTTTTGTTCTCTTATAGAACTGTGTTTACACTATTAATTGGGTATATTACGTGTTACACAATTGGATAGGACAGTTCAGTCCACCCAGTTCACATTTAGTTGAGGAATTTACACACATACACTCAACATATATTTAATGACATTGTCACTGAAGTGGTTTTCTCATTCCATCTGTTCCCAAAGGTGATATTATCCACTGTCCTTGGCACATTCAAGGAATTCTAGTACAACGTCTTTGAAATATAATGTTTCTCACTTCAATACAGCATATATGAGAAACAAACAAATCCACATGATCAACATTAATAATTTCATTGTAGTTTGACAGATATTCCTTTAGGGTTCTGTGCTTGATCCTATTTTCTTTATACTGTTTAATGATCCATACAAATGTTAAAAGGCTTGCTAATTGAATTTGAGGATGTCACTAGGATTGTATGTACTTCAAAACACTAGTTACTCATAGAAATCAGATGTTTGTGCAATGACAATAGATATTATATATAGAGAGAAGGGGAGGGAGCACACACATAATGGGGCTAGGATATTAAAGTTACTATAATCTGTATAGATATGTTAGAGAGTACATATCTCTATTTATTTAGCATTTGTCACTTTTAGGAGCATTTGAAGGCAATGAAAATGCAGCAATGCAAGCATGGAACCAGGAATCGGGGGGGGGGGGGGGGGGGGGGTGTCACCATTTTGTTTACTTCTTTAGTTTACCTTCCTCCCCTCACAAAAATTATAAATGTGAAGTCGGTAAGTTCTTTAAATCGGAAGAAAGAAACTGAAATGAAATTCTCCTTCATATACACCCAAATTCAGTATGTACTTTGTAGTATACCAGTCTGTCATAGAAATTTTAAAGACAAGGAACTTCTAGGAAGGAATAAGAGATAATAGCTAGAATATAACACTAACTTGCATTCTAACCAAGTCTCACTTTTCACTGTTGCATATACCCCTACATTCACAAAAATGTATTGGTAGCTGGAAAACATTGAGAAATGTTGCTGTGTCAGATGGCGAGGAAAAAAGCAGGGTTTTGCATATATATAGTATGACCCAGTATCCATGGAAGACTAGTGCATCTTTATATATATCCTCACCTAGATATCAGACACCAATCTCAGCTCGCTGGATGTCATAAATCATTTTATGCTTTTAATGCATTTAGTGTAATTTGTATGAATTTATGTGTTATATTATGTTTATTTAAGTTTAATTTTGGTTATTCTTCAATTAGTTTGAGAAGTCATATTGAGATTGTTTTATCCATTGTTTTTGATTTGATTTGTTGTTTGTTTTTGGCACTGAATGTTTGCCATTTTTGATACTAATTGGAAACCACCCTAGCTCCCTGTTGGGAGATAGGGTGGATTTCAAATAAAGTATTATATTACTGACACACAAACACTATTATATTATTATTATTATTATTATTATTATTATTATTATTATTATTATTATATTCCCCAACAATACCCGAAACCATGGATAATAGTGAACCATATATTTTAACAGAAAATCAGGAAATAGCACTGTAGAGAAGCCCCCAGACAATTCAAGAGGGAATATATTTAAATATGGGTATGTGAAACTGCATATTGAGTCCATAATAAGGGGTTCATATTGTAGATTAATGTGTATAGTTGAGAAAGACAGGACACAAGCCATTGTTTTGTCAGAAAACACTTTTTGTGTTTCCAAAGTGTTGCAGTGTTTAGAATATCATGCCATTGCTTTCTGCTACCCCATCATTAGAGATTGTATGATACTAGAAAGAGGGGTAAATACCACAACTATGACTTTAAGGACAAATTATGTTGGACATGGATTGTGTAGCAGCATAGTCTTCATTCATCTTTTCCCTTCAGTCTGTGAATGCTTCTGAATATATGTTGACCTTTGCATGAGCAATGTTAAGCCTTGATTCAAATCCTTATGAAAAAGAAAAGCTAATTAGTAGTTTCTCCCTGCAATAAAACTTTTTCAGATTTTTTTTAAAAGATGAACACTGTTAGCTGTCAAACTCAACTAGGTTATTAGCATTGGAATCAGAAACACTTGTGATAAGAAAGAAAGATGGTAAATTAAACATTCATATTTTATCTTGGTTTCTGAAATATATGTTCTTAAGTCTACTTTGAAGTACATGATTAAATTCTCTGAAGTCTTTTTATCTCCTCTTGATTGCTAAAGTTCCCTATCAGAGTTAAAATGCATAACTGATATTATATATAATCAAAATGTTTCTTTATCTTCAGAAGCAATATCTAACTTGTTATGAATAAACATAAACAATGTGCCTGTTTCTTGTTAGTTAAATATAATTTTTTATGCAGATGGAGCATGCTCAGAAACAGCACATGTTGTTGTGTTCTGTATTTAGATGGAAACAGATTCTGGTGTGAATTAACTAGTTATGGACAAGGTACAATTAGATTACTGAATAGATTTTAAAGCCTTTTCAAGTAGAGGATTGCCATACATTTGTATGGAAGTCTAAGGAAAGAAGACTAGGCAGCTTCTCACGCCTGAGGCTTCACAGGGTTTTTAGTGCCCTCACCTTCTCACAGTCTACAATCACATGCCATTTATTAGTGTACTCTATATGCTTACTCTTTCTCCTTCAGTGCATCCCCTAAATAACATATACATATACATGTTATTTATAACATACATATTTTCTCCTGACCCTTGTGGGTGGAAAGGCAGGGATAGATTCCTCACTTATGGAGGTAGACAGCGAAAATGTGTTTTGTTTGGTATGTGTGTTTAGAAGGTTGTCCCCTCTCACCCTTCGCAGGCTCCTTTGCCAGTCAGTAGCAAGAAGGAAGATCATTTACAGGCAGCTAGGTCCCCCTTTCACCACTGCCCCTGGCAGTTGCAGGAATGGAGAGAGGGTAGTATTTGGTACTCTGTCTATCAGTATCAAACTGGTTTAGGTACACCAGGGTGTCATTGAGTGTTATCTCCACACCACGATGTAGGCTGGAACCAGTGTTTCAGAGGAAAATTATGTGGCTGTGTGGAACTACCCTGAGTTTGTGTATATGAGAGAGAGTAAAAGAGACTGAGAGAAAGGGAATATCTAGCTGAACATATTTCTTTGTTTCAGGGGGGAAATGGCTAAGTTACATAAGCATCATTGTTAACATCAACAAAATTGTCCAGCAATGGCTAGGAGCAATCTGCAGATCCATGGCTGCTGTCACAGCAACAAACAACAGCTCATGTAAGTGCCATCCTATTTTTCCTGCCCAGCAATTCATTCCAAACCCAAAATGAAAGGCTGCTCCAGAGTTTCTGGGAGTGACTTCTAGCCTTATTTAGTAGGCCTGGGTAACAACGGAAAAATTTGTTTCTAAAATCGATTCGTTTTTTGGGGTTTTTTGCGTTTCGTATTTTAAAATAATTACAAAATTTTCCTTTTTAAAAGTTTGATATTTACGAAATTTTGTTAATATTAACGAATCAATTCGTTAAAATGGCGGACGCGGTTGCGCAACGTGAAAATAATAGTTTTAAATAATAGTTTTAACCTCGGAGAAGGAAAGAGGGGGGAAAGAGAGAGAGAGAGGAGGGGTGAAATCTCTATTCTGGTTTGACAATGCTTCTCAATAATAATAATAATAATAATAACAAACCACTTTCTGCCTTCATGCATGTAAGGCACAGTGAAAGCACTACTGAAAGATGGCCATCATTCTTAATAATAATAATAATAATAATAATAATAATAATAATAATATATAATAGAGAAGGAAAGAGGGGGAAAGAGAGAGAGAGAGGAGGGGTGAAATCTCTATTCTGGTTTGACAATGCTTCTCAATAATAATAATAATAATAATAATAATAACAAACCCCTTTCTGCCTTCGTGCATGTAAGGCACAGTGAAAGCACTACTGAAAGATGGCCATCCATTCTTAATAATAATAATAATAATAATAATAATAATAATAATAATAATAGTTTTAACCTCGGAGAAGGAAAGAGGGGGAGAGAGAGAGAGAGGAGGGGGGAAATCTCTATTCTGGTTTGACAATGCTTCTCAATAATAATAATAATAATAATAAACCACTTTCTGCCTTCGTGCATATAAGGCACAGTGAAAGCACTACTGAAAGATGGCCATCCATTCTTAATAATAAATATAATAAATATAATAAATATAATAGTTTTAACCTCGGAGAAGGAAAGAGGGGGGAAAGAGAGAGAGAGGAGGGGTGAGATCTCTATTCTGGTTTGGCAATGCTTCTCAATAATAATAATAATAACAAACCACTTTCTGCCTTCGTGCATGTAAGGCCCAGTGAAAGCACTACTGAAAGATGGCCATCCATTCTTAATAATAATAATAATAATAATAATAATAATAATAATAATAGTTTTAACCTGGAGAAGGAAAGAGGGGGGAAAGAGAGAGAGAGGAGGGGTGATCTCTATTCTGGTTTGACAATGCTTCTCAATAATAATAATAATAATAATAATAATAATAACAAACCACTTTCTGCCTTCGTGCATGTAAGGCACAGTGAAAGCACTACTGAAAGATGGCCATCCATTCTTAATAATAATAATATTAATAATATAATAAATATAATAGTTTTAACCTCGGAGAAGGAAAGAGGGGGGAAAGAGAGAGAGAGGAGGGGTGAAATCTCTATTCTGGTTTGACAATGCTTCTCAATAATAATAATAATAATAACAACCCACTTTCTGCCTTCGTGCATGTAAGGCACAGTGAAAGCAAGAGGTTAGGCAGGCAACAGGTCTCTGAGTGCTGCACTGCTGTGTCTCTTTGCCCAATGCACGCAGGCCAGAGTGAGGAACGAGGTGAGGTGACGACAGGAGGAGAGGAGAATTTGATCCACTTAAGCAGAGGCCAGGGACCCGGAAGTGGGGTAAATGCCGACCGCTTGCAACCAGGGAGAGGGGAGGGAAACAACTATAAAACTTGCACCAGACATACGGAAATAATAACGAAACAATTACAAAACAATTACGAAATAGATTTAAAAATTCGTTTCGTTTTTTAGTTGCTCCTGAATGGTTTGTTATCGCTTCGTTATAAAAAAAATAACGAATTATTAACGAATTACGAAATTAACGAACGAAACCACCCAGCCCTATTATTTAGTGTTTGTGGCACATGTAGACAGGCCTTATATCTAATTTTTAGTACTCACCTGCAAAAGGATAAGTCAAGATATATGTAACAGGACTTACCTGGTCCGGTGCAGCTGGGCCAGAGTAAGGAAATTTGCCTCCTCCCACGAAGGAGACTTGGAAAGTAGATCCGGCCGGATCTACTTTCCAGATGGGGCGGAGCCAAAAGAAGAGGCATCCGCCCCCTCTCCTTCATTCTGAAGAAGACGACAACCCACCCTCCCGCCACTATACAATATAACTCAGGTCGCCATCAGGGGCCGGGTAGGAATTTCCCCCCCCCTAGTTGATAGGGGTTTTTTTTTTGCCTACCCATACTGTTGACAGGCAGATTGGCTTTGGAGGGTGGTTAAATAAGCAATGGCCAAAATTAGAAAAATAAGCACACTTTGGCGTACACCAAGTCAACTTTTGTTTAAGTCAGGAGCCGAAACCCTCACTTGTGGTTCTTAAGCCAAGGGGGGCATAAGCAAATGACTTAGTAACGGGATATTCTGACCTCAAACTCATTGGGGCAGAATGGTCGCTACGTTGACATACAGGGTCATCCAGGATTACGTCACCCGGGGACCTGGTGTTATCGCCCAATTGCAGCCGAGGGGTAGGACGGGAAGGAACACTCCCTTGGCTTTATTCCTCACCAAATTTATAGGTCACGTTAGATTGTTAAATTACAAGTTCAAGTTTAATTAGGTAACATTTAATAAAGTTGCCCTAGTTTACCCCATATCGTTGTTGTGTCTCTTATTTTGGGGGTTGGTGGGCAAAATGCTATAGTTATGAGTCTACTGTACTAATAATTAGTTTTAGGACAATGAGTCAAAACAGATGAGCCAATAAGATTTAGGTCAATAAGTCAAAACAAAAAACAAACAAAAAACTCATTATATACATGGCAAATGACATTTCCTATCTATTAGACTAACATAGTATAAAACCTAGCTGTAATGCTTAGGGCATAATTTTCAAAATTTACTTCACTGATGTAATTAGACACCGAAACTAAACTAGAACAAGAAAATCCAAGGTATACCTGAGATTTGGAAATATATTGCCTCACTCCATGGCTCTGATGGTGTATGAGTGTTTAACACATTGTTGCCAAATTGAGTCAGAATAAGCACAAATGTTTCTCCCACAACTATTCCTCCCTGAGGTGGGAAAGTTATCATACTTTTGACTGCTTGTCAGATGGAAGAATCTGCATGAATAGGCTAGTAAAATTTTAGGGGAAAATTATGTCCATCCATGTAAAAAAAATCCATGATTATACTAGCAATAAATAATAATTTAAAACTGCTGCTATAGTAGTGTAATTTATAGAGTCGAATAAGATAATAAATTGAAGGATCTACCAAAAATAATAATTTACTATGAAACAATGGTTTATGGATTATGATTTCATAATAGTCATGCTCACCCTCCTTTTGGCCCAAAAAGGGTGTGTGTGACTATTATGTTGTAATGACAATTATGTGGTGGTGACTATTACTCAGCGAAAAAAATGTCCAGCTTTGGGGCTTTACTCAGCTGGCAGCCAAACGAAACCCTGTCATTCCAAGGAGGCAGAGTTGCATGGGTGAATTAAAATCACTCCCCTGTACACCTGTCCCTTTTCCAGCTATGGGGAATTCACTTGACTACCTTGTAGCTGGAAAAAA
>NW_026844390.1:0-33613 GCF_025583915.1 Anolis sagrei ordinatus | reverse complement strand
TGACTCCTCAAGACCCCTCGTTGAGTCTGTACCCTTCAAGACCCCTGTTGACCCCTCAAGACCCTTCCTCAAGCCCTGACCCATCAAGACCCCCGTTGATGCCTCAAAACCTCTCATCAAGCCCGTACCCCTCAAGATCCTTGTTGACCCCTCAAGACCCCTCTTCAAGCCCATACCCCTCAAGACTCCTATTGACCCCTCAAGACCCATCATCAAGTCCATACCCCTCAAGACCCCTGTTGACCCCTCAAGACCCATCGTCGAGCCCTGACCCCTCAAGAGCCCCGTTGACCTCCCGAAAGGCTCATGCTCAACACCCCTCTCCGACCCTTTCTTCTGCCCACTCTGATAGTCCCTCGTTGGACTCCCGATTGGCCCACGACCACTGCAAGGCTGTGATGGATCCTCATTCCTCTTCTGCTCAAGCTTGCCCCTTGGGACCCTCAGATGCCCACCACACTGCCTTGGCCTCCTCCTCCGCTCACCCCGGATTCCCCTCGGGATCCTTGCAGCAGCACCAGCAGGGACTTCACGGTGACGACCCCACCGTCGACCTCAAGGCCTTCCCGTTCTCGGACTGCTCCCTCTTCCCCGAGGTGCCCCCTCCGCCAGTGCCCACCTTCCCGGACCCCCCAGCGCTGTCTTCCTCTCTGCCTCCTCGCCCGCTCTTCTTCAGGGTGGACCCCTTCACCGACTACGGCTCGGCGCTCACCATCTCATTGCCTTCTTCGCTGGAGCCGCACCAGCCTTTCCAGGTCATCATACGCTACACCACCATCGATGCACCAGCGGTAAGTTGACTTGTTGAGTTGAGTGTTTACATCAGTGGTTCCCAACCTTTGGTCCTCCAGGTGTTTAGGACTTCAACTCCCAGAAATCTCAGCCAACTTACCAGCTATTAGGAACTGTGGGAGCTGAAGGCCCAAAGGTTGGGAACCAGTGATCCACATACAGGAGTTGTTTATCTTGTCATAAGTGAGTAGAGCAGTGGTTCTCAACCTATGGGTCCCCAGATGTTTTGGCCTTCAACTCCCAGAAATCCTAACAGCTGGTAAACTGGCTGGGATTTCTGGAGTTGTAGGCCAAAACACCTGGGGACCCACAGGTTGAGAACCACTGCTTTAGAGCCTTGGAATAGTATTTAATAAAATTATTATTTGTAATGCTCTTTGACCAGTATCTGGCCACTTGGAGTGCCTCTGGTGTTGCGCACAAGAAGATCCTCCATTGCGCATGTGGCAGGGCTCAGGTTGCATTGCAGCAGGTGGTCAGTCGTTTGCTCTTCTCCACACTCGCATGTCGTGGACTCCACTTTGTAGCCCCATTTCTTAAGGTTGGCTCTGCATCTCGTGGTGCCAGAGCGCAGTCTGTTCAGCGCCTTCCAAGTCTCCCAATCTTCTGTGTGCCCAGGAGGGAGTTTCTCATCCAGTCTCAGCCACTGATTGAGGTTCTGGGTTTTAGACTGCCACTTTTGGACTTTTGCTTGCTGAGGTTTATTTATTTGTCGTGTCAGGGCAACCAGTCAATTGTATTACATTTCTAACAGGACAAAACAAACAAACAGACAAAATACAAAATTTGTGAGTTTGGTAGTTGTCCTTTGACCAGTATCTGGCCACTTGGAGTGCCTCTGGTGTTGCTGCAAGAAGGTCCTCCCTTGTGCATGTGGCAGGGCTCAGGTTGCATTGCAGCAGGTGGTCTGGTTTGCTCTTCTCCACACTCACATGTTGTGGATTCCACTTTGTAGCCCCATTTCTTAAGGTTGGCTCTGCATCTCGCGGGGCCAGAGCGCAGTCTGTTCAGCGCCTTCCAAGTCGCCCAGTCTTCTGTGTGCCCAGGGGGAGTCTCTCATTGGGTATCAGCCATTGATTGAGGTTCTGGGTTTGAGCCTGCCACTTTTGGACTCTTGCTTGCTGGGGTGTTCCAGAGAGTGATCTCTGTAGATCTTAGAAAACGGTTTCTTGATTTAAGTCGTTGACATGCTGGCTGATACCCAAACAGGGGATGAGCTGGAGATGTCTCTGCCTTGGTCCTTTCACTATTGGCTGCTACTTCCCGGCGGATGTCAGGTGGTGCAATACCGGCTAAGCAGTGTAATTTCTCCAGTGGTGTAGGGCGCAGACACCCCGTGATAATGCGGCATGTCTCATTAAGAGCCACATCCACTGTTTTAGTGTGGTGAGATGTGTTCCACACTGGGCATGCATACTCAGCAGCAGAGTAGCACAGCGCAAGGGCAGATGTCTTCACTGTATCTGGTTGTGATCCTGTGGGTGAACAGATGGCAACTACTGGGTGGCATATGTATTATATCAGAAACTAGAGTTGATGTGGTTTGTCCAATGCAGTTTTCTGAATCAGCACCCCAAATAACCAAACTGAAACAGTTTACCAGCTGTTAGGATTTCTGGGAATTGAAGGCCAAAAACATCTTGGGACCCAGGTTGAGAACCACTGCTCTAGTTGCTACATGGTTTCAAGGCAACTGTGTAGTAATGGTGAGGCCATAGACCATATTTTCGTTCTTGCGGACCACTGGTGGTCCTCGGATCACAGGTTGAAAACCACGGACATACAGGCATGGGCCAACTTTGGTCCTCCAGGTGTTTCAAACTCCCACACTTCCCAACAGACTGTAAGGCTGTTGAGTATAGTCTCTAGACCAGGCATGGGCCAACTTGGGCCTCCTCTCCAGGACTTTGGACTTCCAACTCCCACAATTCCTAACAGCCAGTAATGCTGTTGAGTAGAGCGTCTAGACCAGGCATGGGCCAACTTGGGCCTCCCCTCCGGGTGTTTTGGACTTCCAACTCCCACAATACCTAACCACCAGTAAGGTCGTTGAGTATAATGTCTACATACGTGCATGGGTCAACTTTGGCTCTTCCTCCAGGTATTTTGGACTTCAACTCACACAGTTCCCAACAGCCAATAAGGTTGTTGAGTATAGTGTCTACATACATGGATGGGTGAACTTTGGCTCTCCCTCCAGGTGTTTTGGACTTCAACTCCCATAGTTCCAACAGCCAGTAAGGTCGTTGAGTATAATGTTTACATACATGCATGGGTCAACTTTGGCTCTCCCTCCAGGTTTTTGTTCTTCCAACTCCCACAGTTCCTAACAGCCAGTTAGGTCGTTGAGTGTAGTATCTAACATACATGCATGGGTCAACTTTGGCTCTCCCTCCAGGTTTTTGGACTTCCAACTCCCACAGTTCCCAACAGTTCTTACAGTTCCCAATAGCCAGTAAAGTCATTGAGTATAGTGTCTACATACATGCATGGGTCAACTTTGGCTCTCCCTCCAGGTGTTTTGGACTTCAACTCCTACAGTTCCCAACAGCCAGTAAGGTCATTGAGTATAATGTTTACATACATGCATGGGTCAACTTTGGCTCTCCCTCCAGGTTTTTGTTCTTCCAACTCCCACAGTTCCTAACAGCCAGTTAGGTCGTTGAGTGTAGTATCTAACATACATGCATGGGTCAACTTTGGCTCTCCCTCCAGGTTTTTGGACTTCCAACTCCCACAGTTCCCAACAGTTCTTACAGTTCCCAATAGCCAGTAAAGTCATTGAGTATAGTGTCTACATACATGCATGGGTCAACTTTGGCTCTCCCTCCAGGTGTTTTGGACTTCAACTCCCACAGTTCCCAACAGCCAATAAGGTTGTTGAGTATAGTGTCTACATACATGGATGGGTGAACTTTGGCTCTCCCTCCAGGTGTTTTGGACTTCAACTCCCATAGTTCCAACAGCCAGTAAGGTCATTGAGTATAGTGCCTACATACATGCATGGGTCAACTCAGACTCTCCCTCCCGGTATTTTGGACTTCAACTCCTACAGTTCCCAACAACCAGTAAGGTCTCTAGACCATGGCCATATAGCCCAAAAAAACCCACAACAACCCAGCCAGTAAGGTCATTGAGTATAGTGTCTACATACATGCATGGGCCAACTTTGGCTCTTCCTCCAGGTTTTTGGACTTCCAACTCCCACAGTTCCCAACAGTTCCCACAGTTACCAATAGCCAGTAAGGTCATTGAGTATAGTGTCTACATGCATGCATGGGTCAACTTTGGCTCTCCCTCCAGGTGTTTTGGACTTCCAACTCCCACAATTCCTAACAGCTGGTAAGGCTGTTGAGTATAGTGTTTAGACCAGTCATGGGCCAACTTTGGCTCTCCCTCTACCTGGAGGGAGGGCCCAAGTTGGCCCGTGCCTTCTCTATGGTCATAATTATAGTGTTTGTGAGTTTGCCACAGTAGTGTCAATAATACCTACGACCCCGTCATGTTTCCAGTATGGCCTGATTTCCAGATGGGCCTTGGGTAAACAGAAGTCTTCTTGTTCCGCAAAGGAATTATTCAGTTTTGGTTCAGTTCGGTGCCTGGAGCTGTTTTCTTCAAACGGAATAACAGATGAGGAAGTTATCCCATCCTTAAAGCCTCTTCCTCAGCCCAAGGAAGACTGTGTATTCTATTGCAGAAAACATTACTTGTAAGTGTTATAATATGTTTTTGATGGCCGTGGTGGCGGCAGCCATGCTAATACTGCTGGTAGTGGTGGTGGTGATGATGTTGACGTGTCATCTGAGTGGAGTATTATTATGATTATATTAATTTATACACTTCTTTATCTCTCCTGCAGGAGACTCAAAGCAACTTGTATTGCTTTAGAGCAGTGTTTCTCAACCTTCCTAATGCCGCGACCCCTTACTACAGTTCCTCATGTTGTGGTGACCCCCAACCATAACATTATTTTCATTGCTACTTCATAATTTTGCTACTGTTATGAATCGTAATGTAAACATCTGATATGCAGGATGTATTTTCATTCACTGGACCACATTTGGCACAAATACCCAATATGCCCAAATCCGAATACAGGGTGGTGATTTTGTCGTTTGGGAATTGTTGTCGCAGGGATTTATAGTTAATGTGCAGGTACAACTGCACCAGGAGCTCCAATTTTGTTTGCTTTGCATTTAATGTTTGTTATAGTCCTAAGTTTCAGGGACTCTGCAGATAGGTGGCTTCTTTTGGCTGCAATCATAGGGCAAGCCACCTGTCAATTATAGTTAGGTTCCCTGGTCCCGCCCCCTTTTGGGTTTTGGAGGGAATAGGAGCCAGTTTGGGTTCAGTCCACACAGAGAAGCTTTCCATGCAGGACATAATACCAAGAGCTCCTGTAGAAAGCTTCATCTTCTACAGCTTGGCCGGGGTTATACAGCCCATGGCTTGGCCGGGGAGATATACAGCCCACAGTTTGGCCGAGGATCATACAGCCTTACAGCTCCTTCGCTGAGGAACTTCACCGAAACCTGAACTCCTTTTCCCTGGAAGTCTACACAGCTCTGCTTGGTAAGGGTCACTCACGGAAGCCAGAAGCAGTTGGTACCGGGTGCAGGGGCTCCACGCCAACAGAGGCAAAGACAGATTGCCCAGATTAGAAGTTAAGGATTTTCCCATTAGTTAATGTATAGTTTATGAAGATGGTGCCTGTTCCCTGTGGACAAGATTGAGAGAGAGCCAATAGACTGTTAAGAAAGCCTTGAAATACCTGTTTGTTTTCTTTAATAAAGAACTTTGTTGAGCCTTTGAGCAATCTAAAGACTCTGTTTTAAGGAAATCCAAAAGCCTTTAATCTGTGGCAGCCCCTGCATCCCGTTGGGCACACAGAATTTATGTCCTGTCTACAGTCTTATGCACAGGCCCAGCGTGCGATAGCACAGTTAACCTACAATCAAAAGAAATACTTAATTTGCAGGATGCATTCCATTCACTGGACCATATTTGGCACAAATGCTCAATATGCCCAAATGTGAACACTGGTGGAGTTTGGAGAAAATAAGACCTTGACATTTGGGAGTTGTAGTTGCTGGGATTCCTGGAACTTTTGGTCATTTCTATTGTTCATCCCTGTGTGTTTCTTGGACACACAGCACATCACATTTCTTATCTTGGCACAGTTCATACAGCAGTTGTTCTTTGGCAGCTGACATGCCTTCAATCTTGATTGAAATTATTGTCATGGTTGGTCCTGAAAAGGTTCGTTGGTTGTTTTGCTTGCTTGCTTGCTTGCATGCTGCAAGTCACTTCTGGTTGCTTCTGGAGTGAGAGAATCAGCCGTCTACGAAGATGTTGCCCAGGGGACGGCCGGACGTCTTGCAATCCTGCGAGGATGCTTCTCTCATGTCTCCTGTCATGGCACCACGAGAAGTGGAATCCACGACATGCGAGCGTGGAGAAGAGCAAACCACTGACCACCTGAGCCCTTCTACATACACAATGGAGGACCTTCTTGCGCCGACACCAGAGGCACTCCAAGTGGGCAGTTACTGCTCAAAGGACATTTAATCAACTACCAAGCTTGCAAACTTTTGTGTTTTGTCTGTTTGTTTGCTTTGTTCTGTTATAAATGTAATACAATGGTCTGGTTGCCCCTGACACGATAAATAAATAAGTTAGTTCACCTACAATCAAAGAGCATTCTGAACGTGGAGTTCAGAATTGAACCAAAACGTGGCACACAGAACTCACATGACCAACAGAAAATACTGGAAGGGTCTGTTGGGCATTGACCTTGAGTTTGGGATTGGGCAAGTTTGGCCCAGTTCTATCGCTGGTGGAGTTCAGAATGCTCTTTGATTGTAGGTGAACTATAAATCCCAGCAACTACAACTCCCAAATGTGAAGGTCTTATTTTCTCCAAACTCCACCAGTGTTCACATTTGGGCATGTCGAGTATTCGAGTCAAGTTTGGTCCAAATTCATCATTGTTTGAGTCCACAGTGCTGTCTGGATGTAGGTGAACTACAACCCCAAAACTCAAAGTCAATGCTCACCAAACCCTTCCAGTATTTCTTTTGTTGGTCATGGGAGTTCTGTGTGCCATGTTTGGGTCAATTCCATCATTGGTAGAGTTTAGAATGCTCTTTGAACATAGGTTAACTATAAATCCCAAACGACAAAATCACCCCCCAGTATTCAGATTTGGGCATATTGGGTATTTGTGCCAAATGTGGTCCAGTGAATGAAAATACATCCTGCATATCAGATATTTACATAACAGTAGCAAAATTATGAAATAGCAACAAAAATAATATTATGGTTGGAGGTCACCACAACATAAGGAACTGTAGTAAGGGGTCGTGGCATTAGGAAAGTTGAGAAGCACTGCTATACATAATGCAATATCTTGGAGATGGGACCAAGTTTAAACAGGAAATTCATTTGTGTTTCATATACACACATAACTTGAAGGTAATTTTAAACACAATAAAAATAGCTGCTTTGAGTCTCCTGTGAGAGAGAAAAAGCAGGATATAAGCAGGACTACTATTACTGGGTTGCTGTGAGTTTTCCTTCCCAGGTGATCTTCAGAGCTCGGGATGTTTGTCTGTTCTTGAGATGAAAGGCACATGTCTGTGGACAATTTCAACAGAAAGGAAGAAACCATGAAAATGAACAAAATCTGGCTACCAGTATTAAAAAACTCAAAAATTACAACAGCACAACAACAGAGAGGAAACAATCAGGGCACAGCAAATCACTCTCAACAAAAAATTCCCCCAGGCACTTCCAAGCCATTAAATGCTAATCAAGGTGGTCAGTTAAAACATTCACACCTAGCTCCAGCAGACAAGAGTCCTTTGTCCCACCCTGGTCATTCCACAGATATATAAACCCATTTTCCTAGTTACAACAGACCTCACTACCTCTGAGGATGCTTGCCATAGATGCAGGCGAAACGTCAGGAGAAAATGCCTCTAGAACATGGCCATATAGCCCAGAAAACCTACAACAATACTACCTAGTTTTTATTGCAAAGTTTGTAATTGTGCTCTGAAAAAAGATACCTAGTAGGATATTGAAAACAGGAAGCATTTGAGAATTTCATTTGAATGAAAATCAGGTTTGCCTGCCTCTGTTTGATGTGAGTGTTTCTTCTGGCTGCAAAAGGGTTTCCACAATTAATATTGAAAATTAAAGGTGTTGTTGTTGTGTGCCTTCAAGGAGTTTGTGATTTACGGCCACCCTGAGGTGTTCTTTTAGCAAGATTTGTTTGGAGCTGAGAAAATAAGCCTGCCTTTGGACAGATTCGCTCGTGGTTGGCGGAATGTGATTTCTCTCATCATTTTCGCTTGTTTGTGCTCACTCAACAAAGATTTGAAAGTGTTATTGCGGGTTTACTTTTTGAAACAACAACAACTCCAGCTTAATTTTCCAAATGACTAACTTGGAATGGAACCTTTTTTTTTTTGTCTTTGCTGATGTGTTCTTTTCTTGACAAGAGGACAAACCACGCTTGTCCGTCAGGTTATAAAAAGCGGTGGTGGAATGCCCTTTTCTCTCTGCTCTGCCTTTGGAAAGCTGCCCTTGGCCAGGACAGCTGGAGACCTCTGTGCCATTTCGCTCGAGCTGTTGACTCGGCTCCGGATTAATTCCCTTCTGTTTCTGGACTCCTCCCTGCTGTTCTTCCAAATGACTCAGGCAAACATTGGGTGCCGGTTTCGTTTCGTTGCATGCTGTTTTTGCAACAGAGTCAGGATTCCTGGGAGGGCATAAAGAGCCTTTACAGACAAATGCAACTGTATGGCAGCTTAGCTGACACTGCTGAATTCAGAAGGTTGAATATGGGAAAACTGTATGTCACAGCATGGTGTGGTACAGTGTTTCTCAACCTTCCTAATGCAGCGACCACTTAATATACTTCCTCATGTTGTCGTGACCCTCAACCATAACATTATTTTCATTGCTGCTTCCCTACGAAAATTGTGTTTTGCACATTGCACAGTGGTGTGCATTGAAAATTGGGTAGTGCAGTGTTAGAATGCATGTTGTTTAACATCTATATGCGACCACTTGCTCAGCTGGTTCGAGGTTTTGGGCTTGAGTGTTATCAGTACACCAATGACACTCAGCTTGTGCTGAAGATGGAAAGCCGACCGGACTCTGTACCCGATTGTTTCCATCAGTGCCTCGAGGCCGTGCCTGGATGGCTGCGTGCCAGCAGGTTGAGGGTGAATCCAGCAAAGATGGAGATCCTATGGCCGGGTTGACTGGGCAGTGGGGACATCCAGCTGCCTACCCTGGATGGCGAGGCACTACGCCCGTCATCATTGGTCAAGAGTCTGGGAGTCCTTTTGGACCCTCTGCTGATGATGGAGGCCCAGGTCTCCGCCGTTACCAGAACCGCCTTCTTTCATCTGCGGCAGGCTAGACGGCTGGCCCCCTCCCTGTCCAGGGACGACCTAGCTATGGTGATCCAGGCCACGGTCATCTCAAGACTGGACTACTGTAACGCCCTCTACATTGGCCTTCCTGTGTCGGTGATCCGGAAGCTCAAGCTGGTACAAAATGCAGCTGCTCGGCTTCTTGCGGGATTTCCAATGAGATGCCACATCACCCCAAACTGACTGCAGCTGCATTGGTTACCAGTTGAGCACCGGATCACTTTCAAAGTGATGGTACTCACCTTTAAGGCCTTGCATGGTCTGGGGCCGATGTACCTGAGGGACCGCCTCACCCCCTACCAACCCCAGAGATCCCTCCGTTCTGAGGACCAAGATCTATTGGAAGTCCCCAGTGTCAAGACCTTGCGTCTAACCGCAACCAGACGCAGAGCCTTCACAGCAGTGGCACCATCGCTCTGGAATACTCTGCCACCTGAAGTCCGTGCCTTGCGGGACTTACCAGCTTTCCGCAGGTCATGTAAGACATACCTGTTTCGACAGGCTTTTAATGTTTGATAGTGTTGTTTTTAAATTGTTTTAAATTGCTTTTAAATTTTGTTAGATTTTAGCCATTCTTGTAAGCTGCTCCGAGCCCCAGGGGAGTGACCGCATATAAGTCCAAATAATAAATAAATAAAATGAACAAGGCCGCGTATTTTAACTGCCACACATCTCTGTGTTTATTTACACTTTTTCCCTCGAAGCAAGATCTGGGCCACGATGTCCCAGTGTTACTCAGTGTAGCCTCCCATCTGATTCTGTGTTCTTGGCTCATTGATGACAGGGCTTGTTTGTTTTAGGCTACACTGGGTGTCCGATCCATTAGGGCACACAGCTGTTTCTTTAGAAATGCTTTGTTGTTAAGTGGGGAAATTAAGACTGTTCTAGGAGATAAGGCTCAAAAGCAGCCTAACAGTGCGGATGCCTAGAGGTGCTTCTTGATGGAAGACTCATAATTTTGTTCTCCAAAGATGCTTCTCAGCTGTTGGGTCTTTTTTGCTTAACTGTGTGTTTGTTTGTGTGTGTGTGTAAAGGGAAAGGACAGAGGAGATGGTAAGAAGACAAGGACATTTGCAAGGATGTTGTCTGGAATACCCATAATTTTCCATAATGGAAGCTGGGTAATTGGGTAAGAAAAGGGTCCAAAGTTGATAATAATAACAACAACAACAACAACAACAATAAAATAAAAAAAAAATTGGGGAATCGGGGCGGCTTACATGAAGCCAAGTCCAACAGCATCTATATAAACAAAAATGTAATGTTCGTTTGTGGGATTAACAGAACTCAAAAGCCACTGGACGAATTGACACCAAATTTGGACACAAGACACCTAACAACCCAATGTATGTCCTTCACTAAAAAAAAAAATGATTTTGTCATTTGGGAGTTGTAGTTGCTGGGATTTATAGTTCATCTACAATCAAAGAACATTCTGAACTCCACCAATGATGGAATTGAACCAAACTTGGCACACAGTTCTCCCATGACCAACAGAAAATACTGGAAGGGTTTGGTGGGCAGTGTCCTTTGGTTTTGGAGTTGTAGTTCACCTACATCCAGATATCACTGTGGACTCAAACAATGATGGATCTGGACCAAACTCTACACGAATACTCAATATGCCCAAATGTGAACACTGGTGGAGTTTGGGGAAAATAGAATCTTGACATTTGGGAGTTGTAGTTGCTGGGATTTATAGTTCACCTACAATCACAGAGCATTCTGAACCCCACCCATGACAGAATTGGGCCGAACCTTCCACACAAAACCCCCATGTGGGCCACAGCAATGCGTGGCAGGGGACGGCTAGTAGTAGTAGTAGTAGTAATAATAATAATAATAATTGTATATTTCTGCCGCTTCTGTGATGGTTCATTTGTATTTTGATTCTGTAGCCCACTTGTTGATAGATGTCCAGAATCAGCAGCATCCACCGTGGTCCATTTTGTCCTGGCTGTCGACCGAGCCAGTATAGACTTCGTTTTGGTTTCCTTCTCCATAGTGCTAATGGGTTAGGTGCTCTTGGTTCCACTCCTCAGCTGAGACCTCTCTGGCTTGGTTGGACCTGCTGGTAGTTAAAGAATTGATGTGATCATAAATGTGCAAAGGTCGTGGAAAATGAATACGCATAAATACTGTGGGACTTTCGAATCCAGGCTGACAAAGTTTTGGAACACAATACACCAGACATCACGATTGTGGAAAAGAAAAAAGTCTGGATTATTGATGTTGCCATACCAGGTGACAGTCACGTTGAGGAAAAACAACAGGAAAAACTCAGTCGTTATCAAGAACTCTAAATCAAACTGCAAAGGCTCTGGCATAAACCAGTCCAGGTGGTCCCAGTGGTCATTGGCGCACTGGGTGCAGAGCCAATGTTAAGAAATGGGGCTTCAAAGTGGAGTTCACAACATTTGAGTGTGGAGAAGAGCAAACCACAGACCACCTACTACAGTGCAGTCTGAGCCCTGCCACATGCACAATGGAGGACCTTCTTATTGCAACACCAGCTTCTGGTCAAAGGAAATTTAGTATAATACGTTTTTAACTTTGCTTGTGGTATTTCTATACATTATAACTGTCTTCCCAATTCACTTCTGACATGATAAATAAACAAACAAATATTTTCAAGTGATGTCTTGGTCATCTGGATTTTCCTTGTCCTTCTGACCTTCTGAAGGCAGACAAGAATCCCCCCAAATCTTTGTGATCACCATTGCTGTTTCAGAGAATGAAGAGAAGGAGAAAAGCGGGTCATGAAAGAAGCACTCTCCTCCTCTGCTCTCCGTGCCAAGCTACAGCAGAAGAGGCCAGTGCTTAATTATGACCTACTTGTCTCTTTCCTTCTTCTCTGAAACAGCAGAGGTGATGAGGAAGATTTGGAGAGTGCTACCAAAGTGTCTCTCCCCAGTTTTGGGTTGTTGTTTTCCTTGTCTAGAGACCCTGCTTGCTGTGGTCTGAGCTTTGTGTTTCTCTTGGTTGTGTTTCCTCACGCATCCCTTCTTCTTCCTCCATCAGATCTGGTGGCTGGATCCTGAGCTGACGTATGGGAACTCCAAGCCCTTTGTCTTCACCCAAGGCCATTCCGTGTGCAACCGCTCCTTCTTCCCCTGCTTTGACACACCGGCGGTCAAGTGCACCTACTCTGCTATCGTCAAGGTCAGGACTCAGTGATGTAAAGCCTGTTTTCCTCACTGTTGCTTCCTTAATGTAGAATCACAGAGTTGGAAGAGGCCACAAGGGACATCCAGTACAACCTCAAACAGATGGCATTGCCCAGCAAGCCTCTGCTTAAGTGCCTCTAGAGGCGTGAGAGTGAAAAAAGTGTATTTTGGATGTTTATTAGTCAGCCATTATTTTCCTTGATCTATCAAACAGTCCTGACAGTCTTTTTGTGCTGTTTTCCAGGCTCCTGCAGGCATGCAGGTTTTGATGAGTGCTACCCAAAGTTCCTATGAAGAACAAGAGGGCATATACCAATTCTACATGGAATACCCAATCCCTGCTTATCTGGTGGCGCTGGTGGCAGGGGACCTTGTGCCTGCAGACATTGGTCCTAGGTAAGTCACAGCTGTCTGATTATTTTGTCATTTGGAGTTGTAGTTGCTGGGATTTATAGTTCACCTAAAATCAAAGAACATTCTGAACGCTGCAAACGATAAGAGTTGAACCAAACTTGGCACACAGAGCTCCCATGACAAAATACTGGAAGGGTTTGGTGGACATTGACCTTGAGTTTTGGAGTTGTAGTTCACCTACATCCAAAGAACACTGTGGACTCAAACAATGATGGATCTGGATCAAAATTGGCATGAATGCTCAATAATGTGAACACTAGTGGAGTTTGGGGAAAAGAGACTTGACATTTGGGAGTTTTAATTCCTGGGATATATAGTTCACCTCCAGTCAAAATGAATTCTCAATGCCACCAATGATAAAATTGGGTCAAACTTCCCACACAGAACCCCATGACCAACCCAGTTTGAGAAACACTGTTCTAAAAGATCAATACAAAACAAAACCTTGAAAGCATGATCCAAATAGGCACCAGCAAAGCAAAATCCCATAAGAACATGACTGAGTCCTGAGACCATGAACACAAGAAGTGCTAGGTAATCTAAACAAGCAAAATGCAAACTTCTTGGTTAAACGAAAAGTCGCTCTGACAAAGGTTTGGTCTTAAACACACTGCTTAATATCCTTTGCAAAACATGAAGGCATTTCTTTGGCCTCTGGCCTCCTTCTTGTTAGCTATTCTTACACTCCTTCGAACTCTGAATTCCAAACGGTCAGCACGATCTAAGGTTTCCGTTTCATCAAGGTCAGTCTGTTTGTTACTGTTATCCAGTTTGCTTCCTGCTCCTTAACAGGCTGAGAACTGTCCTCCTTTTCTGAGTCAACTTGCACCTGCACCTGGCTCGTTTCAGCATCAACAAACTCATTTCTTGCTGTGGGAAACTGAACTTCCACACCCTGTTCCTCATTGATTACAACAGGGACATTTTGAACCAGATTGTCAACCTGAATCCCATCATCCTCGCCAGAGGCACTCTGTGCTTCCAGCTGAGTCACAACATTGACCTACATTACCAGCTGTACATAATAAGTAACAACATAAGGTTTTTCTTCAACACACACACACTTGGTCCTGCTATGATTTACCACAACAATGTGGACCAGAAAAACTGCTCATGTTAACTCAGACGTGGGCAAACTTCAATTCCCATGTCTGAGTTAACATGAACATTTTTTCTGGGAGTTGAAGTTGAAGTCCAAAACACCTGGAGGGCTGAAGTGGACCCATGCCTGTGCTAACTTATGAAGCTGAGTACTTATAAGTATTTATTAGGAACTTTTCTTCAAGCTTGAAATTATGTGTGTTTGAACATGTCGAATTTCATAGTAAGAATCTGAAAGTCTGGGTGAATTGTGTCAAGTGTCAATCCTATTGCGATGTCAGTATTTTTCCTTCTTTGCAACAGGAGCAAAGTGTGGGCAGAGCCGTGCCTCCTTCCAACAGCAATTGGCAAACTCTCTGGAAGAGTTGAACGCTGGCTCAGTGCAGCAGAAAGCCTCTATGGCCCTTACATCTGGGGCAGGTAAGATTCGGGGAGGGGGCTTCGCATGTCAACTGTCCAGGTTTGTTTGGAATTCACAAATTATGGGGCTGGGCTTAACACAGCAGGCAGAAAAATAGTGTTCATCGGATGGTCCGCAGTTCAATCCCGAGTCGGATTTGAGCACCCGCCGTTAGCCCCAGCTTGTTGCACCTCAGTAGGAGTTCACCATGCTCGCAGTACTCACCAAAACACCAAACATGGTAACAAACAGTTTATTGATAAAAGCACATATATAAAGGGAAAAGGCACCATAAGCAAATGGAAGGGTAAAAATCCAAGAGTGAATGAAGGAAGCAAGTCCCAAAGGCAATTAGTAAATCCAGGAAA
Source organism: Anolis sagrei ordinatus (assembly GCF_025583915.1). Classification (NCBI taxonomy): domain Eukaryota; kingdom Metazoa; phylum Chordata; class Lepidosauria; order Squamata; family Anolidae; genus Anolis; species Anolis sagrei. The sequence goes on along the minus strand of NW_026844390.1, from coordinate 18,924 downwards.
CAAGATCAACACATGAACATGAATCCCAAAGGGAAATTTGCTCATTGGTTCTGATTGCAAGATACAATAATAATATTAACAACAGTATCAACACTATGCTTATATTTCGCTCTATCTCCCCGAGGGGACTCAGAGCAGATTACAACATACACAAATAGGCAACATTCAATTCCTTTAATACAGTGGAATCACAATGACATACAAATACACAGAACAAAGGTAAAGGCTTCCCTTTTCATCTCCGGCTTTCTGGAGGCAGTGCTCAACTCTGACCATGGGGAGGTGCTCTTGCTCCATTTCCAAGCTGAGGAGCGTGTTATCCGTAGACACTTCCTGGTTGTGTTGCCAGCATGGCTGCATGGGCACCTTTATTACCTTCTTGCCGACACGGTACATATTGATCTACTCACATTGCATGTTTTCGAACTGGTAGGTTGGCAGGAGCTAGGGCTAACAGCAGAATCTCACCCTGACCTGTGGCTTCGAACTGGTCACATTTAGGTCAGCATATTCAACAGTTCAACAGTTTGACTTGTTGCGCCATGGTGGCCCCTTGTTTGTCTAATTAATATTTCAGAAAAAAGAAAGCTATGATATCAGTTTCCTGGCATTAGATTACTAGACTATTTGGACTAAAAATAATAGAGCAAAAAGGAGACATCAAATACACATTTACTGCTTAAGGATTAGTGGGGAGCTGTGGAAACAGTAATTCATGTATAACAGGAATTTACGTTAATTTTGTGGGCCACATGAGAGCCCAAATAGGGTCCCCTTAGCTCAATGTTGGGGTCCCAAATAATTTGACTAACATGGAAGTTTTCTCAATGCCATTTTGTGGCTGTTTTAGATGTGTTGTACAGCATTGGCAGTGGATTCGGCATAAGATGCTTCAGCTGTACTTCATTAAAAGGAAAATCAGCCTGTTTAGCAAGCCTTGCAAATGCTAACTTACGAGGGTTGAATGAAAAGTAATGCCTCCACCTTCGTTACTCGGGTTTGGATGGGAATATTTTAATAAATCAAACGCAGAAATAATTCTTAGAATGTGCTCTTTAACTACCACTATTCACTTTTCCACATAATCACCAGACAATTCGATACATTTCTGCCAACGATGAATAAGTTTTCTAAAGCCATCACGGAAGAAGTTGACACTCTGTTTCCACAACCAGCATCTCACAGTTCTCTCATCCTGGGATACCCATTGTGCACAGATCTTCCAATAGCCAAGCAAAGAAATAATGTGGCCCACACATTCTTGTGAAATGCTGATTATGCTTGAAATTTTTCTCTGAGTGATAGGACGATCGCCCTGAATCAATCTGTCCACCTTTTGCTTGTGAAACTCGGTGGTTGCTGTCACAGGACGTCCAACTCTTTGTTTGTCACGCAAATCAGATGTTCCCACCTCAACATCTTTAAACTTTCTCACCCAACGACGCACAGTACTCACATCAACACAATCACCATAAACAGCTTGCATTCCCTGATGAATCTCCTTTGGCGTGAAACCTTTTGCTCTCAAGAGTTCAATTACTGCATGTTGCTTAAGTCGCATTGACTGAGTGTCGGAGCAGGGATCTATACTTCGCACTTTAACAACACAACCATTCAATGCTAAGGCTTCCTACCAAAATGGAACTGTAGGGGAGAGTCTACTGAACAAGCCAGTACCTGCCGCATACCAATACTGCCATCTGTTGAGGAGTTATGAAGGTGGAGGCATTACTTTCCATTTGATCCTCGTAACAACTTACAAACTGCACAATTCATTGCAAGATGTATGTCCCAAAGAGACTGGATGGATTCCAGTGGCTCTATGATTGATCTAAATGGTTCAGTATTGGTGCTTGTGGTGCACCAATCTTCTCTGAAATCTCTCTTTTGCACGAACACATGCTTTTAACATTTCGGCTCCACTTTCCTGACAATGGGTTTGGTTCTCTCTCCTTCCCTTCTGGCCCTTTCAGGTACGACATCGTTTTCCTTCCCCCCTCGTTCCCAATGGTCGCCATGGAGAACCCATGCCTGACCTTCATTATCTCTTCCATCCTGGAGAGCGATGAGTTCCTCATCATCGATGTCATCCATGAAGTGGCGCACAGCTGGTTTGGCAACGCGGTTACCAACGCCACCTGGGAGGAGATGTGGCTGAGCGAGGGGCTGGCCACTTACGCTCAGCGCCGGATCACCACTGAGACATATGGTGAGCTGCTTGCTTTCTCTTAGGGTGATCAGGGCTTTTGGGGCACCTCAACTCTTCCTGCCATTGCCTAGGTGTCAAGACCCAGAAGCCTTAAGTAGAGCCAAACACAAGATAAAGAGTTCAAACACAGCTTTATTATACAAAAATAGCCTTTCAAAGCACTTAACTTCAGTGCAAAGAGTCAGAGCAGCAATTTGGCATCACGATACCAAGAACAAAAATATAACCCGGATTATAACACTGTTTAATCCGGGTTAAACACAAAGTTCAGCAATCTGCTTCAAAGTTTGCACAGTTCAAAAACACAGTCACAAAAGGTAGAAAACGAAGTCCCAAAACAATGCAATGTTCTATCACGAAGTTAGCAATGTCTTAAGTCCAAAAAGCTAAAAGCGTTGGTCAAACCAGTCCGTGGTCCAGCCGTAGTAATGTAAACACTGGAATGCAGGAATCACAGCAGCACAGGAACACAGGAATTTGTAGTCCAAGGACCCAAGCTCGATAGTTGGCAGTAACAAAGATTTATGTCCCATAAAGACACTTTGCCTTCTGCAAAGAGCCATACATTCTGAACCCACTTTTATCCTACAGTTCCTCATTAGAGGATGGTGAGCTCCCCACCCTTTCCTCATCGCTCTCAGCTGCTTCCATCCCCGCAGCTGAACCCGAGCTCACATCTCTCCACCTCTGCCAGCGTCTGCCAAGACTTAGATCTTGCCAAATGCTCCCTGGTTGCCAATCCCCTGTGAACCCCTCAAATTCATCACTGGAGGTGGGTTGGTTACAAATGTCCCTAATCTGTTGAACACGGGTCCAATCCAGCTCATCCTCCTCTCCCACATCACTCCCAGACCCATCACTCCTTTCAAACCTCATGAAATCCTCGTCCTCTGTAGGAGCGCTAAGTATTTCCTGGATGCGCTTCCTCTGAAGCTCCTCATCGGACTCCGGATCACGAGTAGCCCTCTTTACTCCCCTGCTCTCCTCCCCATCCCCCATTTCACAATCGGAGAAGCCCTCAAACGTCTCCGAATCACTTGGGGCCATGATTATCTCCCTAATGCGCTTTCGCTGTTGTTCCTCTTCTAACTCCTGCGCAGACATCTTCTCCCTTCTACCAGTAGTAGTAACGTTACCATCACGCTGAACTACAACACTAGGACTCCCAAGTAATATTGTAAGGAGGGAAATGCATTCTTAATTGAGTTCAAGTTGTGCCCACTCACAATGTGCTAAACAGCTAAATAGCTGCAAATCTGCTGTTGATCTATACCTGGCACTGGCAAACTTCAGCCTTCCAGGTGTTTTGGACTGCAAAAAAAGCTAGGCTGTTAGGAATTGTGGGAGTCGAAGTCCAAAACACCTGGAGGGCTGAAGTTTGCCCATACCTGACCTGAAGAGGTGCATTTATGTTTGGACAGGTGCTGCTTTTACCTGCCTGGAGACTGCCTTCCGCCTTGATGCCCTCCACAGACAAATGAAGCTCCTTGGTGAGGACAACCCTGTTAGCAAGCTTCAGGTTAAGCTGGAGCCAGGTACATTTTGCTTTTACAAAACAGGAGCTAGAGTACTTCTGGCTGACAGTGTCAAAACCTGTTAAATTTTATTGTATTTTCTTTTTTCTCTTCCTGAACACATTAAACTTAAATATAAATTTAATGTCACAGTGGTACCACACCACCTTTCAGTCTTCTCCAACCAACACATACCTTTCTCATAAGCTTTAGATTCCAGAGCCTTGATCATCTTGGTTGTCTTTCTCTGGACATGTTCCAGCTTGTCCATATCCTTCATGAATTGGAAACAGTATTCCAGGTGAGGTCTGACCAAAGCAGCACCAGCTACGTTGTCCGGATGCCCGATCACCGTCTCCCAAAGCAGTTACTCTACTCCCATCTCAAGAAAGGGAAATGCAATGTTGGTGGACAGGAAAAGTGATTTAAAGATGGGCTTAAAGGCAACCTCAAAAAATGTGGCATAGACACCGAGAACTGGGAAGCCCTGGCCCTTGAATGCTCCAACTGGAGGTCAGCTGTGACCAGCAGTGCTGCAGAATTAGAAGAGGAATAAATGAAGGGTGAAAGGAAGAAACATGCCAAGAGAAAAGCGCATCAAGCCAACCCTGACCAAGATCGCCTTCCACCTGGAAGCCCATGTCCTCACTGCGGGAAAACATGCGGATCAAGAATAGGACTCCACTGCCACCTACGGACCCACCACCAAGACACCACATCTAGAAGACCATCATCCTCGAACTACGAGGGATTGTCTAAGACAGTGTTTCTCAACCTGGGGGTCAGGACCCCTGGGGGGTCGCGAGGGGGTGTCAGAGGGGTCACCAAAGACCATCGGAAAGCACAATATTTTCTGTTGGTCATGGGGGTTCTGTGTGGGAAGTTTGGCCCAATTTTATCATTGGTGGGGTTCATAATGCTCTTTGATTGTAGGTGAACTATAAATCCCAGTAACTACAATTCCCAAATGCCTATGTCTACTTTCCCCAAACTGCACCGGTGTTCATATTTGGACATATTGAGTGTTTGTGCCAAGTTTGGTCCAGATCCATCATTGTTTGAGTCCACAGCGCTCCCTGGATGTAGATGAACTACAACTCCAAAACTCAATGCCCACCAAACCCTTCCAGTATTTTCTGTTGGTCATGGGAGTTCTGTGTACCACTTTTGGTTCAGTTCTATCATTGGTGGAATTCAGAATGCTCTTTGATGGTAGGTGAACTATAAATCCCAGCAACTTGGCCAGTATTCGCATTTGGGCATATTGAGTATTCGTGTAGAGTTTGGTCCATATCCATCATTGTTTGTCTCTGCATTAATATAGTTGACGAGACTACTGTCAACTTGACCCTCAGATGATCTAAAGCCCTTTGATCATCTTGAAACACAATCACAGGCTGAACTCCAACACATTGATAAATATTGGATGGATTTTTATCCAGAATCGAGGGAGGAGAATGGAAGTTAGTTCCCATCCCATTGTAGATTATAAACTACAATGGCTTTCTTTTTGTATTCTTGGCTTTGAGCGCCATGTGTTGTGTATATCCTTACCAATACGTTGTTGTTGTTTCCTTCTCCTCCAGGTGTGAATCCTAGCAATCTGATGAACCTCTTCACGTATGAGAAAGGTTACTGCTTTGTTTACTACCTGTCTCAGCTCTGCGGAGACCCAATGCGCTTTGATGCCTTCCTCCGAGTTAGTAATTTGGGTTTCATGGCTGGGTTGTATCCACCTTTGTGTGTATATGATGAGGCCCTTACCTGTGTGCACTTTAGATGGGATATCTAGGGAAGCAAGGGAGGCAGCACCCGAAAGTTAGGGCCTCTGTGTTTGTGTTTGTTCCTTCTTTCTTTATCTATTTGATCTAAGTCATTGTAGAAATATTTGCTATCTATGGCAATGTGGCGCAGTGAGTTAAACTGCTGAACTTGCTGATCGAAAGGTTGATGGTTCAAATCCAGAGAACGAGGTGAGCTCCCACTGTTAGCCCCAGCTTCTGTCAACCTAGCAGTTCGAAAACATGCAAATGCGAGTAGATCAATTGGTACTGCTCCTATGGGAAGGTAATGACGCCCCATGCAGTCATGCTGGCCACATGACATTGGAGGTGTCTACGGACAACGCCGGCTCTTCGGCTTAGAAATGGAGATGAGCGCCAACCCCCAGAGTTGGACATGACTAGACTTAATGTAAGGGGAAACCTTTACCTTTACCTTATAGCAGTGTAGAGTGCATTGTAACCAGTGCTCTTTGATTGTAGGTGAACTATAAATAGCAGCAACTACAACTCCCAAATGACAAAATCAATATCCCCCAAACTCCACCTGTTTTCATATTTGGGTATATTGAGTATTTGTGTCAAATGAAGGATCTAGACCAAACTTGACCCAGCTAATTGCTGGTTTTGTCAAGTTTGGTCTAGATCCTTCATTGTTTAAATCCACAGTGCTCTCTGGATGTAGGTGAACTACAACTCCAAAACTCAAGGTCAATGTCCCGAAACCCTTCCAGTACTTTCTGTTGGTCATTGGAGTTTTGTGTGCCAAGTTTGGTTCAATTCCATCGTTGATGGAGTTCAGAATGCTCTTTGATTGTAGGTTAACTATAAATCCCAGCAACTACAACTCCCAAATGACAAAATCAATATCCCCCAAACTCCATCTGTGTTCATATTTGGGTATATTGAGTCTTTGTGTCAAGTTTGGTCCAGATCCATCATTGTTTGAGTCCACAGTGCTCTCTGGATGTAGGTGAACTACAACTCCAAAACTCAAGGTCAATGCCCACCAAACCCTTCCATTACTTTCTGTTGGTCATGGGAGTTTTGTGTGCCAGGTTTGGTTCAATTCCATCGTTGATGGAGTTCAGAATGCTCTTTGATTGTAGGTTAACTATAAATTTCAGCAACTACAACTCCCAAATGACAAAATCAAAAATTTTAGTGATGGTCACTCCTTGGGTTGGTAGGTGTCTTGTGGCCAAATTTGGCAGCAATTAGTCCAGCGGTTTTTGAGTTATGATGTCTCTCAAAACAAACAGAGCATTTATATATATATAGATTGTCTCCCTGCCGCCTTTGCTTTACTGCTAATTCCCCATGATTGCTCTCCCTCCCTGATATTTGAATGTTTTGCCTGTTTTTTCCCTTGATGTTTTCCAAGTCATTCACACGTTTTCTTTCCTCCTTTTCAGGCCTATATCGAGAAGTACAAGTTCACAAGCGTTGTGGCCCAGGACCTCTTGGATTCCTACCTGGCTTTCTTCCCAGAACTGAAGGAACAATGCATTGAGAGCAAAACAGGTGGGGCAAAAATAAATAAATAGGAAACTATAATATTTTTAAAATCATTTAAATATTTGTAATATTTTTGTGCATGAAAAGGAATCTTGTCTGCTGGAGCTAGGTGTGAATGTTTTAACTGACCACCTTGATTAGCATACAATGGGCTGACTGTGCCTGGAGCAAACTTTTGTTGAGAGGTAATTAGATGTCATTCACACCTAGCTCCAGCAGACAAGAGTCCTTTGTCTCACCCTGGTCATTCCACAGATATATAAACCCTTTTTCCTAGTTCCAACAGACCTCACTACCTCTGAGGATGCTTGCCATAGATGCAGGCGAAACGTCAGGAGAGAATGCCTCTAGACCATAGTCATACAGCCTGAAAAAACCTACAACAAACCAGTGATTCCGGCCATGAAAGCCTTCGACAATACTTTGTTTATGTTCATTGTGGCATTGAATCATGCCATTGTAAGCTGCCTTGAATTGCCTTCAGGCTGAGAAAGGCAGCATAGAAATGCAGTAAATAAATAAATAATAACATGGGCATGATCAAAAACAAAGATGGCAAGGACCTAACAGAAGCTGAAGAGATCAAGAAAAGGTGGCGAGATTATACAGAAGATCTATATAGGAAGGATAATAGTAGCGAGCATAGCTTTGATGGTGTGGTGAGTGAATTAGAACCAGACATCCTGAGGAGTGAGGTTGAATGGGCCTTAAGAAGCATTGCTAACAACAAGGCAGCAGGAGATGATGGGATCCCAGCTGAACTGTTTAAAATCTTGAAAGAGGATACTGTCAAGGTGATGCATGCCATATGCCAGCATATATGGAAAGCACAAGAATGGCCGTCTTGTCTGTCTCCTGAGGAATCTGTATAATAACCAAGTAGCAACAGTAAGAACTTACCATGGAAAAACAGACTGGTTCAAGATTGGGAAAGGGGTATGGCAGGGTTTTATACTCTCACCCAACCTATTCAACTGTTTTGCTTTCTGCATGCAGGCAAAAAGCAAAACTCCTTGTGTTACAAAGATCTAAGAAACAGAGGTGAAAAACAAGGAAGCAGGCCTGCACCACAGGACTCCCTCTGCCCCTGATTGCTCTGTACACAGGTATTGATTCTTCTTCTCTTCAACCTCCTGTGATCCATGTTGGTGTGTCTCTTGCAGGGCTCGAGTTCGAACGCTGGCTCAATGCAACGGGCCCTCCTTTAATTGAGCCAGACTTATCTCAGGGATCCAGTCTGACCAGTCCCGTGGAGACCCTCTTCAGCCTCTGGACCACGGAGCCTCTGGATGCGGTGTCTGTGGCAAACAGCGTCAACATTACCGAGTGGCAGACGTTCCAGACAGTGCTTTTCCTGGACAGGCTTCTGGATGGCTCACCGCTGCCTCATGGTGAGTTTTGCAGGGTGGACAGGAGAGGCAATACAGCTATAAATGAATTAAAATAAAATAAAACCCTGAAAATAAGGGAATTGGGTGGAATCATAGAATCAAAGAGTTAGAAGAGACCTCATGGGCCATCCAGTCCAACCTCATTCTGCCAAGAAGCAGGAATATTGCATTCAAATCACCCCTGACAGATGGCCATCCAGCCTCTGTTTAAAAGCTTCCAAAGAAGGAGCCTCCACCACACTCCGGGGCAGAGAGTTCCACTGCTGAACGGCTCTCACAGTCAGGAAGTTCTTCCTCATGTTCAGATGGAATCTCCTCTCTTGTAATTTGAAGCCATTGTTTCGCGTCCTAGTCTCCAGGGAAGCAGAAAACAAGCTTGCTCCCTCCTCCCTGTGGCTTCCTCTCACATTTATACATGGCTATCATATCTCCTCTCAGCCTTCTCTTCTTCAGGCTAAACATGCCCAGCTCCTTAAGCCGCTCCTCATAGGGCTTGTTCTCCAGACCTTTTATCATTTTAGTCACTCTCCTCTGGACACATTCCAGCTTGTCAATATCTCTCTTGAATTGTGGTGCCCAGAATTGGACACAATATTCCAGGTGTGGTCTAACCAAAGCGGAATAGAGGGGTAGCATTACTTCCCTAGATCTAGACACTATGCTCCTATTGATGCAGGCCAAAATCCCATTGGCTTTTTTTGCCGCCACATCACATTGTTGTGCTCATGTTTAACTTGTTGTCCACGAGGACTCCAAGATCTTTTTCACACGTACTGCTCTCGAGCCAGGCATTGTCCCCCATTCTGTATCTTTGCATTTCGTTTTTCCTGCCAAAGTGGAGTATCTTGCATTTGTCCCTGTTAAACTTCATTTTGTTAGTTTTGGCCCATCATCTCTCTAATCTGTCAAGATCGTTTTGAATCCTGCTCCTGTCCTCTGGAGTATTGGCTATCCCTCCCAATTTGGTGTCGTCTGCAAACTTGATGATCATGCCTGGAGGATGGACTGAGACTATAACACCCGGAGACGTTACCAGACAGAAGTACAGATTTACTTTTTAGACTGGTTTCTGGTTCAAAATGGTTAGGAACGCCTGATAATTTGATAGCTCATTGAACCACCTGCAATTTTGGGACTAACTCTCAACCTCCTAACGTGTGCTTTTCAGAGGTGATATCAAAGCTCTCCGAATGCTATTCGGCCCACCTGGACAGCATGAACGCAGAGATTCGCATCCGCTGGCTGCAGATCATTGTCCGCAACGACTACTACCCTGACCTTCACAAAGTCCGGCGCTTCTTGGAAAACCAGGTATTGATTGATAGGTTATATAAAAAAGCTCTATATTGTCTGAGGGATGTGATGGAGGGCTGAAATATGTCGCCTGCAACGAATCCAGAAACAGTGTCTTCCTGGCCAAGTTTTTGCTGAGTGGTAATTTGTCAACATTTCCATTTCTCATTAAATACAAGCGACTGAGATGTTAGAACATAGTTTTTGAACATACTTTGGATATGTTGGTTGATGCTCTAAGTCCTTAAATTATAATCCAAAACACTGGGAGGGACCAAGTTTGGCAAAGCTTGCATTGTCTTGACCTAGAAATGAATCATCAGTTTCACGTTGAAGCTTCCTATCCTCGTTAGAACAATGGCAAAGCAAGATGAACTGTCAACAGATTGTAATTAATCAAATTGTTTAATTTATACCCTGCCTTTCTCCTAATATGGGTCTCAAGTTGTCTTAACACAAGACTAAAACAAAATAAAGCTAAAAACATGATAAAAAAACCCAAAACACAATTAAACACGATACTACATTGGTAAAGGTTTCCCCTTGACATTAAGTCTAGTTGCGTCTGACTCTGGGGAGTGGTGTTCATCTTCATTTGTAAGCTGAAGAGCTGGCGTTGTCCATAGACGCCTCCAAGGTCATGTGGCCTGCTTAACTGCATGGAGCGCCGTTACCTTCCTGCCGGAGCGGTACCTATTGATCTACTTACATTTTGCATGTTTTCAAACTGCTAGGTTGACAGAAGCTGGGGCTGACAGAAGGAGCTCACCCCACTCTCCAGATTTGAACTGCTTACCTTTCGGTCAGTAAGTTCTGCAGCTCAGCTGTTTAACCCACTGCGAGTCCCCATTAAAACACCTCTGTGTCAAAGTGTCGAAGGCTTTCATGGCTGGAATCACTAGGTTCTTGTGGGTTTTTTCGGGCTATAGGGCCATGTTCTAGAGGCATTTCTCCTGACGTTTCGCCTGCATCTATGGCAAGCACCTCAGAGAGGAAACAACCAGGCACATCTTAACACCTCTCAACAAAAGATTTTCCCAGGATCAGCCAGGCCTTCAAATGCTAATGAAGGTGGTCAGTTGAAACATTCACACCTAGCTCCAGCAGGGAAGAGCTCTTTGCCCCATCCCAGCCATTCCACAGATATATAAACCCATTGTCCTAATTCCAACAGACCTCACTACCTCTGAGGATGCTTGCCATAGATGCAGGCGAAACGTCAGGAGAAATGCCTCTAGAACATGGCTCTATAGCCCGAAAAAACCCACAAGAACCATTAAATGTTGTTTGCAATCCCATTATTATTATTATTATTATTATTATTATTATTATTATTATTATTATTTACTGACACAAAAACACAGCAAATGAGATCTATATGCTGGATTTCATATCACAAAATCACAATGAACACTTCCCAAGTGTTTAGGACTGTGTGATGTATTTTCAATGATGCACACAGATCCAAGTAAGGTGGCTTTTTGCAGTTGACAGATCATGTTTTGTCAATGTTTATTGTTTCCAAATGCCCGTGAGATCTTTTGGCATGGTACCCAGTGTGCCAATTACCACTGGGACCACCTGTACTAGATTATGCCAGAGCCTTTGCAGTTCGATTTTGAGGTCAGCTGAAGAGTGGACCTAAGAGCACCTAACCTATTAGCACTATGGAGAAACAAACCAAAATGAAATCTATACTTGCTCGGTCGACGCCCAGGATTAGAAGGACCGCGGTGGATGCTGCTGATTCTGGACATCCATTGACAAGTGGGCTACAGAATCAGAATACAAATGAACAATCACAGAAGCGGCAGAAATATACAGTGCCAGAAAACCACACAACAACAACAACAACAACTATTATTATTTTGTGCCATCTGCCTGAACTTGTGCCACATATACCATCTTCCTGCGACAAAGAACTGGTGGAATCACAAGTCAGAAAAAGTTACAGAGAATGAACATGCCAAACTCCTCTGGGACTTCCGGATTCAGACAGACAGAGTTTTGGAGCACGATACTCCTGACCTCACAATCGTGTTAAAAAACAAAGTATGGATTGTTGACTCTGCAAGGAAGCAGATGGAGCAATAGTTCACATCCTCAGCTGCTGCAAGAAGATCGCGCAGACAGACTACCAGCAGAGGCATAACACCGTTGCTCAGATGATTCATTGGAACTTGTGCCACAAATACCATCTGCCTGCGACAAAGAACTGGTGGGATCACCAGCCAGAAAAAGTTACAGAGAATGAACACACCAAACTCTTCTAGAACTTCCGGATTCAGACAGACAGAGTTTTGAAGCATAATACTCCTGACATTACAATCGTGTTAAAAAACAAAGTATGGATTGTCGATGTTGCAATCCCAAGTGACAGCAGGATTGCAGAGAAACAATTGGAAAAGCTGACACGATATGAGGATTTAAAGATTGAACTGCAAAGACTCTGGCACAAGCCAGTCAAGGTGGTCCCAGTGGTGATCGGCACACTGGGTGCAGTGCCTAAAGACCTTGGCCTGCACTTAAACACAATAAGTGGTGACAAAATTACCCTCTGCCAGCTGCAGAAGGCCACCTTACTGGGATCTGCATGCATTATTCACCGATACATCACACAGTCCTAGACACTTGGGAAGTGTCCGATGTGTGATCCAATTCAACAGCCAGCAGAGTGTCTGCTGTGGACTCATCTTGTTGTGTTTCAAATAATAATAAGTAGTGGTGATCGGCACACTGGGTGCAGTGCCTAAAGACCTTGGCCTGCACTTAAACACAATCTGCACTGACAAAATTACCATCTGCCAGCTGCAGAAGGCCACCTTACTGGGATCTGCACGCATTATTTGCCGATATATCACACAGTCCTAGACACTTGGGAAGTGTCCGTCGTGTGATCCTATACAACAGCCAGCAGAGTGTCTGCTGTGGACTCATCTTGTTGTGTTTCAAATAATAATAATAATAATAATAATAATAATAATAATAATAATAATAATAATGAGAAGGAGAAGGAGAAGTGTTCATTTCTCCCTGTTGGAATTTATCTTGTTAGACTTCCTGAGCTTAGGTTCTCATCTATTATGCTCTGTCATTTTTGTTTACTGTTGTCCTTCTTAATTCTTCCCTGCTCATCTTTTGAATGATGCCCCGCTTGTTCTGTTACAGATGTCCCGGATGTACACGATCCCATTGTACGAGGACCTCTGCACTGGCACCTTGAAGTCCTTTGCCTTAGAAGTTTTCTATCAGACCCAGAACCAGCTGCACCCCAACTTGCGGAAAACCATCCAGCAGATCTTGACGCAGGGCTTGAACCCGCTCCTTGCCATGGACACGACGGCGGTTACCACAGAGGCCCTGGCGGTTGGGTACGAGGACAGGTCCCCGGAAGCCGTCCACAGTGCCATTTCTCTCAGGGATGTAAACGTGTCTGCTTAGCGCACCAGCTTGTGCCGGGCATTTGAAGCTGGAGGGCGGGCAGCCAATGCAGGCAGGAAGGAAGGAGGCCATATGAAGAAAGCACTGCTCCCCCTTCGTGCCATCGCTGCCGTGGTCGGGAGGACCGGATTCCACGATCTCCGCTCCCGCCTCCAGCCCACCACAAATGTGCCTTCAGGTGCCTGACATATTGGCACAGCTAGATATCAGGGACATACCTCCTTTTAGCTGCAAGCAGGAGCTGTTTTGGGATGGATCTTCTGACTTGATGCATCATGAATGTGAATTCCAGGGTGTCCATTGCAAGCAGGAAAAATAACAATAACGGTTTTGTTTCAGGCATCATCTGGCAGGTGGCTTGACCTCCAGGATGAGAGAGATAGAGAAAGTCGCCTCCGGGTGCGTGTTGTTGAGGTAGTAAGGTGAAGAGATGATCAGGATCATGGACATTTGAAAGTGAGGCAGGGATTCACAAAGAAGAAGGTCTTTTTTAAAAAAAAAAAATGAACGAAAATGATAGTGGGGAGAACCTGTTCCCCTTTGTGCTCTTTACTGTGCGATTCAGGAATTGGAAGATCTGGAGGAATCAAGTTTTAGGTGTCAAAGTTTGGGAGACTTGGGCAGGGATCCAACAGCCTCCTGCCTTTCTCTTTCGTGAGATGATCGATACGCAAGTATTGTTAAATTGCATTAGATTTGGGGAAAATTTTCTCCAGTTCTGTTGCAAATCTTAAGCCTCAGCCTTCATCCATGTCTGAGATGTGGCTCTGAAAACAGTTGGAGAGCTATGTTACCTTGCTTCTTCTTGCAAATCTAAACATGGGCTGCATCAGCAAGGTGCAATCCACCCATATACATCTTGGGTTAGGTTGTTCAATTGCATTAGATTTGGGGGAAATATTCTCCAGCTCTGTTGCAAATCTTAAGCCTCAGCCTTCATCCGTGTCTGAGATGTGGCTCTGAAAACAGTTGGAGAGCTATGTTACCTTGCTTCTTCTTCCAAATCTATACATGGTCTGCATCAGCAAGGTGCAATCCACCCAAAATACATTTTGGGGTAGGTTGTTCAACGTGTGCGCAAGAGAACGTCCTGGTGGATGCACTGGGACCAAAGATCATGCTGGATGCGTTCCCAGTGTTGGGAGCAAGTTAGGGCAACATTAAATTACATTATTTTTTTCCATTCAGAAATGTCTTTTTGAGACCCAGAAAAGCTTGTGTCTTACCAAAGACATTTTTTTGCAAACTTTTCTCCATATGAGAAAACGACTGTTGGATCTTAGAGTCAGCTTCTTCCAAGCCAAATGTGGGGTCAGAGCTACGTTGCTAGCCAACAATGTTTTTTTTAACCTACCCACACTGCTGTTCACCAAAACTTTTCTTTACTGATATTTAGGCCGGCAGGCAGACACAAACAAAACTCACTATGCAACGTCTTTCTCATACAGATAGCCTAGAAATGAGTGGAGAGGTAGCCGTGCGTGTGGCACTGGTGCACCGGTCAGATAGTGACCAACGCTGAGCAACGTGATAGAGGCTCAGATTTTCATGATGTGGGAATGGCTGGGTTTTTAATTTTTCATTGGAAGGGGAAGTTTGGGGTAATAATCAGAGCCGATGATTGAACAAAACAGGAGCCTTTTAAAAACAACCAGGAGAGTATTGTCGAAGGCTTTCATGGCCGGAATCACTGGGTTGCTATAGGTTTTTTTGGGCTTTATGGCCATGTTCTAGAGGCATTCTCTCCTGACGTTTCGCCTGCATCTATGGCAAGCATCCTCAGAGGTCACTACCTCTGAGGATGCTTGCCATAGATGCAGGCGAAACATCAGGAGAGAATGCCTCTAGAACATGGACATATAGCCTCCAAAAACCTACAACAACGCAGCCAGGAAAGTGCTGGATCTATTCACCACCTTTGAAAGGCATGGACTGTGTGGGAACATGGATTTGTTTACATCCTTTTGACCTTTGGGAGATGCCTTGCGCAAGAAGGCTGCTTTACTCTTTGTGGTAGATGGGCACACGAATGCATGCAGCAGTAATCTGTGAATTGAAGAGTCTTTTACCCTAGTAGTGCCCTTAGTAGCTTGGCACCATGGCACATGTCCATTGCACAATCAGACACACACAATTCTGCTGCCATGGCTTTTACCTGACTGCTGCTTCCGGCACATGTGGACGTTGCTCGTCATGCTAGTCGCCTTCCTATTGAAGAATTATTTTGGGTGGTGTTGCCCATTTTGAGGGGTGAGTTGTTGGTGGAGAGCAGTCACGTCATGACATGGATGGCAGGGATGGAGAAGCGAAGGCTGAGGTCCACCTTTTAAAAAGCCGTTTACAACCCCGTGCGAGTGGAGCTACTTGCCATTAACCTGATTTCTCCCCATCCTCTTGTTGATTATTTATTTTTTGTTGTGTGTGTGTTTGCCAACATAAGATAAAAAATGGGATTAAAGCAATAAAGAACCAGGGACTCTGAAAGATGATGCTTCGTAGGTTGTGAAATACTTTGCAATTTCAGGAAACTTTTTCTTTTCACTTTCACAGAGATTCACTTGACCTAAATAGCAGGGACTACGGCGGGGAATCATCCCCGTCTCAAAAGCAAATATATACGTATATCACAGAATTACCTCCCATTGGTAAGATGCCAAACAGTTAGTTGGACGTTCCTGGTACGCAGCACCACACTTCCAGCCTGGCAAAGACCAGCAGCCACTACGTTTGTCCTCCTGCTGCCTTAGGCCTCCGTTTTTACTCGATTTTTTCCCCCCGGGAGAATGTATGTAACCCTGGTGGAACTTCCTTTTAAATGTACATTGATGCCTTACAATAACATCACTGATAATTTGTTGAATTAAACTAAACTCTGTGACTTCCAAAGCTTTCTGGTTTGCTGCTCTTCTTTTCTGCCACGTGCTCTCTACACACGTTGTTGTAGTAGAGCCTGTAAGTAATGTTGCCAGCAGTAGTATGGGTGCCAGAAGGGGAAAAAGGGGTACTCGTGAGCAGGATGAGGAGCGGCTTAAGGAGCTGGGCATGTTTAGCCTGAAGAAGAGAAGGCTGAGAGGAGATATGATAGCCATGTATAAATATGTGAGAGGAAGCCACAGGGAGGAGGAGGGAGCAAGCTTCCTTTCTGCTTCCTTGGAGACTAGGACGCAATGGAACAATGGCTTCAAACTACAAGAAAGGAGATTCCATCTGAACATGAGGAAGAACGTCCTGACTGTGAGAGCCGTTCAGCAGTGGAACTCTCTGCCCCGGAGTGTGGTGGAGGCTCCTTCTTTGGAAGCTTTTAAACAGAGGCTGGATGGCCATCTGTCAGGGGTGATTTGAATGCAATATTCCTGCTTCTTGGCAGAATGGGGTTGGACTGGATGGCCCATGAGGTCTCTTCCAACTCTTTGATTCTATGATTCTAGGAGTCAGATGAGGAACAACAGAGGAAAAGGATCCGGGATATACTTATGGCACCTACCGATGAGGATTCATTTGAGGGTGTGCTGGTACAGCTATACCAGAAGCTCCCACTTTATTTGCCTTGTATTAAGTGCTTGCTTGCAGCCCAAGGCTTGGGATTCTGCAGAAGGGTGGCTTCCTGTTAAAGTTTGCAGTTATAGGGCAGGCCACCTGTCCATCATCATTAGGTTCTCTAGTCCCCACTTTTGGGTATAGAGAAGTGAAGGGAGCCATTTTTTAGTTAGTCTTAGCAAGAATATCTAATGTACAGGATGTGTCCAGGTCTCCTGTGCAAAAGCTTCAACCCTTCAGACTTCCTGGGGGAGAACAGTCTTAAGAGCATCTAAAGATTCCCAAAGGTGCCAAGGAAACAGCCTTACAGCCCTGAGGAAATTTTTGGAGGGAATAACCGCTTTAAACACCAAGAACTCCAGCTAAGTGACTACAGGCCTACTGGTAGGTCCACTCGGTTTTGAGACGCAGTTCAGCCCGGTAGTGGATCCACATCAGTTTAGGTTCACAGTTAGCCTGGGAGGAGCTAGAAAGGGATTTTCCTTTGAAGTAAAGCAAAGAAACAGTTAGAAGCCACCAGTTGCTTGAAGCCTGGAAGCATTTGTTTAACCTTTGAAGACAAAAGAAGTTTCTGTTTGATTGTTCATCAATAAAAGACTTCGTTGTATTTAAGCTCAAGCCCTCTAAAGACTGTTTATGGGGGGGAAATCTCTAAAGGCTTCTCTTCGGGCCTCCTGGCTTCCTGTTGGGCTCAAGTTGCACATCTTGTTTTAAAAGCACTTCATTTTAAGCCCAGCGGCGACAGAACAGAGGGGTTCTCTGAGGACGAAGGGTCAATGTGTGAAGGAGAGGAAGAAGATACAATGGATGGGAATAGGGGAACAAAGAGGGTTACTTGTGAGCAGGAGTCAGATCAGGAGCGACAGAGAAAGAGGATCCGGGATATACTTACTGCTCCTACAGATGAGGAATCATTTGTGGGTTTCTCTGGGGGTGATGGGTTAGGGAGTGATGAAGACGGGGATGACACATTGGACTGGACTAAGGTAAAAGAGGTACAAGCTGTATGTGTGGAGCCGACGTCTAGTGATACATTTGTAGGGTTCTCTGGTAATGAGGACTGGCAATTGGGGAATACATCTGAGTCTTGGGGGATCTAAGCCTTGACAGAAGATGGAGAAGTTGGAGAGATGGGAGTAGGATTCACGTGTGGAATCAAGAACAGCTGCAAGGGATAATGATGGGGCAGAGGTCAGCTCATCTAATGATGATGATGTGTAAGATAAAAGTAGGCTCTGAAATGGGGAATCTTTGCAGAAGGCAAGGTGTTGGTATACATTCGTGCACTGGGTACTGTTTGGACTTGTCACTGCCTGTTCCGTATTGGCGTTGGGTTTGGGATCTGCAGGTTGCTGCTCCTGTTCGTGTGTGCTTTCGACTTGGCTTGGATTCTCATGAGTGTGGATTTCCCCCTTCCTTGTTCTTGGACCGGTTTGACTACAACGCTGCTTCCATGGACCTTGGAACTTCGCTACTTTGGATTCTGCTTGCTACAACTCTGGACTTTGCTTGACTATGCTTACTTCCCTGCGGCTTCTCTGTTTTGTTAACCATTTGCATCCTGTGCTGTTTTGTGTGGCTTTCGAAGTACTTTGTTCTTTTCTCTGGATAATCTGGATTATTACTTTGGTTAACCTTTTTGAACCAGGACTGGTTTTTACCTTTGAGTTCTGACCAGAGACATTGAATTAAGTGTCTCTGAGTCTTTTTCCTTTGTTTAATTAACTCTGTTTTGGAACTAACTCTGAGTCTGGCCCTTTAAGGCGCCTGTGTTCCGACAAACGTCTTTTGTTTTTTAATACTGGGAGCCAGATTTTGTTCATTTTCATGGTTTCCTCCTTTCTGTTGAAATTGTCCACATGCTTGTGTATTTCAATGGCTTCTCTGTGCAGTCTGACAACAGAAAGGAGGAAACCATGAAAATGAACAAAATCTGGCTACCAGTATTAAAAAATTCAAGAATTACAACAGCACAACAACAGAGAGGAAACAAACGAGGACATCTAATCACCTCTCAACAAAAGTTTCCCCCAGGTACTGCCAGGCCATCAAATGCTAATCAAGGTGGTCAGTTGAAACATTCACACCTAGCTCCAGCAGACAAGAGTCCATTGTCCCTCCCTGGTATTTCCACAGATATATAAACCCCCTTTCCCTAGTTCCAACAAACCTCACTACCTCTGAGGATGCTTGCCATAGATGCTGGCGAAACGTCAGGAGAAAATGCCTCTAGAACATGG